>JAYKAV010003050.1:293139-382530 GCA_035582835.1 Phoebastria nigripes
ATTCTCTCATCTATTTCTCACATAAATGCTCAATAGAGCAAGATGGATGTAAGGTTGT
Source organism: Phoebastria nigripes (assembly GCA_035582835.1). NCBI lineage: Eukaryota > Metazoa > Chordata > Aves > Procellariiformes > Diomedeidae > Phoebastria > Phoebastria nigripes. The sequence continues at coordinate 293,198 of JAYKAV010003050.1, forward strand.
GTGGTGTGGTTTCCCGCCCCCGGATGGGGATGTTCTCTTTAATAATGTTGATTCCAGCAGAGTTGTTGGACAGAAAAAAAAGAAAAAAAGCCGTGAATTTTTATGAAGGTTTTTAATTTTGCTGTGTAAGCAAAGTCAGTAACAAAGATAGAGACAAACACCAGAGAATAACTTTGTTCCAACTCCCTCACCAGAGGGGTTTCTTTTTCCCCTCAGCTAGAGTGTGATCAAATAGTCTTGTGTCTAGAACAATGGAGATGCCAGAAACCTTTGGCAGGATGAAGTTTGAGGGCAGATGGCTGCAGTGCAGAAGGAAGGACAGGAGTAATCTACAACAGTTTCCACACTGAAATCCTTTGAGTTCTACTGACAGCTGATCTGCTTGCAAGTTGATTGATCCTTTCCTCCCTTTTCCACTGAAGGTTTTAATTTCCCTCACTTACACCCAATACTGAATCAACGGTTTGTGTGGCCACACTATAAATGGGATGTTAGAAACTTCTACTGAGAGGTGGGAAATAATTGGGGGATGGGGAGGAGGAAAATTTTAATAATAGCAAGGTAAGTGGGTTAGTGTTTGTTACAACAGTAATTGGTAAACCACTTAGAATTTAAAAACCCTAATTTTTACCCTGGTGTTGCCTCTGTGCAATCCTGTGAAGTACCTTCTTTCATCTAAGCCTGTGGTTAGTAAATGCTGAATAAATTTAAATTTGAATAATTTTGAACATTGGAATACAGCAGCTTTCCTCCCTTATTCTCCCAGTGTAATTTCAATGCTTCTTTGCATAAAGATAAGAATAAAAATTGCTTTAAGGGGTACTTCTCTGGTATCCTTGTTTTCTTGAGTATTTACCTGTATTCTGCCCTTTTTCCTCCATTTTGAGGCAGTCTTTCCTTTACAATCCATCGAGTTTTCATCTCTCCACCCCCCAAGAAACAGTAGCATCAAATTAATATGTTTAGAAAATAAAAGCTTTCAGTTATCTGGACAGTAACATGCAGAACACTTTTGCTGGGAATAAGAGTGTCAAGGTTCTGGTTTTTCACACATGTGTTCACTGCTCTTGCAATTCTTAAGACTAAGTGTGTTACTGTGTGATTTTTTTTTCTGATCCCTCCAGAGAAATCTTTATATTTCTACGAGGTATTTCATTGCATAGCTGATTCCCACCAGCTCAACATGTTTTCCCCCTTTCCTGTCTGTGATATTCTGTACTAATTACTGTACTTCAAATGGGATTGGTACATTTGCTCAAGAGGGCTTTTCATGCTGCATGAAATAGGCAGCTCTGATGGCAGCGAGGCAGGCATGGTTTCCAGTGATAGTTCTAGCCAGTGGAGGGCAAAATTGTTTCTTGTATTCCTTCATGGGAGAGTTATCTTCTGATGGTTAATAGTTTAAGGGGTGTCCATGGAGTGTCCCCAAAGTCCTTTCCAGTTGGCTAGGCTACCTATTGGAGTAAATGAATCAGCCATTTCTTGGATACATTTTGTTTGATTGTTTGTCTCATAAGTTTGTACTTAAAGAGGGAAGCTTCCCTTCATGAAGTGGTAGAGTATTTCAGTAAATGTTTCTGCTGTTTTTCCATATTCTCTGTCTAATAGTAATAAAATAAAAGAGAGATTTAAAAAAATTACACAGTAATTCAAAGGATTATGAATGTCTAAATGCATAATCTGTAAAGCAAATATGTCACCCAAGAAAACATAAAAACCAGGTGTTTTTCACCTACCCTAATGCATTGTGTGCTGTTTTAAGTAATTTTACTGTAAGAATGTTTTTAGAAAAGATTGAGTCAGCTGCTTACAGTTGAAGAAGCTGGCCATGCTTGCATTGAGTTTGAGGACTTCAAACTAGAAAAGAAATAACCACATGCTATGAAATTGGTAATTCCTTACTTGTGATGGAATATTCTCCAAGTATCCAGGTGTTTGACTGATTCAAAACCACTTATCCTTGTGAGTACTGATAGTATCTGTGGAGATCAAACTTGTTTTTTTCAATTTCATTAGTGTGGTTTTTGTTATCTTTCAACTAGAAAGAGACACTTTTTCATATAGCTTAGCAATTAATTTGGATACCTGTTTAAAACAGAAGAACACTCAAGCTGACTTTTGCTCATCGCAGTCAGTGTTGGTTGTCAACTGTTTTCTTGCTTCTATGTCATGTAGTCCCATATCATTGTCCTTAAGCAACACAGGATTTTAATTAGCAGGAATCATCTGTAATGTTCAGGGTACTGGATCTTGGAGGATTACTATGTAGTGCCCATAAGATTTTATTAGAAAACATGCATGTATGTGAAGGATACTCCTGAATCTCCTGCCCAAAGTCTACAGGCTAAGGGTTCTGATTGGATCGATCTACAAAGATAGATGGACCATTACAAATATTATTAGAAACTAGTGACGCTTAGGTAACAACGTAGTTTAATGTCAAATATTACCATGTGATATCCGTGCCAAATGATGTTTTAATATAAAATGCTTTGGAAGTGATGGCCAAAGAGTTCCAGCGGGGGATCAAAACCAATTTTGTTTTCGTAAGAAGTAGAGAGAGAAAATATTTAGACACTCAAGACCGAGAAATCTACTGCTGTACTTAAGAATCTGAGAACCTATTCCCTTGCTCTCAAATAATATTGGTTTTGGTTTGGCACTTAATTTTCCTAAATAACTGGAAGAGTTTTGTTTCACAATCCTAAACAAGTGTAATATTATATCTCATTAGGGGATAGCTTTGTCTAATTAATTTAATAATATGCTGGGGCTAGCAAGTCCAGTCACTTGCTCAGCTTCTACAGTTTATTATTTTTGTCATTGTTAAATGTGTTGTGTGAATAACGGTCACTTGGCTTGGTGTCATGGTAGCTGTTTTAGATTCTTCTTCAAAATATTTCTCTTTCATAGTGAAGATCGGCGTTGTCAATGTATAAGTTATTGTTGCGAATTTGTTGGGTTATTTGTGTACTTGAATGGTTAGGAATGAGGCTTTTTGTTGTCAATAGTTGTTAATACTTTTAGGTTATTTTGCAGTCAGGAAGTTAGTTGGAACCTTGCTCTTTCCAAGGAAACTAAAGGGCACTTAAGAATTTTATATGCTGAGGTCCTGACACATTTTATTTGTGTATTCTGCTATATAATCTCGTTCGGTGGCGATAACCTTCCTTAACTTTTCACCTGAGTGCCTCTTCATAAAACTGTAAAGTAAATAGTGAAATAACTGAAGTAGCTACTGAGGTGTATTTTAAGTCCAATAAATTGTGTAAACAGGGGAAATAAGAGTGTTTTCCTGCTAGTGACTAGAAGCTTGACCAAGAGGTGAGAGTAGAGCTACAAAGAAATACTCTTCTGAAGTACCTTGAAAGTTAGAGGTGCTTTTAAGGGCAGATAATTTACTAGTTTATACCTTCTCTTTATACCTTCTTTAGGATTACCTATGTAGGTCCTAATACCGCTGTTTGACTACAATAGCATGTTTCGCACATACGCAGATGCCTCTTGGCTGATTATTGTGTCAGCCTTAAATCGGTGCTGAATTGGTGTGGGTAGAAGGGCATTTTATGTGAAGAAAGAAAATGTCTTATGAGAACAAGTATTTTGGTCTGCAGACATGGGCCATAGATGGCAGCCAGCTATGTTGAACTCGCACAGTTAGACTCGGTACTATGGAAAATCTCAACAGGTGAAAAAGAGGAGCAGCTGGGAAGCTGATAATGACTTCAGTTTTCAGTCAGATGTGCAGTTATTCTGTTGTTATATAACGTTTTTGGGTTTTCTTTTTTAAAGAGCTAAGTTAATCAGGATACTGAAAGACTTAGGCCAGGTACTGGAGGTTACCTTTCCCTGAAGATGATGGTAAGCTTTTTTGAAATAAGATGGTGGTGAATTTAATTCTGGATGCTAGAATTTCTTTGTTAGTTGCACAATTTTTCTGATGAAATCATTGTGTCATTTACCTACAAAAATTTTAAGATATGGTTCTGGAACATTTGTTAAGAGATAGGAGGGTAGGTCTCTCAGACTGGGAATGTATATGTTTTAGTTGGTGTTAAAACAACAGCACAAAGTCAGCCAGAGGGAGACGTAGGCAAGTATTTATTCTCATTTAACTTTCCTGGAGTATCCATTTCGGGTATAAGTAGTAGGGGAAATGTCCTACATGTCAATAAAACAATGAATAGAGGCTTAAAGAACGTATATTCTATTTCTTAGAATATACTAAGTGAGGAAATAATTAGAATAAAGTGAGGAAACTATTTTTAGTGGGAAAGTGAAGGAGTATATGAACAGCTAATGAAGTTAAATACTGTCAAATATTGAGAACTATTCTAGGGTTGTCTGAGATTTGTAGATATTTTCCATGCCCCTCTTGTTCTGAAGCTTAGGAAAGTTTCTGACCAAGACTTRCGTGTGTACGTTGTGTCTGTGTATGACTGATTAAAACAAAATAGATAAATTGACAGTAATGTGATTTGTGAATGGTGGCAGGCCAGTCTTTTAATTTAGAGCCTACTTGTCATCTGAGCAGCTGCAGGTAAGGGGAAGGTGTAGAGTGCTCTGTTCACACCYGTGAACAGAGAAGTCGTTTCTCCTTTGCTGAGGACAGAACGGTTTGTTGAATGGTACGTCCTTAAGGTGGCCTTACCAAAAGGAGGCAAACTCTGTGCTGAGTAGGGGTATAGAAAACCTTTTGCCTTCACTTTTTTTAGTGGGAAGTAATGTTAATTATGTTTTCCAGAAACAGAAGCTTGGAAAATTAGGATCTACCGATACTCAGCAGAGAATGCACTTGTAGATCTAAATAAAGGATCAGCATGTTTTAAAAGTTTAAAAAGCAGCTTTGCATCTTTGCATTTCTGGTCCTCAAGCTTACTCATAGTTGCTTTCAGTGCCACTATCCAAAGAACTACACAGAACTTGAGCACTTTTCCATCTAGCTTTTAGTGAAATGATGTCACCGTGTTGCTGCAGGAGGAGTGAAGGCCCTGATGGTGTAACTTGGGCGTGCACTTCACCTTCTGATGTACGTGTTCAAGACATGGATTCTGATAACAGTAATAACATTTTTTTTAATGTTGTCTTCAACCTCATTTGTAACACATTTGGTTTTTATTTTAAGGGATTTTTTTAATATATAAACTCTATACAGCTAGTACATAAAAATRCCAGGTTTTTTTGTGAAGACATCTGAGGTATTCATCTTCTCAGTCAGAATGTTGACATATGTAGAATGCTTGTATTAGCATATATACTTTCACAAAATAGTAAATATGTTGCTGAAGATTTCTTTCTTACTTGGCTTTCAAAGAAATTCCATAACAAACAATTGGATTCCATATCTAAACAAGAGGAGAGTACCTCTATGGGTTTGCTGACGGATGGTAGAGGTAAATTCCACAATGTACTCCCATTCACCTCTTGTTTTCTGCCACCAGACTTTACACCTTTAGAGGGGCATAAGGCTTTCTGTACTATGTTAAATGTTTATATTTATTTACATTGAAGTAAATCACTGTAAGTTAACTAAATAGAGCATTTAATTTAAATACCTAACTTACTAAACTTTCAGCTTAGACCAAAATGGCTAGTTGAATAGAATATTATTGAAATGGTATGAATATTTTTTTAATCAGAAAACAAGCATGTTTTCTGGACTGCTGCAGTCCTGAAATACATATACTTTCTTTGAAGAAATGCACAGTCAGATATGCAAAATTATTCAAGTTGCCCTTTTCTGTTGGCAAGTATTTGCTCAATATGGTGTTGGATTACCTTAAGTCTAATGCTAATATAGTGAATGATTAAAATAATATGAAGACCCCTTACTGTAGATTAAAGATCTGTAAAGCTGACAAGCCTGTGCTGAGCTCTGGATTTAAAATCTTAAACTTAATATTTTATTTTCTTCATCTTGTCTTGCATAGTGAATTAGCAGTTGGATAAGCTCAATTTTGGAACAACCTATCTTCTCAGACGTGCAGTGCAGGGTATAGCAAGGGTTGGTTTCCAACCAATGAAATCTGAAGTCATCCGTGACAGCCATGTGACAGAACTGTATAGTCTGTATACTTTTGATGTTACTCAGTTTTGTAGTCTTTGTCTTCTGCTCCTTTAACTGTGTCTTGTGCATAAATCAGAATTGTAATTTCTTTAGTGCTGTTAAACTGTTTCATGCTAGTATTGCATTTAAACTTGCTTGGCTAGCATTTTTGTGCATTCTGAAATTTGCATATCCCTAGGCAAGATACTTATTTTACATTCTGGGTTAGTTATATTGCCTCTTATCTAATTGCTTAACTGCCTTTACATTGAAGAATAGACATATAAAGCAGTTCATGGTTTTAAATTCATACATAGAAGACTTTAATTTTACTGTTTGCTTCTACAGTAGCATAATAGATATTAACAGTTTCTCATCTTAGAAATTAGGGTATAATATATGGCCAAGGATATAATGTAGGCCTAAAGATGTGCACGGGATGAACTTCCCTTTCTTTTGGAAGCAGGTAAAGGGGGAAAGAAATGGGGTTTTGATAGTGACCAGATGGACATGCTTTAAAGAGTGACTTGATTTTCAGTAAACACTAAAACTCAGATTTTTTGTAACTCGGGACGTTGTAAGTTGTTGAAGTTGGGAACCTCCAGCCTAACTTTGGAGCCACTTAAAATCAGTAGTGCCTTTTGAAACTCTTGATTCTAGTGTTTAAATTAAATTGCATAAAGTGTTTGACTTCATCTCCAGTTGTGAACGTTTATGGATCATTGTGGGTACTTAGCCCATCTGAAAATCGAGATTGCGGTGAACATTTCCTTAAGAGCCAATTAACTGAAAAAAGCTGTATACCTTTGAATTTGCATGTGTATCTATAGTTCTGTGTAGGGTGAGAAGCCAATCAAAAATGTGTTTGAGTATGTATTCTTTTAGAATCTTCTCGGCTTGTCACTTTTGTAGTGCATTTTACTAACATCAGTCAAAAGCAGACTTTTCAACCTAGACATCTCCTGTTGGCCAAATAAGCCCAAGCATGTAAGCCTAAGGTAAGGATAGCAGCCCCCAAATCCAAAAATAGGTCGTGCCTGTATTTATGTGGTGAATACATAATACAGAGTAATAAAACACGGATTTTGGATCAAATGTTCAGCAATGTCACTACTCTTTCTTCTTTTTCTTCTATCAGAACCTCTTGGCACTTGGTATTAAACTCGGCGCTTGGTTCAACTTTGTGCTGAGAGATCTCTTGGATGTTAGGCAGGTTCAGAATTGGGATTTGCAAATTCTGAATGTTTCCCCCCCTCACTTCCCACTCACAAAACAACTCTGTCAGTGCAACTTTCTGGTTTTGGAATATAGCTGATGCCCTGGGTACAGCAGTTGACAGATATTTCACAATCAAAGTGTTTAATGGCAGGAGGTGGTAAAGGGAGAAAAAAATAAAGCAGTGTGAGGAAACAAGGAGAAAAGAAAACAAGGTAAGGGTAGTAACAAATTATTTTACTTTTTGCTACCCAAACCAGGAGTTTTCAATGGAGACGGTAGAGTTCAGGACTATGATGCTGTAGTAGCAGAATGTAGGAGAGAGGACATATATAATGAACAGGTTTAACAAAAGGGTGTCTGATGTAACTGTGGAATGGAACTTGCACTGTGCCACTGCTCAGGCATAAAAGTGATTGGCAGGAGGCCCCATACAAGGAGTAAAATCCTGTCTCCACCAACGTGGAAAATTACGGTTTCAACTGCAAAAGGAGGTAAAGCTTGGAAGGAATTAGCATATCTCTAGCACTGAGTGGCATCTGGAACTGAATGGCTGGGTTAAATCATTCAGTAGTGATTAATGAGACTCATTGCTTAGGTTATACAGCCCTTAAAAATTAAAAGGAATAATTTAAAACTAGATGCAAAGCAGAAAGAAGGAACCATTGCTACTATTTACCTCTTGAATACAGAAGGTGGAGGAAAGTCTTCCCTACCTTTTGATACAAGGAGAAATCTGTTAAGTGCTGCTGGTAAGTTTAGAAACTAAGAAACTAACTTTTGAACAATTGTTCTGAGGAACATTTTGTGACTTTTAAAATGTGTATGCAGCAATCAGAGCCTTGAAATGGGAAGGAGTGTGCAGGATGGAATTTTGCTGGTGGTGAGTACTTTGCTTCTCAGAAAACTTCAGAAAATAATTATTTCTATTTTCTCTTTCACTTGTGAGTGTTAATCTGTGTTGCCTGTAGGGAAAGAAAAATATTGAAACATATAAAGTGAAACAAGATTAGAGACATACAGAGTACTTACTTTAACTCTTCTCGAGCATGATTCTGGCAGTTACTGAGCTGAATGGTAATATAGCTTGGTATTGTATCAGGAATAATGTTTGAAATGTTCAAAAGCTGTCATTCTGTAGGAGGATTATACTACTGATATAAATACACTTCTGTTTACTTCCAAGTTTTTAGTGGAGGGAATAAAACTTAGTGGAGGGAAAAAACTAGTGAAGTGTGTGTTCAAGTGTTAATTTTTTTTTAGAACTGTAAAAAGAAACAAACAGTGGCATCATTTATGATGCTATTGCTTAAAGTGGTTGACCTTTCTGCAGCAAATTCATAGGGGTAGAAAATAAAAAGGAGCTAGGCCCTTCTAGAATAAGATATTATCCCTCTGGGGCTTATCGCTGCAAATACTAAAATAGAATTCAGCTTTAATCTCTACCAGCTAGAGGTTGAGGTTCCCTAAACTGCATTGCTGAAAAATCTCTGCTCGCAACATTTTTGGCTTCTGGATTGCCAGTTTTCCCACTTGTTTAATGTCTGTCTTGGTTTTCTTTAAAAATTTTTTTTTTTTTTTTTGGGGGGTGGGGGTGGTGTGTCCAGCAGAAAGCAAGGAAGTAAGACTTTTTAAAGCTAAATGATTGCTTCTTTCCCATCCATCCATTTATGTGGTAGCCATTACCATAACGTGGAATGAGACTGTTTAATTCCCTCCTGCTCCCCACCCCCCGCAATACTCAACATCAGATGGGGATTTTTTTTCCCTACCTTTGCTGGGACAGCCAAGCTAGGAATTTTGGCAGATTTAGGTTGACCCAGTGCTTTAACGTTGTGACCAGAAGGAGTGAATGTTATTTACACAGGCAGCTTTTGTGTTTTTTTTTGTTTTGTTGTTTTTTTTTTTTTTTTTTTTTTTTTTTTTTTTTTTTTTTCTGACTGTAAGGATTATTGGTACTGTGGACATTTGATTTTGACTGATAACTATAATTATTTTGGGGGGGGAATTACTATTTAAATGTCAATGAAGTCAGTTGTTATTATTCCAAAAAGATTGGCTTAATGTCTGCACTCAGATTATCAGGTCTTCAGGATTGATATTTCTGTCTTTGACAGGAATTTACATTTACATTTTGTTTGCCTGTTACCTTATTGCAGGAAGGAAAGCAACAACCTCACAGCTAAAAATTCGTGGTGACCTAAAGTCCAGTAATAATTAGAATTAAACAGAGTTAGTCATTTAACTTGGTCATTTCATCACAATTCCTGTAGGCTTGCAGCTGATCATTTTGAATCTCATAAAATGAAATTTTATTTTACTCACCTTACACAGGTCAAGTAAAAAGCCACATCATGTTAATGAATCCTTTTCTTTGCAATGAACTCAACATGGCATTTGTTTTTGTTCTAGCAGTCATGAAATCACAGGGTGTTGGCGACAAGTCCATTATTGGCGCTGTGCGCTGTGTTTCTGAGGGCTTTTACTCCACCCAACGCATTATGTGTGCAGACTGTAATGTACTTGTTAAAACTTGTTTTAAATTGAGGATTCCTTTTTTTAAAAGTAGTAATAAAGAGAAAATAAAAATAGCTCCCTGTTCTTTATTAGCATAAATGAAAGAGAAACAGCAACTCATTCCTTTTGTGGCCTGAGGAAGAAAAATAAAACCTGGTTGAATTCTCAGCCCCTTAAAGTCAAAGGAAGTTTAACTACTGATTTCAATTTTTACCTTGTCTTGCAAAGGCTCAAGTTGCGTGTCACTTTTCCACTACGTGATATTACGTAGAAAAGCTTAATAGTGGGGAAAAAGAGATGATTAATAATGTCACTTCTAAACTTAAAACGTGAGGAAAGTTTCAAGACTAATCAAATTCTGAAATTTAGGATCCATTTTTGTCATTGATTGCAAGGTTGGATTTATTGCGTGTTGCTTTGGTGCTGTTGCTGTCCTTCCCCCCTGCTTCCTCAACACCCAAACTGGTTTTGTTTTAGCTTCTCATTTTTATCTGCTTTGTTTGTTTTTGTTTTTGGTTTTGGTTTTTTTTTACATGTCTAATAGCTTTTTCAAAGCATTTTTGGCTTTGAATTTTTCTGTGCTGTATGATATCTTTTTTTCTGTGGTGTTTAGTTGGGATTGTGAGAGAAGTATAATACATAAATCTAAGAGTTTGTTTTACATAGTTCTGGTTTTTTTAGATAGCAAAAATACTCAACTATTGCTGTTGCTCAGTTTTGAAAATGAATACAGTCTGGTTCCTACTAGCACAATATTTGAAGGGAGCCATAATATAAACATATAAACAAAGCGTTAAGCACGGATCGCTTGTTTAAAGAAAGAATGGTGCCAGCCATTTAAAATGATAACAAGCTCATCAGCTTTTAGAACATGCTGTTTCCAAATCTCTACTTAACNCCCCCCCCCCCCCCCCAATGTTTTAAATTACAGAAAAAATAAAGCCAGACTTTCCTCTGTGACTAGTCTTTTTTTCCTAAAAGTACCAGGTGTGTGATCAATAGCATGTGCTGGGAAGCATGAATTTCATCTCTGAGGAGACTTTAAATGCACTTATTTTCAACTTTCATGAGCTACAAGTTGTATGTCTTGTTTTGTTTTCCTTTTCAAGTGGGCAATGCTAGGTAGAGTTTTGTTATTTTGCTACTGATTTAAGACACAGATACATACATATTTTTCTTCAGGCTTTTAAGGGCTCAAGTTTAAGTGGTAGATCATTATTCTACGCATCAAAAGTGAAGGGTGATTAACTCCGTCTGGGTGCATGCAGTGTAATTTTAGAGGCTACAAATGTTGTTACAAGTCAGGTTAAGGTTTAAAGGTGAAAGTTTGGCTGAATGAGTTTTACAGCTTTAAGTTAATGTACGCAAACAAAGAAACTCTTGTTTTCTACCCATTTGTGTCTAGTGAGCAAGTAGCTCATGGTACAGAAAAGAAAATGTGAAGATTGTGCAGTTTGCCATAAAGTTCACACTACATACTTTTTATTTCAATTTAGAAGTCCCATTAAATAAACTGAATCTAATACAGCTTTTATTTAGGCTCTTCATCTTCTAAATGTAAAGTGAAAGGATAATGGCTTTAAACTAAGTGACAATAATAAGCTAAATGATAATGGCTTTGAACTATTATAGCTTAACTTGTAACATTAATGTATTTTTGTAGATTTGCTCATATGCCGTTAAATAATTTGAAGAACCTGTTGAGATAAAACCCTAATAAAACTCCCCTAGTGTGTTTAAGCTTTCCTTCTAGATAGTTCTAAAGTTGTATCGGTAGCTTGGCTTTTCACTCAATTCTCTGACTTACCATATTCCCAAAAATTTAAGTTCAACAGTATGTGGGAAGAGAATGGGTGTTTTTTGAGTGACAGGGAAGTTATAAAGAAAGGCTGGAATTTCTTTTAAAGATGTCAGCCTGATTCATGACATTAAAATTGTAAGTAATGAGACAGGTAGGACCTGTCCTTGTCCCCTGTATGTGTGCCACCCCCCCTGCCTTAAAGATTTCTTAAAGAACCAAGCAATTTGGAAGCTTTTTTGAATTTGTGATCAATTCCATTTACATCACATAAAAGCTAAATGGTGTGGATTTTTATAGGGCTGTATACTAGTGTAAGAAGCTGTTTAGCTGTGTCTGAAGAAGTGATCCAGTCTGATAGCAATTCTGATTGCAAAAGCCAGGGCGTATAAATGGAATAGAACAAAATGGAAGTGATTAACGAGAATAAAAATAAACAGCTTTTGGTCTTGGTAAATGATACCTTTAAAGCCCAGCAGCCTTGTCGAACATAATTAAAGTTGTAAGAACTGGGGTAGGGTGAGTGGGCTCTATTCTCTGAGGTCATGATGGAAATACAGAGGTCAGGGTTTTGCACTTAGTCTTATGTAAACAATGTCATGCCCTGGTAAGTATAAGAATTGATTTAACAAGGTTAAGCTAGTTTATTTAAAAACAAACAAACAAAAAAACCCACAAACACMCCCCCCCCCCCCCCCCAACAACAACAACAAAAAAACCACAAAGGTGCACTCATTTGATATTGAAATTTAAGTGCAGCCTCTATATCCTCATTTAACCAGTTAATGGAGAAAAGTGAAGAGAGAAAAGTGAGAAGTACAGGCTTCTATTTATGCTTGCTTGGGGATGCCCGTTGCTAGTGAGTGATTCTGTGGTGTCAGACTTTGTACAATAACATCTCTGTTGCTTTCCCAGAGCCTGTTCCTTAAAATCTGCAGGTAGGCAGTTGTTCGTTTTTGCCTCCAGTTCAAAATGAGACTTCTTCTTAGAACTTTTATTTCTAGTTACGTCTATTGAATATTATTTTCTTTTGCTGTGGAGCTCATGTGCTTATCCTTCTTGCACTCTTGAATGGTGCTGTATATCTTCCCAAGTATATTAAATCTCTATTTAGTTCCAGTGGTTGTGGGGTTTGGTTGTTTTTTTCCCTTCGTTAGTGGTTTGGATTATGTATTCAGACCTACATTTATGTATGGTAGAAAAGAAATTCGAGGGTGTGGARGTATCCTAACAGTTCTCCCTTCTGAATTACACAAATTTTCTTTCTTTCTCCCTGCCTCATCTCTGACTCTCTTTGTGTCAATCCTCCTTTCATTATGGTACATTGCCAGTCAGAAGGAACCACCAGCTCCAGACAGAACACGTCTCTGACTGTTAAAAGAAGGATGGCTGGCAAAACCCATAAGAATTCAATTGAAAATGGAGTTCTGTAACTTAGTCTGGCAAGCACAGGCACCACTCCCTCCTAGAAGTTTCAAGGGCAATCGCTCAGGCTTTCACACGCTTTGTCTAGTCATCCAGCAGCTGTGAGCTGGCTGGAGCTGACCAGTTAGAAATTGCTGGTTGTGTAAGCTGTCACTTTGTTATCACTGCAGCATAAGGAGGGCTGCAGGCCGGCGGAGAAGAGGAAGACCGGTGTTCAGCATAACAATTAAGTGTGCGGAAGAAATATACTGCAGTTCCTGGCTCCAACTGTCTTTAGGCAGCTCTTCCTTGGTGTGAAATGCTGCTTTAATGTAGGTCAGCTTTAACTGTTGTAAAGGAGTGTAGTTCTAGTGAAGTCAATGAGCCGGTGTTAATTTACTTCACTTGAGAATCTGCCCAAGTAGATGAGCAACTGGCAAACTCAAAGGCAAGTGCTTATCCCACAAGAAAAGTTCAAATCAGTTAGGTGTTTTGTATTTGTTTTCTTCTCCCTCTCTTCTGAGGAAGAAGTTAACATTCCTACATCCTGATTGTGTTTACTGCAGTAGAATTTTATTCACAAATGAAAAGTTTGTAAACTGTTGCTGTTTTGGAAATAAAGGGGTAATAGGTACTTCAGCTTCTCATTCCAGATCCTCTCTTTACTAATAAAATGAGCGGGTGATCTGAGCTCAGTTGAAGAATAGGTGAGATGACAAAACTGTCAGTCATCATTCAGCATGACTGACATAATTAGCAGCTTCTAGGTGGAGGAGACTGAAGATTGCTTTTAGTGGAGACTGCTAATGCTTGCCCTGCCCCATTCAGAGAACAGAGGCATCACATATCCCAGGGTTTTTGATATGTCTAGTGAAAATGAAATAAAAACTGTGTTTTGCCCCGAAACAGCTTACTTTGCTGTGTTACAGTTGGTGTTTACCTGACACACTTAGACAGGAGATGGAACAGGATATAGACTAGTTAAGACTTTGGTGAGGCTCACAAGGATGCATGCTCTCTCCATTCCGAGAATCAAAGATGGACTTGGATCAGCCTGATCCCTATAGATGCAAATGTATGTTACAGAGGACTGCAAGAGTGGTAATGCTTAAAATTTTCAGTCCTCCAAAAAATAGTAGTCTTACAGGTCAACTGAAAATTGTGGCCCTTTTAGCAAGCTAGATGACAAAGCTGGTGAAGTCAAAAACCACCAGAGTAACTAAGCCATTAGAGTCTCCTAATCTAATGTTGTCAATAATGCTGTTTGTAAGTCTCAGAGGAGTCGGATGCTTTTAGTACTGGACTGTGTACTACTTAAAAAGGATGTGCAAATAAGAGAAAACCTTATATTGGAAGAGTGTGCAGTAAATGAGGAAGGAAAATGCCAACTGACTCTCTTTTCTTCCCTCCCCTCCTTCCCCCCCCTTAACAATTCAGTGCTACTCAGAGACTCTAAGACTAGACCCTTCCAACCGATGGGATGATTTCGTTTTCTAGATTTAATGTTGTTCTAAGTGTTTGCAGGACTGGAGAAATTTATTTCGTTCAGCTTGAATGCAACTCTCTACTCCTGGTGCTTTGGTTCCTCCTGTAAGCAGATGTATTGAAGTTTCTTATGTGAGTTGTTCTGCATACCAATGACTCTGCATTTATACTAGGTGCAACTATGTATAATGTTTATACTTTTTAATRTGTATTTCCTATTTTTGTCATCAAATAGCTACAGGAATAAGGTGATATTTCTCTTCTTAAACATTAAAAAAATCATCAGGGAAGAACAAATGCAGTAAGCCAAAGAGTTACTGTATGCAGAATGCTACCCCTTGTCTCAGACCAAGGGTTATGTGGAGCTTTGTTCCTTTCCCCCATCCACAGTAATTTCAAATGAAATGTTTAGCCTGAAATGTGTTCTGGATATTTCCAAATGGTGTCAAGTATCATCACATTATTTTTTTGGTGGGTGGTTGACAGTCCTAGGCTGAAGGCATGGTTGCATCCTGGTTGATTGTGTAAGACTAGTTGCCATTTCTAGCTGGGACTCAGAGTCTTTGAATCGTCAGACGTTTCACCTGCCAGTTGTATGACTTCAGGGGATGTAAAGGAAGACATAGTCAAATACATAGAAAGATTTCTCAGTATTTCTTTTTACCAGATCTGTACTGTGCTTTGTACATGTAAGAAAACTGAGGATCATATGTGGTTTTGTGTTTCGGGTAACCTAAGCGTGGTTTCTCCTCTTAAATTCTCAAGGGTTGCAAACAGAGACAAGTCAGGTCTCTATCACCTTTGTCTGTGATGAGCAGGCATATTCCAGCACAGGTAGCTTTTTTGTTCAGCATCGTCTTCACAGCATGGGAATTCTCTTGCCTTCTGTACATCAGCTGGACAGCATCAGCGGTGGTCCGAAGGTCTGCCCTGAGCTGTGTGCCTGCTGATTGGGAAGTCATTTTCTAGGTCCAGGTCAGTGGGGATTTGAAGGCACTCRTATGTCAGCAGTTTGAGAAGCAGTGTTTAACACAGCAAGCATGATAGTAAGGGTGATGGAGATGGAGGGTTGGAGACCTATAGGTCCTCAGCAACATGTGATCTCTGCTAATTATTCAGTAACGRGCCTTGTATGCAGGACTTCCCCAGCAGTTCCTTCCTTCCTGAGTGGAGATTCCCTAGTGTTGATAGCATTGTGGGAGAATGCAACAGAAAATGTCTTGGTTTGAATTGGTTGGTTGTGCGATTGCTTTGTCATTTAATGCTTCGCTTAGTTTTTTTCTTTTTTTTTTTTTTTTAAACAGTCTATCCAGACGTCTTGCTTGCCCTACCCTGCTTATAGGGATTTATTTTAATTACAGCTTGAGTTAACTTTTCTTTGAACATGTTAAGGTATGTCTCTAAAATACATATGTATTTTTTTTTAAAGTCAGATATTATATAATTTATCTGGTATGTTTTGGAATGTGCATAGTTCCCTGGCAACTGTTAAGCAAAATTATGCTTTTACGTATATTGTAGTGTAGGAAATTATTATTTTACTCTTAAGTTACATACAGAGTTAATTTTTTTTTTTTTAAACATGAAGTAATACCCTTGGGGATAAAGTAGGATCAAAAGCCATTTCTATTTAAGAAGTTAGGTTAAATATTGTCAGTGTTAATACTGCAATTTTGCTAATATCTGTACCCAGTGAAATGACTTGGCAGTCTGAGGGCTAATACCCAATTTTGGGGCAGGTGTCAGGCGGGACTCTTTCCTCCTAAACTTTGTTTCCTATGTCATTACAGACCAAGTCAGAATAGTAGAGGCCTATTTGTATCTGGGTGTGGATTAAACTAAAGGAAACAATGTTTCCACAATTTGGTTGTGAAAAGTGTCAGAAGGTGTGCTAGTGTGCGCACACACCTTGAAGATTGCATGTAAAGCTTCTCGGTTTTCATGGATAAGGCTCAGTTCCAGAGATTAATATATCTGGCTTGTAAGCATATAGACTTAAAAATATTAAATAAGTGAGCAAAAATTCTGGGGAAAAATATGAAAAGTAAATMGGAGTTTGTTTCTGAATTGGAACCTAAGGGATCAAAACCTTTAAATAGTTTCTTTTGGAAACTGTACATTTCAACAGCCATTCAGTTCATGTATTCACCTCTTCTTGTTAGTGTGTAACGTAAGGACTCTGTACATTTTAATTAGCTGGAATCTAGAAAGATTAAGTAAGCAGGATTTTTCTTCACTTTTGTTTCACAGTGACTGAGTAAAGATGCCTTTATGGGCTTTTTTGGTTTGACCTAGTGTAAATGGCCACCTGTTTATGCAACGGCATAGTCTAACTTCAGGTTGGTTTTGTGTTGGTTTTTTGTGGCTGTGTTGGGTTTTTGGTGTGTGTTGTTTTGGGTGTGTGTTTTTTTTTTTTTTTTTTTTTNTTTTTTAATGGGATTAAGAAATCACTAATTAGGACTCCATGAAAGCCATGGAAGAGGATCACAGCACCCAACCATCAGAAGCAATAGCAGTCTGGGATGTATTCAGCAGTTGAGCTAATTAATGCCTCTCTGCGTTAGGCTGTTGATACATTGGCCAGCTTTAATTATGGGCATTCAATAAAAAGTAGATGCTACTCAAGCTGTAYTTTGTTTTTTAAGGAAATACTTCTAGCATGAAGAAAATTGATGGAGAATCTGAAGAACAAGATTTATTAAAATAGCTACATTGGCTTTTGAAATCATATTTTACCTTTTTGGGTGCAGTCTTGGAACAAGACTGCATTCAACAACATGAAGAGAAAATTACAGACTGTATCCAATATTATCTTGCCATCATAAGGAAGTGGTTTTAGTTTCACAGTTGAAGGATTGTTGTGTTAGGGATAACTTTTATATATCCTTTAACAATGAAGCACTGGCTCCATTTGTTGTTTTTGTGTGTATGTATGTACATTTGAATCTGTGACTCATTAGTGTTAACAACAAAAAAACAAAAAAASAAAAAACAAAACAAAAAAACAAAAAAMCCCCACCATTGATAGCATTCTTTATTTATCCTCACTGCATTTATCTCCTATCATAGATTATTGAGAAGTATTAGATATTCACTTGACTTAATCTTCCCTGCTGATGTGTATTATATGGAACTCTACTGACATTTGATTGTTAAAATGTTCCAAGTACTCCTCCCGTGGTAAGGTTGAGTTACTTCAAGGTATAGTTGGGAATGAGAGTTGGATTTGTTTGTCCATGAGAGGAGTGCTAGCATGATGTAAGGTTTACAATAGGCAGAACTATTACTAACAACAAAAATTATTGCTTGTTTTTTATGTATCAGTTTTTGTTACTACCTTATTATTTTGGAATTGTACAGGAAGTGTCACACCTGCTTGAAATGTGTTAGTATTAATCATATAACTTTTAGTATAATAKTTGTGTTTGAAGTCTAGAACATTACACATTTTCCTAACATAATTAAAAAAAAAAAAAAGGCATTTTTTCAATTTTAGGAGCCGCAGGAAGAGAAGAATTCTCTAGATTATATTTAGCAACATTTTTCCTCTCACTGGATTAAGATATCCTCACCACAGTGATAAAATCTCAACTATTTTGATTATATTTTTTCATCTAACTTTTTTCCACTTTGAACAGTCTTAAGGAGTAAACCTTGTAAGCAGAGGTTATATTAGTTTCTAAAGATAACCCTTTCTCTCATTCCTTGCTTTCTAGGAAATGAAAAAAAATTGTCATGGGAATAGAATTCAGAGTTAAGTCTGTAAATTTGATAAATAAAATCATGCAAAAATCATTAAGTTCTTGTTAGAACAATCAAGTCAGAGGCTCCGTATGGCAAATGGTTTTGATGCACTCATATTTCAGTAAGTGTCAGAATTGAGAGAACTGGATTTGGGAGTAGGTAATGTGACTAATCTAGTATAACATGAGTTTTCAATTCCAACAAAATTCAAGGTAGATAGCTGAAGTTTTATAGTATTTTGAGCAGGTACATAAATAGCCAGTTATTGGTTGATTGTCAGTTTCAAGTCCTTCATAAGTTTCAGCTTTCTCTGTATTGTATTGGTTTTTTATCATTGATGTTTTTGATACTTTAATACAGATACACATGACTGCTTGGACAGCTTTCTTCACTTACATTGTCTTGTCTTTTCTCCAAAGGCTTTTTGTGCAAAGGAAATAAATCCTACTGAATTATTTTKGTGCATCCTGAATATAAACATATATTGCTTTTAATACATTTAATAGCAGAGTTTACTAGATAATAAGGAATGTTTCTTAAAGAAAATATGTAGTTATGTTGCTTAGTACTTTGGTGTAATTCTATTCTAGTTATGGAACACTGAATTATTATTTATTGGATCATTAAATCCCAAAATCAAAGACAATTCATTGTCTTAAGTAAGGTAAAAGTGTCTATTTCTTCCTTCCAAAATCTTTGTCTTAGTCCAAATTCCTTCTATGAGATAGGTGAAAGGATTAACTTGTTCTTCCAGATCACAAACTGCCATATTTTGTATTCAGGATACCTAGTTACTTAGTTTGAAATAGATTCATTCTTGCATAAGATATTCATATTAGTCTTCCATGATCATTTTTTTTTTTCTTCCCTAGCACATTCATCCTTCTCGTGAATAGCCAATAGTTTTGACAATTTTCAGCAACTCCTTTTAGAGAGGCCTTTAATCCTCTACTACTGCCCGTCTCTATCATTACAAATACAAGTTTAGGCATGCTAGAAGAGAGGGGAATGTTTTCTCTGAGACAATATTAATCGTTAAACAAAAAATGAAGTGTCCTAGAGTGTTATTAAAATAAGGAAGCTTATATATAATTAGAAAAAAAAAAAAAGTATAATCTTTCCTGTGTGTATTTAAACAGCTTGTTATAATTTGGGAAGCTTCAGAGAGGAAAACGCTGTTTATAAAATGTATTTTCTGTTCCATTAGAATAGAAAATGCCATTTTAGAAATATATAATGAAAAGCAATTCATTGCCCCTCCCATCCACATTTCTAAGAATTTTTGTTTGATTCTTTCTACATCTGTTGTTTGAGACACTAGTTGGAACATTGCTATGGTTATGCTGCAGTTTCCTTAGGAAATGCCATTCTTCCCCCTGCATCGACACCCTCTTCTCTTATCTCTCTATCTTGCTTGAGTCTGCTGTGTGAACACAAGGCCACAGTGCCCTGTTCTTTCTCTTTCCGTAAAGGAAGTGCTGATCCACAGCATCAAACTCTGAGTGAATTTAAATTTTACATAACATACTGGTTACAGAGCACACTTGCTCTAGCCTTTTGTATAAACAGCATGAAATGCCAGGAGCTGCCTTTTTTTTGCCTCTGCCAGGTTGTGGTACTACAGTGGAAAGCATTTTATTTTTCAAGTATAGATAGTTGACGCAAAAAAAAAAAAGTCTGGAATTAAGTTTTAGAAGATGAATGATGAAGGTCACAATGTAGTAGTTTACAAATTGTTTATAGCACTAGTCTTAAATACAGTATGACCAGTGGTTTCCACCTTTTTTGGATTAAGATACTATGTAAATGCAAAAAAATTCTTGTACATTACTTTATACACGCACACCATTAAAATGAAATTTAATGGAAAATACTGTAAAGGTGGTGATGGTGCCACATTATCCATATGGTTCCATCATATCAAACTATGAACCTCTTAAAACTGCCTCACATCAGGTGGTAGTGGCTTGCAGCTTACAGTTTAGGATCCATCTTCAAGGAAAGACCAAAGATGGGCTTCTTTTCTAATGACAGATAGTAGTGGAAGGGACTTCTGGATCTTTGTGTCATTGATATTTTACATATTGTATGTCCTCCATATATATATATGTATTGTTTGGTCAGAGTTAGATCTTATAAAGCAGTCTAAGGTCTCGCTGACTTCCTTAATCTGAACATGACCACGTACTCGCATCCAGGAGCTATTGCCTGTCTTCAAGTGCATCCTATGGATTCTTTCAGAAACGCTTTCCCTTCTAGCACAGTAACAAAGAGAGGGAAAAAGTTCTTGAAGATACATTTACTGTGCCAGTGGAGGCATGGTTATAACCAATGAATCTTTTATAATTAAAACAGCAACTGTATGAGTCAGATTTTGTRCTAGGCAGGTGGAATGCTTTGTAGTGGGTAATTAAATTACAATTCTTCTGCTCTTAGATCTTGACCATTTTCCAAGGAGTTTTCCCACCATATGCATTCCCTGTGATAAGACCAACCTTGTCGTTGGCTTATGCATTCCTTTTTACATGGGTAACAACCAAAATTATTGGAACTACATGTCTGTCCTCTCTGAGGACAGATGTTCTGTGTTAAGCATCTGTCTCYACCTTAAAAGAACAGGATTCAACTATTGCTTCTTTCAGTTACATTTCTTATTGGAGAAATAAAGTAGGGCAGTGGCATAGACTCTGACTTTCTGAACGTTCTAAGTATTTCTGAGAATTAAAAGTGAATCTTTGAGCTCCTTGCCACCAGAAGTGCTGTTTAACATTATTGCTACAGCTTACTTTAATCAGTGAACCAACAATGAAGAAGAGAGTAATCCTAGGAATATATGTTTTTAAAGTATATTTAATTTCTAATAGRGTGGTATTATTTTACATATACTTGTTGAACTTAGCCAGATGCATGCCGTTTACTACTAGTGCATAATTCTGCATAAATACAAAGTTGACTTTGTTCCTAACGCATTTAGCTATTCTATCAAATTCTAGATATCTTTAACCTGTCAGGTCCTATGGAAATACATAGTGTTACAATGGTAACATTTTAATTCCCAAATCTGTTTTTTATTTTTGGTGTTTTTTTTTCCCTGCAAGACTTCCTCTCAGTAGAAGCTAACCAAGTTTGTTTCAGGATTTGYGAAGGATTCTAAAGTTCATGTGTTTTCATTTAAGAATGCCTTAAGAATGCCTCATTTATATCTGTTGGCATCWAACATTCCTGGAATGTAAATTCAGACAATTAAACCAGATACATCTAAAATTAAAGCATTGAAGAATTAAGATTTGATTACTTAAAATGTTAGATCACGTTAGTAGGAAGTAGAGACCCTGCAAGTAGAGACTTCCAAGTTTAAATGGTATATCGGTGAGAAAACATCACTATGTGTCATCAGTTCTGACAAGAAAGCAAAAGCAAAGATGCAGAAGGACTTTGACAGGAAAGCCATTAGATCTGAGCTTTTCACCTGTTAAGGCCAGCTGTCCCACGTGGGGTTTTGGTTTAAGTCCATTTCTACTACAATCTGTAAAACTGCAGCAGAAACTGCAAGCTCTCAGACATTAACAGCAGCTAGCTTTATGTGATACGTGGGAAAAAGTGTCATGTATTGGAAAGTTGAGTTAACTTCTTAATGTAG
Source organism: Phoebastria nigripes (assembly GCA_035582835.1). Classification (NCBI taxonomy): domain Eukaryota; kingdom Metazoa; phylum Chordata; class Aves; order Procellariiformes; family Diomedeidae; genus Phoebastria; species Phoebastria nigripes. The sequence goes on from JAYKAV010003050.1 coordinate 315,047, forward strand.
TTATCTTGTGTTTATATTGAGTTTTTAAGTGGCATTTTACAAACCCCATCACCATACTGCTGCTGCCAAAGTGACTAATAGACAGATCTATTGACACCATCTGTCTAAGGAATCCACTCTTTCAAAGTCTGGTTTAGTTTTCAATAGAAAAGCATTCTTTATAGGAGGAATTATTTCTGTGTTCCTCTTTCCTTTCTCTTCTGCTCGCTCTCCCCTCCCAAGGATCCTCAGTGGTGATTCATACTGGAATTTCCCACAACTTCCCCCCACCCCCGACTTCCTTTTGCACATCCAGTAAATTTCTCTGTTGATTCTCCAGTATTATATGGTATGTTGGCACGTTTTATCACAGTATAGAAGCTGTAGGGCAATCTGGACAGAAATAAAACATCAGCAGCTCATTTTGCAGATAATTCTCTTAAATTGTTTTGTTCTTTTGGAAACTATTTGATGTACATAGATAATGCTTTTAAAAATGAACTGATGGTGAATTAACCAGATTTAATAGTGTCTCTTCTGAAATACTTCTGTTTGGTGGTAGAAATACCTATTTCTGCAACATGGAGTCAAATTGTACTTAATACTTAGAATATACATTTCTTTAAAAATTATTCTAGTTGGATAGTATGAGGGTGTTTGGGAGGAAAAAAGCATGCACAGGTTGATATGCAGTGTTCCAGTAGTAACTAACGCTGCACAGTCTTGCCATTTGTGGTTGGCAGAAGCAGYGTGATGCTCTAGGCAAATTATGTTGCTAATGCTGATGATTTAGAGGGACAATTATATACATTTATATTAAAATGTAGACTTCTGTAAGGAAGACTTCTGAAGCATGGTGGAGCTTTAGCTTGTGGCTCACTGAGCCGTTCACCAATATCTATGAAGTGAAAATAGTAAGGTCAGTCTCCAGAGCAATAGTGATTGCTTCTGCTTGCTGAAAGTTCTAGCAAGTCAAAGCAAAAGTTGTAGTGTTTAAATAAGGGCCTCGTTAAGAGAGGAGAATAGCTTTACCATGCGTTGATCTGAGGAGTTTCATTTAAAAAAAAAAAAAAAAAAAAAAAAAAAAAAAAAAAAGCTAGGTGAAGATCCAAGTTGGGCCAACTGTGAGCAATGGCAGTGAGTTGATGGTGCCATTGTGAGTGCTAGAGATTCTGGGAAGGAGAGCTAACTTCTCTCAGATAGTGACTTAAGGTCAGTTCYTCATAATGAACAAGTTTTTTCTGTTTGGCTGATGTGTGTTTATTACTTTTGTAAAGTTTAACTTGGGTTAATATTAAACAATCTTAGTCTTTAAGTTATAAAGGCAATACTAATGTTGTAGGTACTTTCTCAATTGAACTGAGCCACCTGACCCATGTAACTTAATGGTATTTAGAAATCTTAAGTTCATCTGCTTACACATTCTGCAAGACTATACTTTTATGTTAACAAAAAAAATCCAAGTATAACAAGAATTTTAGTAGCGCTGTAGTCAACTCTGCTCGACAAGTATGTTCTAACCATATGAATGTCATTTGCAGTAAATTGTTTGAAAATACCTGCCATTTGTGTCCATTGTGTTTCTTCAGGGATCACAGAGAAAGAACCAACCTATAAATCCTTTCTAGGTTTCCTGCACTGGTCTTCCTCATGATGATGCTGTAATATCCCAAGATTCTTATTCTCCTGTCATGGAGGATTGGGTGACCTGCTATTTCTGTAGGAGTTTGTGGGATTTCTTCTTTTCTTGCTAGATTTGAAGGGTGGGGGAAAGTAACTAAAATTAGCTATTGGTCACGATGGTGGGAGCAATATGAAGATATAATAGGTGTCTTCATAATTTAATCTTTCAGCTTTTCCACTTGTATAAACAGACAATTTATTTCAAACATCTGTTACGAAAAATGTATGGGTCACACCTCTCGGGCACTGCTTTTGGTTCTGCAGGCCTGGGCAGGTCCTATAACAGTTATGTTGGGAGCATTTTGGGGGAGAAGAGAAAAATTGTTTGGTGTGTGGTGGTTTTTTTTTTGTTGTTGTTTTTGGTTTTTTTTTGAAAACATGAAGATTTGGTATAATGAATAAAAATCTATTTCTCAGATAACTTACAAATGTGTAGCATAAAAGAGCTGATGTGTTGCAGGGAAAAAATCTGGTTTTGGTTTATAGAAGGGTATTGTTTTCATTGTTAGTCTCACATCCAGTTGTTTAGAAGTAGTTACAAGAATATTCCAACTTTTTAAAAATGGCTTTGCGGTATTCAGTCATCACTTTTGCTGAGAMCTTATCACAAGCAAAAGTGATCCAACAGTGGCTGCATCAAAGATAGTGAAAAGCCTACAACCTCAAACTCTTACTAAAAAGGAAAGGGATGTTTGACAATTTAATAAATGAAATTAAAAGTGTAATAATAAGTAACATTATCTTCAACATCACACCATGTTACTTTGGATGTAATATAACTTTGAACTGTGTTTAAAATGTAACTTAGACTTCTGTCAGTATTATATAGATTTTTATAAAGTATGCAGGGTAATTTGTCAAATTCAGCCACATTTTCTTTCATACTATTTATCTTCATTTATTTCTCCATCATGAAATGGTGTCTTCAACATATCTTCATATGCAAGACAGAAAAATCTGTCATCTGTATGCAGCAATTTGTTGACCTTAAAAATAGAAAAGGAGGAGGTACAAACAACATGTTAGCGTTTTTTTTAAAGGATTCCCTGATGTGGATGTGTAGCTGTTCTTTTTTAGCTGTGTGAAGAAATCTTTCATCTTGAGAATAGTACCTCGTTTTGTAAAATTATAATGCCATCCTACCATATTTTGATTGAAAGCTCAACTTAAAAAACATATTTACTTGGAGGAAATGGGCAAGGCAGCTTTACTGTTTTAACTATGTTATGTTTTATTTTAATAATGTTTATCTTTAATGATTTATAGAATTGTTAAGTTGTATGGATTAATATTTGATTCAGAGTAGTTTCTAGTAATGTACTGTCTTTTCTACATTGGAAGCAATGCACTATTTACCACTACAATTTTGTCTACCCCTGTGGATTTTTTTCACCAGTAGTTATTAATAGAGTTCTGTCTCAGTGCAGAGCCAGCGTGCTGTAGAGTGAGTGATAGGTATTCATAAGGAAGGGAGTCTTCTTAATGGAAGAAAGAAGAAAAGAAAAAAGAAAAAAAAAAAAAAAAAAGGAAGATTGTACATCAGTGAAGGAGAGGAGGTAAATTGTTGCATGGAGAGGGAGAGGGGACTACAATGAGCAATACTAATAAGCATGCAAGGCTTCAGGCACTTGCGTTCACAGCAGTGTTTTGTGGAGATGGCCTCTTTAGCATTATTTGTCTTCTCATCCCCTGCTAATTCATTCTTGTCATTGTGAGAGCTTTTAACATAAAAGTAATGATTTTTAGTAATTCATTCTGGGCTTTATGACAGCATTAACAGGAAAATGGGGATTTTTCCTCCTGAAATATACCAAGAAAGGCTTTCATCAAGGTCAGGGATGATCTTTACTATGGCTTGATTCTGCATGTTTATATGAGTATTCCTTTTGCAATTAATCATTGAGGATATTTACTTAAACTAGGATGAAAGCTATTTTTGGGATCAGTTGTTTTACTTCAGAATAGTGGTTAAGTTTGTGTTTTGTTTTAGAGTTATATTTATGGTGATATATGAGAGACTATAGTATGTGTTGGCCCATCAAACTCTGACTTCTCATGGAAGAAAATAATCTAGTTAAGGAGGGTAACTAAGTGAGGCTGAAGAACTGTGATTCTGTAACTCTGTATTTGGTTTTTTGTTAAAGGTGGAATTTCAAAGAATTATAAGCTGGTATTTTTATCAAGGTCAAGGAAAGCGAGATCTCTTGTATTTAGTAAATGAGGAATAGAAAACTATACTTCATATCTCAGTTTCCTTTAGCCAGTCTTGCTTAAAGATGGGCACTATTAGGCTGTAAGAAGGATGGGATGAGATACTTGAGATACACTACTTAAATACGCATGCAGCACACTCAATGTACAGCTTCCTGTTTAATTGTTTGCTTTATTGCTTCTAGTCATCATCGCATAATATTACTTTCTCGGAGCTCGATGAGTGAAACCTGTATGAGTGTTGGTCAATGCTTGCTAAGGTAACCCATTTGATTTGGCATGTATGTAGGCACACTCTAATAGGGGAAGAGTTCTATGGTCAAGTGATCTAAAGTGAAAAACAAACAAACAAAAGCTCTCCACACTCTTTTCTCAGCAGTATATTAAGTTTTCCAGTTCTCGAATCAGCTTTAAGGATTTAGGCACTGGAATCCCATTGAAATGCACTGGGACTTAGTACTTCGTAGAACTTTTATTGCCTAAATTTGTAAACTGATGATTTCAGAATAGGTCTGTGCGCACCTTTATTTTTATTTCTTTAGAAAATAGTACTTTTAGTGTTACAAAGGCCCAGACAATGATGACAATTACTTCAATTGGTAAGAACAGACATGTTGAGGGTCTGTTGCATTTTTAATATTAAGTGCATTTCAAGACCTTTAGAGAAGGCTGTGTACTACATGAAACACTTTCTGCAGTGTGTATAAAGTGTATAGAATGATAGCTTGAATGTATATTATTTAGTATATTCAGCTTATGTCATTAGAAGAAAAGACTGTTAAATAAATGCTGTGTGGCTTTTTTCTAGTTTGAGTGCTCTAGTCTTGCATGTGAAAAAAGTCTTTTTGTTTGGTTGGTTTTTTAACTATTTTTTTGTACCTGATTGAAACGCAGTCTTCTCTCTGATACGTTTTACAAAGTAACTTAAGAACTCTTGTTTGATTCAACATCTTATCCTATGCTATCAATTTATCTCCAAGTAAGATGTTCTTCCATTTACGGGTTTTTAGTAGCTAAGCATTTGTACAAAAGTTGGTCTCTGTTCATGTAAATAATACGAGGTCAAAGCTTCAGTAGCTGGGCTTTAACCCAATCCCCTGTGCCTTTCTTCATCAGTTAACAGATGACTTTCTGGGGAATTACAAGTACAAACATTGAACTTTCTTGACTCATTGATAATGCTGCATGGTCAATTAAGAACTAATACAGCAATTAGATGAAAAATGGTCCTCTTCAAACCAGAGAAAGGCAGAGGTTTGATTTTCATTCTTAAAGCTATGTATCCTGACTTTAAATATAAGAAGTTTTCAGCTTTGGCTCAGACTCTTCTGTCTTTTTAAATAGAAATCTGTCTTGAGAAGACTGTTGCTAATTCATCAGCTTTTCTTTTTTAATAAAAAACCATCTTATTCTTGTTTTTAAAAGTGGTATGGTATCTTGCTATTTTGAGAAAGCCTGTTTAATATGCCAAATATCTTTGCACAGGAAAGAAAGCTACCTAACAAAGCGGTTGTGAAATCTTAATGTTGACTTGTAAGAACAGCTGTTTGATTGCACAGATTACAACTATGTTGTTTGATTTTTTTTTTTTTAACTGATAATTAAATACCGATATTAAAAGAAAAAAAAAAACCCAACACCCAATGTGTTCACTGTAACACAAAGCTTAACTGCTTATCTGTGTTGTCAGCTCAAAACGCTGGGACTTGCGATTCCTGGATATTCTGAAAGTGCTTCTTGATCCTTTTAGTGTCATTGCAGTGACTTAAGTGGCACTAAAACCAGCATGCAACTGCCACTTGAGATAAGGAAAAAAACAAGTTTTGGTAATTTTGATTAGATTCAGCACCTAACATACTGTTTTCAGGTTTCTGGCTTAGTTCTCCATTATTTATATTAGTATTTAAATAGTGCTATTCAGATGTTAGTAGATTGSGCTGCTAGCAGTTTCCATGAATGGGTGGATAAATATCTGCCTCTCTTCTAGAGTTGAAATAAGCACGCAGGTTAAAGTTAGGATCCAAAAGGGACTTAGGTACCTGAAGTGGAACCATGTCTGAAACTGCCATTCTGAAACCTCGATGTTCTATTTCCTAATCACAGGGAAGCCTAAATGCTGCCAGACAAATTCCCCCCTCTCTGCCCCAACTTTCTGTGCCCTTCATGCCTACTACTCTTCCTATGGTCTTTAGGGCCCACTAACATGTTACGTAACTGTCTATCTCAGACCTACCAGATTGGGTTTCATAAACAAGTCACAATTGCTTTCTTCTAAAATTGTTGTTTTAACTGCTTTATGTAAAATTGATCAACAGGCCATGKAGCGGAGACTTGGTCCCAGGTCTTTTCTGTTTGCTGGGACTTCTCTAATTGCTGATGCAAATGGGCCCCCTCATCACCTTCCTCAGATTCTTCTCAGAAAAACATATTCTTGTGTGTTTTAAAAGAAAGGGCATAAACACCCTGAAGATGTCTGCTTTGAGCACACATCTGTGGGCTGCTCCTTCCAGGTGGAAGGAGGTGACTAATTTACCATTACTAAAGTGGCAAGGCATGAAGAAACAAGAGATTTGGCTTTGGCTTGGATAGGCAGTTTTACACCAAGTAGGCTAATTCTACATCATTTTCTGCTTAGAAAGTTAAAAAAAAATATTATTTTATTGAGTCATTTTGTCTTTCCTCTGCACGGGTTATATGTACTTAATAGAAAATCTTGACTCTTTTTTTWWTTTTTTTTTCTTTCTTTTTACTGCAAAGGCCAAGCATTTGCTGTTTACATATAGTGGTTTCACTTAGGAGTATATCCAGAGAGGACCTTGAGTGGCTTCTCACCACATCACTCTTAAGCTGAAAGAAGAACATATGGTTCATACAATCTTTGCTGAGAGTTTTGGGCTCTCCATGAAGCCCACTTCATCTTTCCTGCTGATAAAACATGGGATTTGGGCTGAAATATTTTAGAGACCTTTTTCTTCCATTATAAGTCTTATACACGAGTTTCTTCTTCATTTATTTTTCATTAGATTGTAACTTTCAAAGTTGATGAATAAACTCATTTGCTCTTTTGATGGCAGTGTTTCTCAATGGTGATGATGTGCTGTGTTGAAAGATTTAAGCAGTTGATGCAAATAAAGACTTCCTTGTCTTCAGTGTTTCCTTCCTAACAGTCTTGAAAGTTACCTGCTTACCACTGTCCTTGTGAAGAATCAAACAGTGTTGAACCTGTCCTACGTAGCTTGACTATTTATAATTCACTTCTGTATATAAAGTCCTGTAGCTATTCCAGCGTGGTGTTCCTAATGCAGATATGCCATCTTATAAATACTTGGAGCAATCAGAAAATTATAGAACAAATCAAGAGTAGAATTCCTAAGTAACGCATAGAGGACTGACAGTTTGCGGTACAATCTCTCAAGAAAAGACCCATTCATTTTTAATAGACCCTTTTTTAGCACTCCTTAGCTTTCGCTTTTAATCAAAACACTAAGGGRGAACTTCCTGTTTATTTAAAATAAGGACAGATTAATTGTCACTAAAAATTCCTTTAAACTGATACATGTCCCATAATGCCTACTAATTAGTCATATAATGGTATATTACAGAATAAAAAGATTGAGATTAGGGCTCTACCTGTAGAGAAGGGACAACTGATACCCGTTAATCAATTWAAACCCCTAACCATGCATTTAATTCTCAGCCTTTGCAGAGGGTACYGGTAGGCAGCTGTGAGCCTCAAGGCCTAGTGGTTCTGTCTAATTAGTCCCACTGAAGGCTTTCAGCCTATTCAGGAAGCCTTAATTTAGGTTGAGGGGTTTTGTTTCAAATAGCTGTTTACATAAAGTGGAAAAGTCCGTATATTAGTTGCCTTTTAGCGTTTAGAAACTATGCTGTACTTATATTCATGATACAAAAAGGCAGTTTAGCCTTGAAAACCCTATTGAAAAAAAGCCTGCTTAAAACCTTGGATAGTCCTTTGCAAGGATGAAAATGAACAAAACTTMTAGTTCCTTGTATCCACCTCTTAAGTCATGGTTGATAGCCTACCTGTGCTGTAACAGAGATGGATGTAGCTACTTCAACAGCGTAAGTTCCTAGTGAGATTAATGTTATGTGTTGGCAGTAAAGGTCCCAGCCTACTTTTCTCTCTCTGGAGGGATTGAACAAGTTCTGCATGGAGTAGCCATGGGAGGAGGGAGGAAGGGAGGCAGGGGGTGGAGGTGGTAATTAAAACTAGTCCACTCAGTAATAAATTAGAGAGGAACATGCACACTTAGTAAACAAGTAGCTTCCATGCRTAATAGGAAGTATTACCATAATCCTGAGTAAGATGAGATACTTGTACTTGAGATTAAATTTATTTCTTTCTATGAATGTAAGTAGCTTTTTTCCTCAGCATTTCTACATCCTTGTAAAACGCAGTTTAATTTGTGGAAGGAAAACTCTAATAATATAATCATACCTTAGAGTCTTACAGACTGGAGAAAAATAGCTTTCCTTTGCTGAAGGAGCATACTTTGTTGAATTCTTTTAATCTAGCTGCCCATTTTTTATAGGTTGTTGCTGTTGTTTTTCCACTTGCCTCTCTGTACAGGGCTATCTTAACTTGTGAAACAAGCCTAGTGTGGAGAAGTAATCTCTCTTATTAGATCTACTGATAAAGTTGCAAAAAAGATGGATAATATTTTCAGGCACACAGACTCCTCTAAGGCTTACTAATTAACTAAAACCTATTTTTCTTTGCTGTTTGAACCCCCTCCCCCATCACATAGTGATTGCTGCTAGAAATAATAATAATAATAATGATGATTCCTTTCCCTTGTTTTCAAACAGCTGTTCTCCTTAATAATTTTGAGGCTTCGTCATCATTTGCATTTATATGTGTAAACCACACAAACCTCTGCCTGCTTGCCTGTGGTGATGGTGTACTATGCATTATAATCTTCTCAAATCATACAGCTCTGTTCCTCTAATTTTCACTTACTGGTTTTTTTTTATATTTCTTGCGCAGCTCTGCAGAACTCTTCTGAGATGTTTCTGTTCCCTTGCTTGCTGCTTATATTCATCTCCACTACTTTTGACTCAGCCTCACGATTATGTAGCACTGTGTCTTTCTCTTGCCTCTCTCCTGTCATTCCTTTTTCCATTTTTGACCTCTGAATATTGATCTCTGTTTCTCTATCAGCACTCTAATCCCTTCACCAGAACCACTTATAATAGTAATTCAAAAGCTAGTTGTTAAACTAGCTATTAAAAATAATTATAAATTAATGAAAATAATTTAAAAATATCCACAATAAAAACACACTCCCAACTTTTTCTTTTGATCAAGTAATAATATTTTTCTGATTTTTTTCTCATACTGTTAACGATGTTCTTCACTCCTTAAATCTCATCCTTAAAAACCATAAGCTACTGCCCTTCTTGAACGTTTTTTTTTTTTTTCATTCCATTATAAGCTTCAGTAGGCAGAGTCAACAGCATTTTTGTTTATCTGTAAAATTCTCACATTTAGCATGCTATGTAAGGTATAAACATTGTCTTCATTAATGTTCTGGATATGTCAGAATTTGCTTTTAAGGTTGAAAATTGACTGAGGTGGGCTGCATTCCTCTAGGGATTTGTTACTAATCCTTTAAAAGGCCATTTCAAATATTTTGTTTTCTGAAAGTATAAATGACTCCAGACAATTATCCTTAAAATTGTGCTTCAGTACTTTTTCTTGAAGAAGTTAATAACTCGCCTAAACCCGGTGCTATTTAAATATCTTGCTTGAGTGTGCCTATCATATAGGACATCTCAAAAGCTTTGTTTTAAATGTTTAAATACATTTCAGGCTGCTGAACACTTAGGCTATTAACTACAGGTTTTCTGAAGAATTCACTATGAATATTCAGGAAGACAGTCTGTTAACATTTCTTTTTACCATTTCTTTTATCAGTAACAACTTGATAGAGTATGCTTTTTCTTTTTCTCCTGTTAATTTTATATAGAGAGATGTTAAATATAATTTTCATGCTTGAAGACTGAATTTGGTGTCTACAGAGAGTGCTTTGAAACTTAGATTTGTTTTGAAACTATTTCCTTTGAGTTTTTTTTATTCACAGATTGTGTTGTAGTATAAAATGAGATAGGAACACTAAAAGCYACATTGCTAACTGTATTTTTTTTAATATATATATATATATAAATGTAGCCATGTATATACTGTAGAATCTTCTTTTATCAAGAAGGCATGCTGTTATGTTGGGAAAATTGAGAGGTTAGTTCAGCAATCTTCTAGAGATTGTAAAGTAAAAATGAAAGTCCTTTGTACTTTTCTCAGTTCCATTTATACCCATATGTTTCATTTGGCAGAGTGTCAAACTGCTAGCTGGGGGAGTGTGTCTCATAGCAGGTACCATGGTCTGCCTTTCCCTTCACTCGTCCTACGGGTAACATTCAGCTTGTTGGCTGAAACATCTCCCCGTGCTCAGCTATGAGATCATGGAGAAATTTCACTGAGCTGCTTGTTTGTGCTTTTCCACTGTGTAAAAGGGTGATGTTTTCTACCACAGTCACTTTAACATAGCTCTTACTACAGTGAACCAGTTTTTCRTCTGGACGGGTCTTACTTTAGTATTTGGATAACGGAGAAATTTTGCAGTGTGCATTGGTAGAGGAGGAGTATATAGAGCTGAGCRATTCCCTGCGTGGCTTTGTTTCTTGGCATCTAACAGAGAGCCTTCCTTGTAACATGATTCAGAGCTCAAAATGTGAGAACTCGATGCAAAGGTGTAGGTGATCAAGATGACTTAAGATTTATGTAAGAGTAAATAGAGAAGCCTGATTAATGGAACTTGTCCAGGCCCTGTTTTTAGGAAACTTTGTGGTAGCCACTGAACGATACTGAAGTCTTCACTGTGGTCGTATTCAACTTGTTGTACCATTTTTCACTACAACCAGAACTAAAATCCAGTTGGGAGGGTATAGGAGTGGCAGAGAAGTTGGCTGAAATTTTTGATGATTTTCCACTAGATTTTCAGCAGTCCTGCTCTGGGATGGGAAATCAGACCACAGATGATAATGGCAGCATTAGTTCTTCATCCCTCAGAGAAGAAAACTCACTGAGTGCTAGTCTTCTGGGCCCATACTGTTGTACATTTAAGGAAGTCCTGGGATGTGGCTTTCTATGTGTAATGCCATTCATCTGCAGTTGGATTCAATGTTAGCATTGTAAAGTTATGCTTTATGCAAAGGAGTGAGTAGAAACAATTGTAAAAGAAATGGGGATGTGGAAGATCTCTGATTTTCAGTTTGAATCTGGAACCAAAGAAGCCTTTGAAGAAACAAAAACCAAACCCAGTGGACTTTCTGGCCTGTTGAGGGACAAGAAATTCAAACACAGTCAAAGGGAAAACATTGCACAGTTGCTCAGAAAAAGATTATTTTGATGGCATTGGTAGGTGGAAGTTTATTTTAGGTGGAATTTTGTTTGCTGTTTCGACAGGTGAAAAATAGCAATAGAAAGATATCTTCAGTCATCATGCAGTGCATGTCATGTTGATTGCTATGCCAAGTAACTCATGGCTTGTTAGTACACAAATGACCTGAAATATATTTTGAGGAGTATGTGATTAATCTGCATTTATATGGGAAGGTAACATATTTCACAAGTTCTCTGAAAATACTGTATTGATTCTAGTTTATTGCTGCAAACAGAATAATCTCTCACTGAGTCATTGAGATGTCCGTGTTCAGCAGTATGGTCTGATTTGACCAGCAGTGTTCTTACAAGTTCAACAGATGTTTAATTTCTAAACTGGTGGGATCATAGTTCCTTTTTTTTCCTCCTCTCAGGAGGAGATATTTATCGCTTTCCCCTGAGAGCATGTTATCTTTCGTGCTTTTCATACTAATTTTCTTAGCTTTATATTTGAATAAAAGTATGTTTTGGAAAGAGGGTAGGGATAGACGGCTTTTAAGTAAGTGATTATTTGATTTTAATTTTTTTAAATTATTAATTATAAAATAATTGATACTGGTCTGTAAATTTTATGTAATTGTAAACAACTCATTGAAAATAGTTTTTCATTTGGATTTAAACTTCCATTCTTCCTTATGCAACTATAACATGACAGTATTGTGTTACTGCAGTAACAACTTGTAATTGAAAATGCCTGGCCTTTTTGTAATTGTCCAAACTTAATGTTGTACAAAAAGTCAAATKGATTTACATGGAGTGAAAGAAAGCTGTTTTAATCCAAATTTTTAACATGTTAAAATAATAACAATAGAAATAAGGAAACGGAACTACTTAATAGTGATTCTTTTTATTCCATTGTTAATCTTTTCTAAATTATGAGCACTGTGAGTAATTAAATTCAAACCTATTCCTGAGCTGACACAACCCTCCTATTAATACCTAACATTTGGATTGATGAGGGCAGTTTTGATATTTCATTCACTCTTGCATCTGAAACGAATTTATAATCGTCTTAAAAAGTAGGATTTTGGATAGGTGTTTTGAATCCTCATATTTCTCTTTAAATTTATTTTGGAAACAAGAATAAATGGCAATACCGATTGTATGAGATGGACCAAAATTTGCCCAGGCATAAGCCTAGGAAAGCTATTGACTGTGATGTKATAATACTGGGCTTCTGTTGTCGCAGAGTTGAGGAGTGTTGCCTGATACAGCTGAGAAGAGAAAACCCTTGGCCCTATTGAGAATTGCTGTTTCTCTGCCTTCCCGATAGTCCTGCGGAAATGAGGATCCTTTTTCCCTTCTCTCAGCATCTTGCAGACATTTGAACATGCAGTTGATCAATATCAGATCCAATCTCACACTGAATCTGGAACTGGAAATGAATTAGAAGTTGGTATTCCTAAGCACGGTAGGAGGTGGCTTTGAAAAGTCTGGAAGAATGTGGCGGCAACCCATCTGAAATAATATGAAGAGAATGTGTTACATTTGTTTTCATGACTCAATGATTTTAAAAAAGAACAACCCAAAAAGCAGGTGTATCTTTAGATACTTTTTTTTGTGAATGAGTATGATAATCCAGAAGGATATTTTGTGTTTTATTTGTTTGTCCACATAGAGGGGAGACCTTATCACGCTCTCCAACTACCTGAAAGGAGGTTGTAGCGAGGTGGGGGTTGGTCTCTTCTCCCAAGTAACTAGCGATAGGATGAGAGGAAATGGCCTCAAGTTGCGGCAGGGGAGGTTTAGATTGGACATTAGGAAAAATTTCTTTCCTGAAAGAGTGGTTAAGCATAGGAACAGGCTGCCCAGGGAAGTGGTGGAGTCACCATCCCTAGAGGTATTTAAAAGACGTGTAGATGAGGCGCTTAGGGACATGGTTTAGTGGGCATGGTGGTGTTGGGTTGACAGTTGGACTCGATGATCTTAAAGGTCTTTTCCAACCTTAATGATTCTATGATTCTATGAAAACTKTGGCGTAAAATAGCCTAGTGTGCTGTAATCACGCCATAAATAGGTGAAATCTTTGACACTGATTACAGACAAGCCTCAAGGTGAAGTACAATTTTTCTGTATCAGTATGTCTGACATCTGAATTATCCACGCAGAATATATATAAAAATAAAATACAATATAGAACATATAAAATATGTCAGGATATTAATATAATAATATTTTATATAATATATCCATATAACTTTGAGTCCTAGGCATTTTCACTAAATTGACTGTTCATTTGGTTCCTTCAGTGCAGCTGAGTCCTCCTTTGGTTTTGGTGCACTATCACTGTTTTTCTCCAAGCTGTTTTCCTGTTCCAAACGGCAAACCAAACGTTCACAGCCAACGAGATACTCTTCCTGTCTGGAATAAAACATGATTGAGGACAAGGATGGAAGATGGAGAGGAGGAGGGCCTGACAGTCTCTGTTTCCTAATCCTTCACTGCTCAACAGAAAAGCAAGCCCTGGAAATGGCAATTCTTTGGTGTCTCACGCCAGCCTCTGTTCCCACACTTTCCCATTTACTGTAGTTGGTTTTTTTTCTCAGGTGCGACAGTGAAGCTGCTGACTACAGATCAGAGCTGTCAGGCCTTCCTTTGTAGGGAACACGATCTGTCAGGAAGAAAAGGGCAGCAGTGGTTGCTCTGAGCTGTCCCAGATCTTCCTACCATGTCCCAACTCATCTGTTTAACCAGTGATCATTTCCAATATCCTTTCAACTCTGTTATCCACAGAATTATCCAATTATCATCAAGTCCTATCACTTTAATATTCAAGTATCTGTTTCCCTACTGGTCTCCCAGTCATTCTTTACTTCAGTTCTATCTTATATTTACGGCCTTTTGATAATCCTTTGCCACCTCTTTTCCCCCAGCCATCCTTTTCACACTCTTGACTGCCATTCCAGCGTCTGTGCAGCTCTCAACGTCACGGTCTTCTCTGTGTTCCCCCTGTACCTGCCTGACCCCCATTGCTGCACTCATCCTGCAACTTAGTATGATCATCTCCAAGCAGTTTGTCATTGCCAGATTGTCACATCCAAATCTCCAAAGACAAGCTTGCCTTCAGGTGTATCTCAGCTATTCTCAGTCTTGTTGTTGTGCTCTTCTTCTCAGTATCAACCCAGTGTAGGAAGTATTTCCCAGCATTACTCCAGCCGTTTCAAAGACAAAATGAGTAATGAAGTAGGCTTTATTACCATTGTGTTTGTTTTTGAATATAGTATGGTTGCTCACTGGGTCATAGTTGATTTGCATTATTAATGAAAATACTCCTGTAATTTCATTAGTGTTTTCTTTAAGGGAAAATACTATTCCCAACTTACCAGTTTGATGTGAGATATTTTAATTTATATTGAGTGAAGTTTGGTTTCAAAAGTCAGTGCTCTAGGTACTGCTATCTCAGACTACTCCAGTGTCTGCTAAAGTCAGATGAGATAAATATCTTGCCAAAAAGCAGAACTGAGGGAAAGAAAAAATAAAACTGAACACTTTCTTACACTGGGAAMATTACCTACTGCCTGAGGTTTTATGTACATGTCAGCATCTTACATAGCTCAATATAAATACTATTATTTTAAATTTATATTCTAGCTAATTTAATGAATAACCAGGTCAAGACTTATTTATGTAAACTGCTGGACAATCCAGTATCATGTGTTCATGTAACAAAGATTGACTGTAAAGCTGCGTCTCTTGAAAATAAACGGTTTGTTCAAGAGAAATTTTAAAGAGTTGTATTTAATTTTGGGTTAAGAAACTAAAGCGTGACTCTTAACAGTTGCCGCTTTCAGCTTCTGTGTTAAAAGTGATTATTTCAGAGAGCTAGTCTCTCTTAGCATCTCCTGGGAAATATGTCTTTAGGTATTAAAACAAAGACTCGGTGTTAGCATCTGTGCAATACAGTACCTGCCAATATTTTTTTCATTCCCACCAGGCAGAGTATTTAAATAACTATAAGATGCTGTACATCTTTCCAGAAGTCTTTTTGCCTAAAAATTCATGGCTTTTTCTGACCTAATTATACATGTCCAGAATTGCTGCAGAATAAGGAACAGAAACAAACCATTTAAACCAACATAATGTATAAATGGTTTTTATTTTTCTCCCTTGTTTATTTAGCTTATTGCTATAGTACTTCATCTAACTCCTGTTCGGTTGACTAGTACGTGAGTATTGTGTAAATTAAATGTCTATAGCTTCCAATGTTTGGGTTACATTTTCTCTCAGTATAAGAGCCAGGCACAAGATCAGTCTGGATCTGAGGCATTTTTAGTACAGCTCCCATTTAATCTCTGGTTTCAGAGGGACAGACAGACGTGGCTTAAAACTCCAGGCTCTCTCTGGTTATTCTAGGTTTTTTTCCAGCCATAAGTGTACAGTAAATTATTGGTTTCTGACATCTCCTGATAGTGTGGTAGCCATGACAGAAAAGTAATTGTAATTCATAGTGTCTTAGCAACATAAAATACTTTAAGGTTATCTTTCTAAGTGGGAAAAATGTTTTGTGGGTGCCTACAACTTAGGTTTAAAAGCCATGGCCCGCAAAATTTCTTTTTATATTTTATAATCAGACTTTGTATTTAAAGTGCAACTTGCTTTACCCAAAAATATCCCTTAGTAACAGAAATAATGAAAAAGAACATTTATTAATAATTTCATCTCTCACTAGGAGCAGGAACTCCCATAGCAATTAAAGGAGGGAAACAAAAGGATTCCTTGACATAATGGTGTAAACTGAAAAAMGAACAACTTCTTTTTCAGGGAACTTTGCCGTGGTTTCATAATAGGAATGATCAGTTAGTGTTCAGTGCTTTTCTTTTTAGTTACATCTTGCTCACCTGTTTTCTATTGTGTGCTTAGAAAAAGGAATGGAGATGTTACTTTTCATTGGGAACACGCAGTGGAATTGCAGGTTCTACTGATCCAAAGTGAGAGCCTTGCTTGTCRCATTTTAGGGTATATAAGTTATTGGAAAGAACTGGACCTATTCCCAGGTCAGTATTTGGAACCATTAAACACATCTTAAGATGCATTTCAATAAACCTGTAGTCCTGGGTGGGCATTAATCAACTGATGTCAGTGCTGTTGTGTTCCAACTATTCATTTTTCTCCTCGGTRTACAAATACCGGCTCACTTGCAGGACTGTAACACCTCCGTCGCCTGACATTTTTGTTCATAAAGGTGGCAGCCTTTTAAAGCAGTTATGGAAATGTTCACAGTTATGACTGTGCAAAGTAATGGCAGGATTTAGGTACAAAGCATAACTTTTTTTTTTTTTCTAGACTATGTGTTCAATACTCAGTTGTTAGAGATGAACAGCTGTTGTAAATGAAACTCTCTGTGAGAACTACTTTCTGAGTCCAAAGCGATACAATGACCAATGCTATTCTCAAATCAGTGTTTCAGAAATATCAGTTAAATGCAGTTTTRGCTCTTTTGTTTTATGCCAAAGTAGAATTCCAAAGTGAAATTTCTGTTCTTACACAGTTGACTCTTTTGGGAAAATTCAAAGGCATAGGTGCAGCATTACTGCCTTCACTAATTGCTTCATGTCTCTTGGTTATGGAGGGAAGACTGCAATACCTGTAAAGGAAATTTAAAAATAGTTGCTTTTTAATATGCGCTATTCTTGCAGGCTACAAAGCTCAAGAAATCAGATGCTCTATTTAGGCTGAACAAGGCTAGTATACGAAGAGTAAGAATACTAAAAAAAAAAAAAAAAAAGAGAGAGAGAGAAGTTGAGAGAAAGTAAGTGAGTGGGACAAGATCTCTGCAGATCTTCCTTGTCCTATTGTCTTTCCTTGAAAATTATTTGTTGTCTGTGAGAACAAGTAACCCAATAGGTTAGGTTAGCTGCATGTCTTTGGGCAGAAAAGCCACTTTCAGAAAAACACTTTTGATTTTTTCMTTTAGTTATTTTTCCTTTGTAACATGATGTGACATTGCTTTGCAGTGTGTGCTGGAAATGGTATTCAAAGTCTGCTTGCCTCTTAACTGTGTATGGTTTGGGTCTTCCATGTTCAAAAATGATGAACTCAAACTAGAATTTAAGACGAGGAAAAGGTGAGCGAATCTTACGAGGGGAAAACTAGATGAGATTAGTTTGTTGTTTTCTAACAGCAACAAGAACACAAAATCCAAGAGGATGGTAAAAAAGGAAAAGGTTGCAATCTGCATGTCAAAGGGATAAAATCACAAGGAGTGCATGGAGAGATCTGAATTGATCTGAATTAAAGGGCAGCTCAAGCACAGGCAGAATGAGGTATTTACTACTCAGAGATATGATTAACCTGAGGATTAGAGGAGGATTTCTAACCACTAGAGCAAGAGTGTTATGGAACATCTTTCCAGTCAACATAAACAAAACCACAAAAAAATTCCTCCCACTTTCTGAAAAATTTCTGAAAGAGGTTAAGTTTATATGTAGTGGAAATACTGGGGAATTGGGAACTCTCTTATGTTCTGATGAAGTATAATTGTTTGCAAGAATCACCTAACACTGATTTTAAACCTGTGATTTTGTTTGTTAGCATTTTACTAATAACTTTGATAGAAGTTAGGCCATCACTCAGGTCTTATGTTACGATGTAAAGTATTTCAATAAAAGAAAAGAGCTGAGACCTTGTGCTCTGAAAATCAGTGTTAAATGCTGTACCTATGAAATGGAAAAGAAATGGGGCCAAGAGTATACTGGCTTTTTGGCACTTGCTAAAGACACAGTCTGTCATGCAGCATTTTTATAAGGCGTAGGATAAATTATTATTTAGATATATAGATCCTGGGAAATCAGGTTTTCCATATCCATCTGAGCTGAAGTTTAGATCGACTGTAGATATGGTCTTGATTTTTAACTGTCTTAGGCTGCATGGTTCAAATTTGAGGCACTTTGTTCCAGTAGCACAGAACTTTTTTGTTTTCCCCCTAAAGAAGAACAGCACAGTGTTTGTACCACTGATATCAGCAGCTTTCCCATTTAAACACATTCCCTGCTATTTTTCAGTACGTTATATTTGTATATGCTACCATCAGGAGGTTTTAAGGTGGGAATAAAGGCAAATCTTGCCTCTACGCGTTTAGCATTCATCTAATGCTAACTTTCTTTGAACCTTCACATCTGTTTATTTCAGTGTTTGAATTCTTGTAAAAATAGTTGTGGCACAGTCCAAGAAACTGGAAACATGATTTCATATAATTGTTCTTTTAAGTAGCAGCATGAAATAATTAGTATGGCATACTTTAATTGGTGGCATCCTGTTGACTTTTTATGAAAGACTTGAATTATAATAAAAGCAGAGAACACAAGTTGGTTAGTTCCTATAACCCAGTGCTGTCATCTTTGGGGGAAAGAAAAAGCAGCTCTGTTGTATATTTAATGGCAGATCCACAGTGTAATAGGTGTTCTGCTTCTATTTTTTTTATCAGATATCCCCTTGGGAAGGATTTTTGACAGGAAAATTACAGGATTGGTGCCCACTGTAAGATTTATGTTGATAATTGAAGCTGCTTCTTCTCAGTAAAACGTAAATGCAGCTTAAATAACTAGGCTAAAAGAGAAGGAAGATTTAAAAAAAAGAAATAAAAAAATGTGTAGATATGTAGAAAGATTATAACTTGGTTGTCAAGGCCGTTATACCCCTCAGGCAGTTGTCACTAAATCTGTGGTTAATGCTCACTATGTGCCAGTCAACTACTAATGCAACTTTCGTCCCTTTCTGCTTCAAGCAATTTCATGAAATTTTCTAGAGAAATGTTACTTTATAAAATGCTAGGATAAAAAAAAAAAAAAAAAAAAGAATGGATATTTCTGTCATTTTAACTCCTCTAATGTTACCCAGCAAAGAAATTTAAAAAGTATATGAGCATTCCTGGAGTTTCCTGAAGACTTCTTCCCCCCTAAGAGTTTTGAGTCTCAGTTTTCAAGAAAGTTTAGAGGTCAGTCTTTAAACTTTCATTCTGTACAGTACTTCAAGTTAGTGTACAGTTACTTGAATGTCAGTATGGAAAGCGTCCATACAATATATCTGAAAATGGTATTTCATTTATTTGTGGTCTGGGCCAGGCTGACAGAAACAATAGGAGGCTTGTGCTATATTGTGTGCTGGTTGACTAGCATAATCTGTGAAAATACAAACATGATACATATTAGTATATGTGCAAACTTTTGTTTTTTAAAACAAATCTTAACTATCTTTAAACATTTTACATTGAACTTGGATTTTTATATTTCCAGAGTAACTTACAACAATTGATTTTAGTTCTCTAATCCTTTGTTTCTGTGCCTTTCCTTGTGAGGTACATAATAAGTGAGTAAAAGTATAAACAAAATAAGGGTTTTATCCCTGTCTAGGCATTTTTACCTTGGAAAGAGAGATCTAAAATTGGTCACCCCAATTGTGAGGGCAGCATTGCATGAGAGGTTTTTCACAAAAGCTCTGTAAAAGTTCAGGATGAGTAGACACAAATGCAGTTTGCAATGATTGAGATGTGCTCTCAGGGCAAACAGAAGTATATTGGGGGCTTTTTTAGCTGCTGCAAAATACCAGTGCTGGTTGGCACAGTTTTCTTCTCTTGCACTTCTACCTCTCCTCTCACTGGATTTGGCCTGTGCCCTACCTCTAGGAGGTGCAGCTCAAAATCTCACTTTATAGTGATGTGCAGGGCTGGGCTGCACAGTGGYGTGTAGCCAGCAAAAGGATTTGGGAGTTTCCTGGCTTCTGTTCTGCCTGCCCATACTTTAGTTTTCATGTCTCAGGCAGTTGTTRTAGGTAAAAGTAAATGTAAAATATAATTACTTGTTTGCTTTAGGTACTACAAAATCTTGCAATGTTGTGAATATTTGAACAGAAATTGGCAAATTAGATAAATGATAAAATATTTCTAACAATTTAGGAATATAGTCCTAAATACAATACTACTTATATTATCTTTCCTCAAAGGACTAAAGAGTAGGCTTATTGCTGTTTGTGTTATTTTGTATTTAATGATCAGTAATGTTCATATAAAACTATCTTCTTTTACTGTGTACAGAATGCAAACGTATTTCAATGTAGTGAAGCCATACTACCAGAGATTTGGGAATGTGCCATTAGTGCTAGCTGATTAGTGTAACGTTTAATTTGAATTCATTATCTTGAGGTGAAGGAAATGTGAAATAAACTTTCATGTAAAGTTCTACATTTTAGAATATTTTGATTTTATATATATATATGTATTATACTCATACACACACATATAGTATATATTGAAAACAGAGTGCTCTCTGGGACTCTCCTCTCCTTGTCTCCTTCTCTTTTTCCATACCAATTTATGGTCTATTAACCTGCAGTGAATAGATCTTGTATTTCTTTCTGGTGCTTCACAGCTGTTCAAAAACCATGTTATTAATGTTAATAAAGAATCTTGGCATCTAAAATTTTGATAATCAGGAATTAGTGACCCAAGGGACTAATTTTATCCATGGCAAAGTTGTATATCAAGAAAGAGAGAAATAAGGGAAATAGTAATTTGAAATTGAGTCAACAATTCAAAACCCCGAAAGTTTTGGTAGCTGCTTATTCCTAATTTGGAATTCTTGGGCACCCAGTTGGTTGCCATATTCTTCTGTGGTATATATCTATCCAGACTATTACAGGTTTTTTCATGCCAATTATCAGCTTGCAGTTTGAATTAGTTTGAAATTGAATSCTTTTCTAGAAGAGTATCTTGTTTACTTACAACTTTTCTTTTATCCCCAATACTGTTGTATCAGAGTTCTAGACTGGAGACAGTAAAAAATTTTATAATGTAAAAAGTTGCTCTAGTTTTCCCTGACACAAGAGGTGTAAGAAGCACTCAGGCACTCCATGCATTTGTACCTCTATGGTACTGCTTAACAAGTGACTAAAAAGAGCTGATAGTACAAGTAAAATAAAGCAACTTTGTGGGTGCTGGAGTTGTTAGACTTACTGTGCAGACATTGTGTGAATTAATGGGCTTTCCAAAAGGTCAAATGAGGTTGACTATGACTTTGTGTTATGAATTAGAGCAGTACCAGTTTTGCTGGTAGAGTATCTGCAGGATTAGTTTTTCATAATTCTACATTTACATATGCATGTATGTATAAATAAATGTATATGCATGAATAGATCAATATAAAAATGGATGTGATTTAGGAACATGGCAGTTTAGTTCACTAATACAGGTCGCCTGTTGAAAAATTGCTTTTGAATGTATTCACTTGGGAGAACCTTGCACACAATGAAATGCATTAAGGTGGTGTGTGGTGGTGTGTTTTTTTTTTTTTTTTCTCCCCACTTTAAAAAGATGTTAATAGCTGTTCTTACTAAATCCTGTACTATGGGATAATGGTTAAGTAGTTGTATTGCAAAACACAGTGACTGTACCTGGCAACGATCTCCTAAGAAAGTTTTGTGTTTTTTATCTTGCAGGCTCCCGTCTTCGGCAAGAAGATTTCCCACCTCGAATTATTGAACACCCTTCTGATCTAATTGTTTCCAAAGGAGAACCAGCAACTTTAAACTGTAAAGCTGAAGGAAGGCCAACCCCCACCATTGAGTGGTACAAGGGGGGGGAAAGAGTGGAAACGGACAAGGATGATCCGCGCTCCCACCGCATGCTGCTGCCCAGYGGATCTTTATTTTTCTTACGCATAGTCCATGGGCGCAAGAGTAGGCCAGATGAAGGGGTCTATGTCTGTGTGGCAAGGAATTACCTTGGGGAAGCTGTAAGTCATAATGCATCGCTGGAGGTGGCAAGTAAGTACATCTTTTTTCTTTTTTTCACTCTTTGGTAACAGCTGCTTGCTTTGATGTTATTTGAAGATAAAAAAATAAGTGTGAGCTGCCTCTGAGGCATTGACTTAAAAGCAATGAAGGAATTATATGGTTAATTATTACTAATACAGAGATAGGAAAATAGAAAAATAGTCAGAAAAGGTAACATATCACTGTAGAAATGTAGACGTTTTTGTGTGTTCTCACTACTTTTATGCTTCCATGCAATTATGATTACTTAATGTTTGCTGGATTTCATATGYTTAATTTCAATTTATAGATGTTTTTTCCTCTCCAGATAACCATGCAAAATGCAATGTGTAATAGGAGGCAGGATAGCCAGAATTTGATCTAATAGGCTATGTTTGGAATTGTTGTTGCACAAATAAACACTAGAAAAAATAATGGCAGATTTAGAAACACAATTTTTTTTTTTTTTTTTTTTCTTTCTCTAAAAGAAGTGGCCCACAAATTATTTCTCTAGTTCTAAGTATTTGGCCAACGGAAGGAGCAGTCAAGTATGTTCACATCACTTTGTAATGCTTATCTCTTCCTGTATGCCCTTTAAACTCAACTTATTTTAAAGGAAGAGAGTGTACATGAAAGGGTTTTAAGCATTCATATGGAGGGCCAAGTGTAGGTCAAAAAATATCAATTTTGGGGTACTGAAGTATGAGAGGAAATCTTGCAATCCAAAAGCTAGGTATCTATTTAGGTTGCTTTTATAGGCTTCCTCTGTAATCTGTAGCAATTCATCTGGTGTCATGTTGAAGAGCTGGTTCAGAACTGGGTGAGTCGCTCTCTGAAAACTCTGATCTCTCTGTTGACTAAACAATTAATGTTGTTAACTAGCTCTGACGAGGCTCCTAACTTTTAGACAAGTTAAATAAATGCCACTGTTGGTGTATCACTTTAGAAGAAGGGCTAGATTTTCATAACTCTTACAGCAGGCGAAGGAAATAGACTATAAATTTGTGCGTTTACTTGAGCCCTTTGCCTAGTCTTGCTCACATTCACGGAAAATCCCAAGGACTTTAGTAATTCTTATACCAGAAGGATCTCGAGCATAACATATAATACAATAAATACACATGATTAAGATCTATGACCATGCTCTTTCCTTGTTACCGCTTTTATCACTAAAAGTAATTAGTGTCTGGCTAGCTGAAAGTATGCTTATCCAGTAAATTTATAACCTGTTTAAATTATCTGTTGATTGGTTACTCCCAAATGTTATATCCAGTATCTTGTGGGTGTAATTTTGAGTGGGCGTTAATGTTTAAGAGATTTTGATTTTTATCTAATTGCTGTTGTTTACTTTATAGCACTACTTGTTGAATCTTAAAATGAATGGACAGTTGTGCTTATTTTATGTTCTTTTGGTTTGTGATGTACCTTGAAGTAATGTTTGAAATGCATGTAGCGTTTCTGTGTCTTCCACAATTTTTCATCAGAACCCAGAAACATGAGGTAGACTTCAGTGATTGGTACACTATGTCATGCATCAATTCAACTGATATATAGTTGCTAAATATGTTTGTCACCCTTGCCTCAAGTCATCTTCATGTGATTACAGTAGAGAGTATAACTGACAGGATCTGAATGCAAAATACTGATATCGCCACAAATTTTTTTAAGAACCTCTGCCAACACTCAAGACAAAAAATAAAAGATGAGTATCTTCTTAAAGGGGTTCAAATGTACACCRCTTAACAATAGTATAGCATTAAATTGTTAATTCAGCTCAAAATTACTCTCATATCGAGGGCTAGTGTCAGAAAATAAACACCAACAATGCTGTAAGGGGGGGGGGGGGAACATCACAATGTATATTTGGAAATAAGATTCGTAGGTTTAATGGTATACAGTTTTAATTGTATGCCAGCAGATTATAGACAAAGAATTTTAACAGAAAAGATTATGATTTTAATAGAAAAGCAAGCAATGTGACAGTGCAAAAGCACCAAAACACTCTAAATAGCACAGAAGAGGTGAGGAACAAGGAAAGAGTTGAAGGCTGGTGGAATAAGTTTGCATTAAATTCAAGATCTGTGCAGTATAGCTGCAATGCTATTGTCATTATAAACTGTAGCTGCATTCACACTGGATTGCTGCTAATCAGCAAACTGTTTTGATTAGCTTCTCAGTACACTTGTTTTGAGCACCACAGCGTTTATATTTGTATACATGTAGTAATATGCAATTGCTGTTTAAGAAATCCTTATGTTGTAGTTTAATTTTTGTATGTTTACAGAGTAAAATTGCCTTTATTTGGTTTTCATTTACGAAGTACAGAAGACAATTTAGAGTACTCATTTGGTTATATGCTTTGATGCTGCAAGTTTAACTAAAAAACTTTTGTGAAACGTAGAAAGCAGAAGCATTTTTTGCACTGTAACAGCTAGCTCTTGCTGGAAGAAGCAGCTCCTGTCTGCACCAGTTTGTTTCATAACGTGACTTATCACAACATTTTCTTCCATCACCTCTTACAGTAACAACTTCAATTAGATGACGTTTCTTCACTGTTTAACGGATGTGTAGATTTGACTTCAGATTCAGATTAATACTAAAAATAAATTTACATGTCTGTTATTCCTTCATGCAGATAAATTTTTTTTTTTAACCAGTTCCAATGCTCATCGTTGAGGTAGTCCACAAAGAATATTTTTCCTATATAATAAGGTGGACATGTTCCTTAAGTAGACTGGGCATAGATTCCGCAGTTGCAAAGAAGGAAATGTAGAGGGATTTCAAATCTACAAAAATTYCAGAAGTGCAAGATATAAAAAGCTTTTTATCTTCCTAAATACGTGTGTATTTTAAGAACTTCAAAAGTAGCTTTAGATGTGATAGCCACCATGGGGGAAAGACTAAAATCGTAAAATTGCAGAGAGAGTTTTCCCTCTGCTTTGTTCCTTTCTATTCGTCAACCTTTCTTTGGTGACTGGACTGAGGTGTGCATCTCATTTAATCCAAAGGATGCTACATTTTCTTCCACTGATGTGTATCTGGGTACATGATAGTGTAGTCCTCAATGAATATTGTTGAACAAGATCTAAATACCATTTATTACCAGCAAACTGAATTAAGTAAGTCTCTTTCTTATTCAATCTCAGCCTCTTGTGGCCCTTTCAAAATGTTTGAAGATCCTGCGTGTCTACTCATGGCGTTGGGGATTTGTATATCTTCTCCATAATGTTATTTTATATACATAAAAATACTTTTTCCAGCTGTATTTCCTGCCATTTCTGTGGTTATTTCCTTGAAACCATGACCCATCCCAATCCCCAAAGAAACATTAAAAACAAGGTGATACTTCTTGCTGGTGAAGAGTGGTATCTTTCTTAAATATACCAAATGAGTATTTGAATCCCCATGGATTACATTCTGTTTGATTATGTTGCAGGGACTGTAACTTTCCCTAATCAAATAGCTAGCCACTTGATATTTCAAGAATTAAAATATCTCAGACACTTTAGAGACGAGTGAAACTATTCTCAGCTACACAGCCCTGTGCAAAGTAGCTTTGTGATTTAATATTACATGACATTTTCTTTGTAATTTAGATCTGTAAGATCTTCATAAATGGGAAGGATATACATTTGCATAAATAGGAACTCAACAGAAAGCTGAATTACAAGTCACTTAAAGAGATGTAACTCCTGTTTAATTGGAAGATTTTTTTTTGTAGTTGACGGACATCTTTATTTGAAATGTTGTTCCCACAAAATTTCTGAAATGGGGACTCACTGTATGTGTTCAAACTTAATTTGCAGTAGAATGAAGTTTCAGTAGGGTAGCCCAGAAAGGGTGTGTGATGGGATAATCAGATAACAGTCTGTAGTCATCCTTCAGACTTAGGCTGCTACAAGTCCATTTGCCTCCCTCTTCTTGACTTCCTGAACTCAGCCTTTTGATCATTGGAGACCTACTTAAATTAGCTCCATGTTTTGTTTCTGAGGAATGTAACTGGTTTCAGATTACTGCCTACCAGTGACACATTCTCCAGTAGTGAAAGGTCCTAAAGAATGTGAAAAAGGGCATGTCCCTGTCAAAACGAAACTGGGTAATTCTCTCTATAAATGTCAGCTTTTACAGGTGGGAGCACAAAATGGAACCATGCTTGATCCTCAGAGTAAGGGCTGGAGACTGTTTTGGCTATCACATAAACAGTTGGGAAACAAAAGTCATTTTTCACAGTAGAGAAGTAAAAGCAGTTTTGGAAAAGTGGAAAGGTACCCATTAGCAGACTGGAAGGTGGCTGCAGCTGCTTCATATGCTTGAATCTCTCAGGATTGTCTGGTGAATGAATGCACCTGATCAAGACCAAATTCAGTTATTCGTATGTGATAGTTTGATTCAGTGTTTAATTTTTTCTTTTGTTTTCTTCTAGTTACTCCTTTTTGAGGAAAATTTTATCTCTGGATCTCGTAGTTGTGTGTTATGTAGCATTATGTAGAAACCTACCCATGTCAAGAGTCATATTTCTTTCTCCACTCTAAAGTTTTTGAGGATGTTAAGAAAAATCAAATACAAGTGAATTTGGTTATGTTTGCTGGTCAGTGGCTTCATGAATCTTTATTTCAAATCACGTTTCTCTGTGAACTTCTTTCACATTTGCCATGAAAGTTCTCGGTAATTTTTATCACAACATTTCTATTTTCCATTTATACATGGATTTGCTTCTCAAGAGCCATGCTTTTACGGAAGTATTTGTAAAGTATGTACAAATGCATGTTATCTCTAACCTCAGTAACAGAGTATCTTACAGTAAGCAAGCTGTTGTGTATAAAAGTTTGCTCTCATTTGTTTTCAGTTTACAGTGGATAATACTCCAAATACTTTCCACATTAGATCCCAGGAACGTCCCAGTTGTAGACTTGCCATGTTGTGACTTTAAAAACAAACAAACAAAAAACCTTCCTTAGCACAGAATTAAAATGAAAGATGACTTAACAGCTCTGTCTACTCAGTGGTTCTAAAACAGAAATATCCTTCTCACAATGAGAAGTCATATTTCTTTGTGTATTGTTTTCATCATATATTCAGTCTGTATGGTGTTATGTTAGCGAACACGCTCTCCTGACTGCCATTGTAAAGCATCAATGTTTTAAGCCAAGCTGAAATTAATGAACAGATTTGCAGATTTTGTTACCTGAGCTGCTCATATCTTGCTGATAAACAAGTTACTTAATTTGAATGCTTATGTGCATATTTAACGAAGACGAATCTCAATTTTACAATAATCTCATTAAGCTCCTAAGTACATATCAAAAAACTTAGTGAAGCTATACCATTGCTTACCACAAGCAATGGCATTAACAAAAGTTGCCTGAGGCATAGAAGGCTTAATAGTAGTGCTGTTGCTAATGCTTCTTAAAACCTACCATTTATCAATGGTAGGTTTACCTTGACTTTTACTATGCAGCTGTAACAAGCATTGAAAGCCTGGATTACTATAAACTGCCTCTGAAGCGTATCTTAGCAAAAGATGTAACGTCATGTAGGAGAAATTTCTTTGCAATGAGGTCAAAGTTACATGCAAATGTGCTACTTTTTCTAATGTAGTTATCTCCACTTGAGGAAAGCAAGAACAATTATTTTAGCTACTTTTACAAGTTTGCGTGTATTACGTTCCTCTGCCATTACAGTCAGCTGGAGAACGTTGAGAGTTTGAACGTCAATGTTGTCCTTCCTTTTTGGGAAGTGACCCTTGTACTTTCTTCATTCTAATTTTTCTTCATTACATGAAAACAATGCTGTCACATATTGAGTTAGACCTGATGAGAATTGCAGATGCTTTACAAACCTCCCACATTTTAAAGAAGGCTTACTCAGTTGTGTTTACTTTCACCTATAAAAACGGTGAAAGTAGGGTGAAAGAGAAGGAATTTCTTTGTCCCATTAAACTCCCTAACAAAACAGTGAGGGTTTATGCTCATATTTTATATAATATTTCTACTCTGTGYACCTTCTTTAAATTCTAATATGAATCATCAAATGAAAAAGGGATAGGGAAGTGAGGCTGCACAGAAATCCAGCAGTGCAACTAATGGAAATGCTTAAATATTACGGCTCTTATGGTACTCAGATTTAATTGTATTATTATTACTATTATATTCTTAGTTCAGGGTTAGAAAAATTGGTCTTCCTTGTGATTTCCGTGACTGTCGTGTAGCATGGTTGAAAAATGAAATAGTGACACATTTAAAGTCTGAACTCATAGCATCGTGCAAACAGAAGAAAATATTTCAGGAGATTCCAAATGAAAACAAAAATTGCTAGGGTGATCTCCTTTACTGGGTGGAAATAAGACATAATTTTAGATTGGCTTCAAATTGGACTGTCCCGACATGTGAAGGCAATGTGTTGAGTCTCTATGTTCATGTTCTTTATGAACAGAACTTACCTTTATGCAAGCAATCCACACATAGCCCACGTCAAGCTTCAGAGAAGGTGGCTGAATTACTTTAAGATGGTTTTATTTGATGAAATCCAGATATGAAATCTGATGTTTCCCACTGAATCAGACTATTTTCTTTTTCTCTCCCCTCACCCCTTGCCATGTCATAATGAGCTTTTAGAAAAGAGATATATTTCTGACCAGGGAATTTGGCATGATTCTTTCATATGTAGCTTTGTCATCGATGTAACATAATTGTCAGTACATTTTTGATGACTGTTCAAGTTCTAAAAAGGCGTTGTTGCAGTTTTAAAATTATTTAAAAGGAATAAAAATGGCATAGAGTCAGTGTAGGTGTCTTATGGTTAAAAACACTTCAAGTTCTTTTGAATTACAAGAAGCAGAGTTAACCATCCTGTGGAGAGGATGGTTTCATCAGCAGCATCATTAATTATCGTTGGTAAAATGAAATATCCCCTGTTGTTCTGAAATTCCTTTGGCAGATGAAGAAAAGGTTGCTACAGAATCTAAAGATCAGTGATGACTTTCCTGTACTTCATTTTCCAGTGTTATGCAGAATATGAGCTGTTCAATTAGCTGCAAAATTCTTTCTCACTTTCCATTGATTTTAGGCAAGATAAGGTCTCCCTGAGTTAATATTCGTATTATTACCTGCAAGCTATGCAATACTGTCAAAATTCAAACCACTTAATTTTTATAAATGTTCTGTGTTTTAAATTATACCTAATGTGCCATCACTGGTGTTTTAAAATAATCAGGCAAACAACAGGTTACTCCCTTTTTCWGTTGCATGACAATGAACAAAACATTTTGGACACTTTTCATAATTTCCATGGGTTGAGACACCCATGGCCTCAGCAAAAAATACGCACTTTTTAACCAAACAATCAGCTCCTTTCTTCATTGAAGAGAGGAACTAAATATGTTGGCAGCATACCATCCTACCAGGCTGTATCACTTTAACATTAGGTGAACCTCAGAAGAACAGTTCTGTTTGTTTGCTGTCATGATCAACAGATCTCTATAAGTGACTATGCTTAACAGTGGTACGTATTGTATAATGCAGGTACATTTTCTGTGCTTCCAACAGCTACCTCATTCACTACATTTTCACATTTCTCAATAACAAAACTTTAAGACTTTTGTTCTTAAAAGCAGTGCTAAAATGATTTGATTCGTTTGTGTGCTGTTTACCATTCATACTTCACCGGATTGGGGAAAAATACCCTCAACTTTTAGTATGATCTTTTCTCTCTTTGTCCTGGGGAGGGCAGCCCCCCTCACTTAGTGGGGGAACATTGCTACGAGAGCCGTGATCCGTACCACCACTTCACTAAGATATTTATTAACTCAATTTTAACTCGCAGTCATTTTGTTTGCTCTGCATCGTCCTTGCAGTGGACCAGTAGACACGTGCTATGGTGCACACTACAGCTTCCATTAGTGCTTGATAAACGTACAAGAAGAAATCATACTTAGTTATCAATACTTTGACTATATATGGCAACTCAGACAACAGTTCTTCTAGAATTATTAATATATTTACAATTGTTTGCATTCCAGTGATGACAGAAATAATTTCTGTGTACAAAGTGCGCATAGATTAAGAATCCTTTGGCTTTAAAGGCCTTGCCTCTATCTAAGTTGCTTAGATCAAACCTGTTGAATGGGATCTGAAACAAACGCTCCTATAGTGATGATAGCTCAGATTTAGTTAAGTCACCTGGGGACTCCCTTGGAGGAATATGGCTTCATGCCAAGTCGAAAGCAGGTCTTTTTTCCTTTTGACCTCCACCATAGGTTCTGGAGCTTCTTTCTGAACTTTGTCAGCAACAGTGAACGTGCCACAGTAACTTCTTTGGGAAGAGAGTCTCCCCTGAGTTTGTAGGCTGCTAATGGTGCGTGGTAAGTTTCAGAGTACGCTGGTACAGCGGCTTCTACCAGAAAGAGCTGATTTGCTGCACTCAAATGCTATATGCAGTACTTTGCAGCAAGATACAGTGAAAGCCTGTGTATGGAAAACATGTGCTGTTTAT
Source organism: Phoebastria nigripes (assembly GCA_035582835.1). Lineage (NCBI taxonomy): Eukaryota > Metazoa > Chordata > Aves > Procellariiformes > Diomedeidae > Phoebastria > Phoebastria nigripes. The sequence goes on from JAYKAV010003050.1 coordinate 345,615, forward strand.
GTTGGTTATGATTTTATTTGGCAAAGTCTCGTAAAAGTTGTGGATGATTTTTTTTGTTTCAAGTGTGCAGTTAGTTTTAAGGTATCACAAAAGGTCTTTTTTTTTTTTTGAGTTTTTCATTTATCATTTTGTTCAAAGACTAGGTTTCTTCAGGCAAATGTCCACCCTTGCAGGTGCAGCAGGGGAGACAAAAAGAAGAGTTACTTTTTTTAATATTGTTTGGTAAAGTTTTGATGATTCAGTCTTGCCTGTACTCATGAAATAAATGAATAACATAAGAAATGTGCCTTATCAGAGTTATTGGTTGTTCACACTGTAGAGAGGGTTACAAGGTTAATTTATGCATTGGGGAGTAAAAGACACAGAGATTTAAAAAACACAACAAACAACAGAAAACCAAAACAGTGGTTTCAGAGAAAAAAATAATTGAATTAAAATTGTTCAGGTTTAAAGGGGTCTTCCTTTCCAAGCATGAGCCTGAGACAGACGTGCAAGTCATTTTCCTGAATCCGACCAATATAGTGAATTGATACTAAAGCTCTCCTTAGTTTTGCTGTTGCTGTTCAGAAGCCTGTGGAAGACAATTCAGACTGTTAGCAGCAACTAGAAATACCAATAAAGGCAGGCATCCTAATTATATGAAGAAGGAAACGGAGGTTTTGATACCACAGTCTGTTTTCAGTCTCTGCTGCACGGTCTCCTTCCCTTCCCACGGTGTTAGGCGACGTGCCGCATCTCAAGCCTGTATGTCCTGCGGACTGTGAAAGATGGAGCCTCAAGCAGAGTTCAGAGGGGTCTCCTTGGTGGAAGTTATCAAATGAATTGGGACCATTGGCTGTCTCCTCTTTTTTCTGGTTGGTGAGCTTCCTTTGGTCCAAGGGAGTTTTTATATGTGGTTTTCAACTAACAGATGGCTAGTATTCCCCCCCCAGTTTCTGCTTTCGACTCTGATCTCCACCCCACCCCCACCCCACCCCCGATGTCTTGGTAGAACTAGATGAACTGAAGGAGGTCATTCCTATTTTTATTAGTGTTTACATTTCCTAGATGATAATACAAGACATAGGCCTGTAGGCAAAAGGATATAGGCAAAAGAATAAAGTCAGACAAATAAAATGCTGACTAGTAATCCTCATGCATTGGTTGTTCTGATGCTTTTTTCCCCAATGCTACATTTTAAAACATATTTTCCTGAAGTACTGAAAGTCTTGCTCCTCAGCTAAATTTGGAGATAAATTTGCATTGTGCTAATACTCTTTTCTGTATGAATTTAGAACCTYTGGCAAATACTTCATATCAATGAGATATTTTATCATTATTATTTTGAATCATCATTCCCCAGAAAACAAAAGTATCAGCTGTATTTAAAATTCTGAAGAAATTGATTTTCTTTCTTTTTATTGTCACCACGTTAAAACCTTTCTTAAAAATTGTACTGCCGACAAAGATAGCTTTACATCTTTGTGTCTGTGAGCTGTTTTGATGAGTACTGACTTAACTTGCATCCTGTATGTAAATTGATTTCAGCTGATTGCTTTGAATTTGAAAGAAATTTAATTTGAAAACTGCCCTGTTCCATTCCCTGTGGTAGTAGATGCTTCTCTACGTCATCTGTTAAGCAGTGCATAGTCAGCATATGGCTCTTCCTCTCCTATTTAAACTGTTTTCTCCAGAGAAAGAGAAATTCCCTTTAGACCAGACAGACATCTGCTGACTCTCTCCTACTAGCAAAGCAACTGAAAAGATATCTTTCCCATGATTAAAAGAAATATGTCTGGAGGCGCTTAGTTTTTGTTCAATTAATCAAAGATTAAACACATGTGGACTCTCTAAACTGGGCTGCTTTGTGCTCCTATGCTATCAAAAGTGATTGGAGGGGAGCTGTGTATGCTAGAGCTGGCTTGACTGAAATTTAATATTTTACCTATATGCCTGCTATAATTAAGTTCTAAAAGTTCATAATAAAGTTGAAGAAAACACTAAAAATTATTTTTTTATTAATTTACAACTTAAAAATATTCCAATTAACAAAAAAAAAAAAGAAAGAAAAGTGTCAAATACTTTTTCTAACCCATGTTCTTAAAAAAAAAAAAAAAAAAAAAATCTTAGGGATATGTGACCGTGCTACTTTATACATAGTTACCATTTTGGTTTCTGTAACCATTTCCAGATGCAAAGGCATTCTTGGTTGCTTTTGTTCCTCAATTCCTATTAGTAAATGCTTTACTGGCAGAAACTGTTAGTGTTAAAAGTCTGATATTCAGCTCAATGCCTTATCCTTACTCAACAATTATACTACAGATAGACTATTTAGTAAAAACCTGCAGGTTTTKCTCTGATGTCAAAAAAATGAATGATTTTTGCACTCTAAAGTATACAGAATATGTAGACTAAAAATGCCACAAGAGTAAGATGGCAATAATTAAGCGGATTCCTCGAATACCATGCTGCTCTTAAATTTTTCATCAGACACTAGCAAGTCTCTCTCGTAGACATCTTTATCTGAAGATAATTTGTTTGGCTCCAGTTTTATTAGTGGAATTAGTTCTTTGGTGTAGTCTGTGGYGAGGTTTTAAAACAGGAAAGGCTCCACTGATAGTGTGACTTTACTAAGATGTTTTATAAAACTGTGTCTTCTTCTGGACTGCTCTTTCTAATAACTATAGTTTTGGTTTATTAACTGATCAAATTTTCTTCAAAATAGATGAAAACTTACCGATGTACTACTTTCTGAATAAACATAAATTAAAATACAGTGGAAAGGACTCTCCTTTCATAAATAGGCATCAAGCAGCATTTCTGGCAAAATACTTGATAAGATAGCAAAATTTCCTTGTAAAGTAAGATGTACTAGACGTATATTAATAATTATTGAAGAAGCAGACAATGAAATATTCAAAACTGCCATCATAGAATTAGCTAATAAAATAAAAATAATCAAAATCTCTTCAATATGTAGCTTTTTTACTATTAATGGGTTGAACCAGTCCTTTGATGTTAATAAAAGGTGTAATGGTAGGCATTGCAAATTACTTCATATTAAAATGCTAACTGAAGTAATTAGGTTTTTAAACCAAAAATAGTCACAATATTTTCCAAAAATGAGAAAAAAAAAATCATAAAGGCCAGCTAATTTTAGTAAATATTGTCCGTGTACAGAAGAAAGAGAATCAATGCATATACTTCGATTCCAGTGTCTTAGCATTGCTTTGTGACCTCTTTTACAAGAGTACCCAGAAAAGTCCACGCTCCTCTGTTTTTGTGTAGGTATTTCAAATGAAGTTTTTAAAAGCATTTTATAAATGTTCAAATGTACTCATACTTGGGAAGGAAGGAGGTCTTACTATTGCTGTTCTCTAGACAGAAAAACTGAGGCAGGAAGAAGTTATATCTTGGTCTGAGAGGGTCACAAAGATATCTGTCAGCCGTGGAGAGATTGGGAACTTGCTCACTGTTACATTTGTTCCTCACAAGACTGCTCTTCATCACTCTGCTTTAAGGACTATTTGAACTGTTTTGTGGCTATTTTTAGCAGTAATTGCAAATAACTTTGTAAGTCCTTTGAAATGTTCCAAAAATTATCTCTTTTGGGTGGTGCTGGGATATAAATTTAGTTCTCTAACTTGCAATTTTCGATTTTTTCCTTCTATGGATTTATTCCTCTAGAGCCTGGATTGCTGATTCCCTACGGTTATGGGCCACCTTTTTTTTTTTCTTCTTTCCTTTCCCCCTGCCAGCTGCTCATGGATCAGATGAATATATCAAGATGATTGTATATTTAACCCTCTCTTGTCAAGAGAGAGAAAGGTACAAAAGAGAAATCCTAATAATATATAGGTGCTATAGAAGGTGCTGAAGAGCCAGGTACAGGGTCACTTGTTTTTCTGACTTCTGCTGGACTCGTGACTGCTCCTGCAGAAGCAGATGAATGTCATTGATTTTAATTTCATCCATGCTCAGGGAAAGCCTATAAAGTCAAATTCAGCCCCCTTGCTTCAATACATAGTGGATGCAAAGAAGAGGACTTTGTGCCCAGACCAGGAACATCCAGACTATCTCTCTGCTCCAGCAGTGTGACCTCCCTTTGAAGAGATTGTAGGTCCCATGCAGGAATGGTGCTGCCTTCCTCCCCTCTGTTTGTAGGCGTTCTTTGGGCACTGGTTCACTCCCGGTCTACTCTAATTATCTAGTAGATCTAGCAAAACTACCTCTTAAAAACCTGTTACAAAAGGCACGTGGACCCTGGAGCCTGGTATGGTTGTCCAAATCACTGCAGCAGGAAGCGATCCGTGCTCTGGTTTAGCCCAGTTTGGGGCAGACCCTGTGAAGGACCCAGCCTGCTCCAGCTCTGCTCTGTGCTAACTGCTCTCCATATAGGCAACTTGCGAAAGTGGGAAAGTGCTGGAACGGTTACGTTTCCATCTTTAGCCCATCAGCCATCACCCACACTCTTTTGTTCCTCCCACCCCCTCCTTCTCCTCACTCCCTTTTCTTTCTTTCCTGCTGTCCTGTGGGCTAAGCAAATTGTTTAGCGCAGTACATGATATGCAGTCTTGGTCTAGGCCATTGTGGGAGCCAAGTACAACCATCTTGCGGGGCTGGATTCAGCCTTCAGGCTGTCAATTAGTTTTCTCTGTTCTAAAGGGAGAATCGCAACTCATGCATATTTCTGCTCTATGTCACGGAGTAGATGCAGAGCTTCAAAGTTAAGAGGGTAGAAAATGGGAGCAGTAATTAGGAGTCACAGTCCCTGGTTTTGCTCCTTCAGTATGCTGTCATCATTTAAATATTTTGTTACTGGAAAGAAGAAAGTAAGTTTAATCTTTTCCTGACTTCAATTATGACAAAAAAGAAACCTGATTTAAACCAGTCTTCGTAGAGGATTAGATGAGCGTGAGGAGAGCTTGTCCATAGAAGAACAGTGTAAACTAATGGTGAAAAACTGATTTCCTTTTCTTCAAATTATCTGACTAGTTTATAGAAAGAATCGAGCAGTGACCATTCCCTCTAAACACACACGCAAAACCACTAAGTTAATAGATACATGTAGAAAGAGTCACTGGAGTAGAAGTATATAGCTCAAAATGGATTTACCCAATAATCATTAGTCACAACTCGCAGTATTTGTGCATAAGACAAACGTTGACAGAAAAACAAGTAGTGGTAAAGTTAAGTCCACTCTCCATATTTGAACTGAATGGCTTGGCAAGTGTATTTTCTTGCATTCAAATCATACATCTAAACACGAAAGGTGTATGTTCAGAAGTTCAGCGTTATGGGACCATGGTCCATAAGGGAGTGATGCTGAAAAGGACCTGGAATCACATTATATAGTCTAGCAGTATTTTTCCAGGCTGGGAAGTACAAGCAAGGGAGGTGAAGTATAGGTGAATCATCAGTGAGACCATTATTGGAATGCTGAGTCCACACACACACATGAAAAAGGACATTGGAAAGTTGGAACGGGCTCAGAAAACAGTTACACAAATGATTCCAAATTTGAAAAGCTTGGCATATGTGAGACTTCTGCTCAACCTAGTATAGTTTTATTAAAGCAAATGTTAAGAGGTAACTTGAGGCTACAAGTCACTCATACTATACAGAAGTTCCAATTAGTAGTATATTTAAATGAAAGTAGATGCAGGGATTCTGTCTCTAAGAAGCTATGTATATGCGTACTACCCTGACCACAGTTACAGCATTGAAGAAAGTCTATAAACAGTTTTGTGCCTATGAAGTAAATCAGTGGGTAAAACATTGCTAATTCTGCTGCACTTTGACTTTCATACTGCTCTGGGAACTTAAAGCAGCACTGGAGTTTATTTCATTACTGTCATTTATTCTTCAATTAAGAACACATTAAGGGAAGTTACAGGATAAGAAATAAAGTGTGTGATTTGCTGTTCAGACTGTTTTGGCTTCCTAAGTAACATTTGTGTCTTGAAGAAATACATAGTTATTTATATAGTACACGAATTAGTGAATCCAAGAGGAGTAGGAGAAGGGGCAGAAGAGAATTGCAGTTGAAACTTCAGAAGCACAACTTGTCAGAAAACAGTGGTAGCTTCTAATATGCTTTTCTTCCGTGGGAAATGGAGACTCCTTGAGTCATATTTTACTGAAATGAGGAGATGTGCATTTTTAGATTTTTGGTTTTGTGTGTGGGGGTTTTTTGTTGTTTTTTGTTTTTGGTTTTTTGTTTGTTTGTTTTTAACATTTACTTGAAATATTCCTGTATTGAAACGAGCTAATGATATGCAAGACTGGACGAGAGTCTGTGCAGTATCTTCATAGATAGAGTTAAAGAGGAGAGTGGAAAGTTTGAATTGATCTGTGGTCTACATCTGAAGATATTAACTATTCACCAGACTTTGGTTACTGTCTCTGCCTGTAATTCATCTCGATGGCATCATGTAAATCCATAGACCACCAAAAGAGCAGGAAACAGTTGAAAGTAGCTGGTTACACGCTACAGTCTTGCTCAGCAGATTTCATTTAAAAGTGCCTTGATGCGCGCACGGTACACAGAAAAGCAGTCTTTTATTTCTCAGCTGCCTCTGCCTGTGGTCACTCAACTGCATCAGATCTGCCAGCTGGACTTGTGTAGGAAAATGAAGCGCTCTGCCCAGTGGCAGAAGGTGCCAGGCCCTCAGGGCTCCTTGCCTCCTCCCTTTCCTCCCCTCATCCCCTGTTCCTGGGCGCTCTTAAAAGTGTATCTGTTTTCTGATAATGCTGTTTGTTGTAACTGTAGTTCTAGGCCTTAATGAGCCATCCTTTGTCTTCTCTTCTGGATCGCAGACTTTTGATGCTCTTCAGGGTGTAGGAATGGGACGTTGGCAGCCCTGCACCGCTGGCCCTACCCGTGGACATGGGCTCCTTGGGCAGGTGCTGCCACAGGAGGGTTGGGGGTGGGAACACCTCAGAGGGCCGGCTTGGAAAGGCAGCTGCGGCGCTGGCCTGGAAATAAGGTCGTTGCCCGCAGCAAACCAAGAAAGCTGTTGTTAGTGGATCTGTCCAAGCTAGGTAAAATTTTGTTCATCTCTTATTTCCAAAGATTTACATTTTTTTTTTAAACTGCGTTGACGGCCTCTCTGGAATTCGGTAACTTCTTCCTCTGTGAAAGCTAATGGGGGATTGTTCCCGCCGGTATGTGGTGTTGGCCCTAAGTTCAGCATTGTATTGTGGCTGAGACCTGATGCACGGGAAGGTAAATTAAGAGTAATGATCTCTTTATTCCTGACCTTAGTCCTTTGGGTTTTTGTCTTTCTCTTTAAATGATTTGGAGAAATAAATATTACTTCCCTTGAAGGGTATTCCTTTGGCTGGCGTGGTTTGTTGAGACATATGGCTTAGTGTGTCTAATGCCTGATGACTACTTGTATCTGATTGTTCCTACTATAGATGTATCGGAGACTCTTCTGGTTGATGAGTAGAAAGCATATCTGAAACACGTATGCATAGTAAATAACCACAGGTAGGCTCTTCAGGTCGGTTTATTCTATAAGCGTAGCAGAGTGTCAAACTTTAGAACAAGTTACATTGCTTTTTTTTTAATTGCAAGGGAAACAAATCAATTGAATGGAACATTAAGGCATGTCAGTGTTCATATAGATTCAACTGTTTGAAGCAATAAACATGTTAACTTCAGATAACATACACTGCATTTCTTGTGCTGATCTAAATAAAATGTATACTAGCATCTTGTTTTAAAAATGTTTGTTTAATTAAACATATACATGTATTATATAGGTTTCATATATATCTCACTTGAAATAAAAATTCTGCATAAACTTATTCAGGTATCTTGTTCAAAGCTCTATTAATGTAATACACAGAGAAACTACCTTAAAAAATAAACCACAAAATATATTTCCGATTATTGCATGCAATAAAGATTTTTTTATGAGCCTGTGCATTTTATTTTTTTATCTTAGATTTACTGTATCATCTATAAAGGAAGTAATATGGCCACTATAAAATATTATGGCAGGCTTTGCAGCTGTATTTTTTTAAGACACTGACTGGGAAATGTTACAGATTTCAYCTTCTTGAGGAAGTTCAGGGTGTGCTTGGAAATGAGAGAGCTTCTACAACAAGAATCAGGAAGGAGTAGGGCTAATTAGAGGGAAAGAAGTACTCTTTATGAAAGAGGATTTTATCCACAATACATTAGAAAATACTGTCTGAAAGTCCTCACCCTTTTTATGGATAGAAATAAAGTTAATGCTGGCAGATATTGTGTTTTGTTACGGTGGGGAGAAGTAAGCTTTATGGTAACGGGAAGGTAATTGTTTCTTTGTGACAGCAATAAAATATAAGGTAGGATGATTTCTTCTGGTAAAGTAGTAAACTTTTTTCTAAATACTGTTAAGCATGTGATTTCAGTGATGATTAAGATGGTCAAAATACATGAATGCCTTCTGAGCGTGCTTTGCTGTTTGGTTTAGAAAAATAGTAGTCACAATAATTTTGAACTAATTCACAGTAAGATGTTCCTAGTAGAGCATTATTGTTTCTCATGCAGCTTTTTTCTATGGTAAGGATTACTGGTGATGTGAAATAAGACTTGTTAGCCAATAAAAGTCTCTGCAGTACAGTTTATAATTAGAACTGGTGATAAATATGATGGTAGCATGTGGAGATCGTAAGGGCCTTTCATTCCAGTGAAGGTTAAAGAGATTTTGTTTACAAGGGATTTTTTTAATTAGATTTGTTTTCCTGATTATTTGATGTCTTGTGACTGGGACATCTTTTTCAGGCTTCTGCTCTCATCTAGGATTTGCGCCTTGTTTTGGAAATATTCAATTTTCTATTTATCAGTGAAACATTTCGTTATCCCTCTAGCCATTTACGTACCAGTACCAGCATCTGTGTATGTCCTGGGGAAAGTCCGCTTTATGGTGTGGTTGTAGGCACCTGAATTTGTTCATTAGTGGAGCAGAGGCCAAATCCCTGCAGTTCTAGATAGATTGTTTGTAATGCATAGGAAGATTTTGGAGGGAATGTAATATGAAGAGGAGTTGCCTTTGGCTATCATTTAACCATTTAAGTTTATGAAAATTTTAAGGAGGCAAGGAATCTTACTGTTCATCATATCTGGATTCTAGTTCAAGATGAAATAGAAAACGGCCGTAGTTGAGAACAAAGCCGATTTGTGTGCAGTCTTTTGGTGATACAGACGTGCTCTTCTGTTAGTGAGTGGGGAGAAAGTTCTTTTTAATGGGAAAATCCAAAAGCTTTTCAATTATTTGCTTACTTTCTGGTAGGCAGGAACAGAAAGACACTGTTATATTGGGTTGTTCCCCCCCCTTTAGTTAAGGATGGGAAACACTAATGTGAAAGATTTTCATTTATTTTAATGATTTGGAGAATATTTTGCTTTTATCCATGGACTCCTGTACACAGCTTTTACTTCAGCCTTGGGCATGCTTCCGGTAAAAGAGCTGTTAATCTCTATTACTACTACTATTTTTCATTTGTCTTCTGAAGGTCTAGTTATCTCGAGAAACTTGTGTGTCCTTAAAGTCACTTTCATTTGCTATTTTTCTTTATTTACAGATTTTTCTTCCCCAAACTGGGATTTATCTCTCCATTAAGTGATCTATATTAAATTAGTCTGTATAAATAGACTGGTACAAAGGCTACAAACTAGGTCTTAGTTTAATCTGGAATATTTGCAAAAGAAATAAAAATAAATGAACTAAGACGAATGCTGTGTCTACACCAAAGTTCAGTCAAACTGTTGCACGTTTGTTCATAGAATACATCATTAGGATAATACTAATTACAGAGGTAGTATTGTATCAGATCTGTGGGCTGTTTGTTACTCTGGGTGGGCCATAACCATCTCTATTACGTGGCGTGTTGACGGACAGTTTCCTTAAGCAGCAGATACACCTGCTGGAAGTGCATTGCTCGGTTACTTAGCTTGCTTACTTGACTTTGTCAAGTTCAGTGTAATTTTTGATAGCATCAGTCAGCATTTAACAAGCTAAGTAATGGAGATATTTTTCATTTTAGATGGTTAGTAAAAACATCCTAGTTACTTTCTGTTCTGTATTTTCAGGGTGGTCAGCAGTGGGCTGTTCTTTGATTTGTGAACCACTGGCACAAATGTGCATTTGTATAAATAAATTAATACCCCCAATATTTACACTACCTATCACACGTCTTTGAAGTGTTGTTTTTCCCTCATTGAAGAAGAATTATATGTATATGTACAACCTTAACATTCAATATGCCAAATACTTGCACATATGAACGTACAGCAGAAGTTACTGTATTTAAAATCTTAGACGTCTTCTTTTAAGGTTTTCCCATAAAGCAAATAATACCATAAAATAATTYCCATTTGTCCTTGCTGTCTTAAAAAGTCACAAATTCATTAGTATTTAAAAATAATATGAAATATACATTGGAGTGTATTATTACCTATTCGAAAAGGAACACAACTTGTTTTTAGTTTTCAGGACTGTCTGTATCAATGAAGTCTGTACTGTGTCTTCAGGTTTTATAATAGACAGTACTGCAAGGGTGGAACTGGCCTAGAAGAAAAAAAACCAGCTTTTTAAAGGAGTTATGTCAGAGAGTACTGAGGCCAGGAAGCCACACTGTATTCCAAACTTGAATTAATGTGCTTTGTGGCCCTGAACTAGTATAGCTTTTCTACCCTGGCCTCAGTAGAATATGTATCTAAAGAGACCTATAGCCATATACCTTTGTATAGGAGTTCTATACAACAAAGGCAGTGCTTTATTGAGTACTTTGAGGAAGAAGTGCCAGCTGAGTCTTTATTGACAAGTATTTGAGGCAGGTTAACCATTCTGCTAGGGCAGCTTTACTGAGGTTTGCAGGTGAACATCATAATGTTGCTTATTGTAGGATTTAAGGAAAATTTAAGTAAAATATTTTCATGACATTTCAGGTTTCATTCCAAGTAAAATCTTTTCAAAAATTGGTAGAAACAAGAACTAAGTTTCAGCATTAAAGAATAATAGGTGTTTATGTGATTCATATGTATAGTGCATGGTTTTTTTTTTCAAAGAGATCTGCTAAGTTTTCCACACTGGAATTGGTAACGACTCTAAAAGACAGAAAAACATTTTAGTGTACAGAGTGAAGTGGTTCCTGTTTTAGATGAGCTGTGCTGAAAGCCAGGTAACTGGAAAGTTCAACAAAGCCTTTGATAGTCTTGTTGCGGTACAGTTACATTTGCCTTTTGAGTGTTTCCCTCTGTCATTTATTGTTTAGTGTTACCTTTAGATAAAAAGTTGTAGTTCCAATAACTATGAAGTAGCAACACAAAAATAAGCCTGAAGTAGGAAATGGATTTAATACGGAAATACTTGGATGGGGAGATTGTAAAAATTAATGCAAACAATTTGTTCTTTGTGTGCAAAATGACAGCAAGTCTGATCAATGTGCAAAGCCACAGTAGTTGGTTAAAAAAGAAAAAATGCATTATTTCCTGTGGATAATTTTCAAGCTTCTTTTTGATATTTTCTTTAGAAAAAATACTAAAATGTTATTTGGTTACATACACTGATGATGAAAAAATATCCCTACTTGCAAATATTATAATTGTCCTTCAAATTAAAGCCCTGCAAAATTTAGGTTGGAAATGTAACCCAGTGTAACCCAGCAGAGCACTGATGTAGCAAATTTCTAGAAATGATACATTTTGATAATGTTTTACTTTCTTGTAATCTGGATGCTTGCAATTTGGAAGGTGAAGGAAAAAGTCTCTTGGTCTACGAAGGTAAGCATTGTGTTGGTTGCCTTTATTTGCCTGCTGTAAGGACACTGAATCATATTAAAATAGACAAGATTTCTTGTAAGTGAAATGATGCTGACAGTAGATGTTAGGGTCTTAAACTTGAAAGATCCAGTAGAGTTTTACATTAATTTCTTCAAGATGCTGTGATATTAGGGCTTATGAGTTTGAGCAGGAATTTCAAGTTAAGAAACATGAGAAATGTTGTTGATGTTTTAAAGTAATACCTCTCTTTTCTTTTAATTTGCAATCATTAATTTCCCAGTTCATTTTAGGTAAAAATAAACTTTAAGAGAACAAAAAACCCAGCAAGACCTAASTTTTTCAATGTTTTTGAGATGTTCTCAGGAGGAAAATACAGTCTCTTGTGGAAGGGAGTCTTCCTTGATTATACCATTTCAGACTTTTAAGTTCAAAGATACTGCTTGAGGGCATGTCAATTTCTGTGTACAGCCAGCAATGTGTTAGTCCCTTTTAAAAAACACAGAACCTACAATAAAAMTGAAATTAATCATAAATTTTATTTAAAGAGTATTTAAAATTTGTTTTATATTTGAAATAAGTGAATGCTCTCGCTGAGGCTTTTACAGAGGTTGGTTGTACAACTACCTAGAAGAGATGATTTGTTAGCATCTGTGTGAAGTGGCCTTGCAGCTTTATTGCTTTTGTGAACATAGTGGAATATTCTGTTATCTCGTGTGCATGAAGGTCTTCAGCTGCAAGGTTCATTTAATAAGAATAATAGTTGAATTATTAAAGGTTTAATAGAAAATAAACCTGGAAATACTTATACTAAAATGAGTATTTAAAGATGTAAATTTAGCAGAGTGTTGTTTCTAAACCAGCCTCAGAATCACTGTGGTTGGAAGGTTCCTCTGGAGAATGTCTAGTCCAACCCCCCTTCTCAAAGCCTGTCAGCTTTTAATCACATGGAAAGAGTTCAAAATAATGTCAATGCCAAACTATGTCTGAGTTTATAGAGGAAAGGAATAGATTTCAGGTTGTCATAAACCTGATGCAATAAAGCATCTCTTTTAGCTGTTGCTCATCGCTTACTTCACTACTTTCTTATCTGGGAGGGAAAGCAAGAGATGCACTGAGGAAAGTCGGTATCAGTCCAGCATAGATCTTTTTGAAGTTGTACTCTCTCAGACTTTTCTTAGTGGATTTTTTGTGTACACAGTTGTGTGGGAGAAAATGAAAATTCCGGTAAATGCAATGTGAGCTTACTTTACCTTTTCTGTTAATTAAATAAAAGTCTTTATAAATATACACATTCTTGATCAAGAACTTATAAAGAATATTTCAAAGAAATAAAATAGAGGAAAGTATAAACAATTTACAAATATATTTTTGTTCTGCCTGTGTTCTTCCAGGCAACAGGGAAAAAGACTTAATTAAAGGAACCCAAACGAAAATGGTGTATTTTTTTTTTTTGTATTAAACATCATTACATGAAATTTTCTATGAAGCTTTGCAAAAAAAACTTTCCCAGAGTTCCAAAAAGCACACATTACAAGGAGAAAACCAGCCTACTTTATCCTGGTTGTAACATCTTCGGTTGGCTTACTTTTATATACTTTATAGTTTTCATATAATGATATCTGACATAACTCTGTTATTTTTCTTATCCGTAAGGAAATTCTCCAGTAAGAAAATATAAATCATTTTGTGCCTAACTTTCTTCTAATGTATTAATATCTTATTTTTTTTTCTAGAATAGTATTTTATTAACATGTCCTTCTGTAAAATCAGAATTTATAGGCATCGATACTGACCAAGTCAGGAAGGCATTAAGAAAACTTTGCTTGGTTTTCACCCTCTTTTTATACTGACCATAGAATGAAATCCAGTGTTCAAAATGAAACTGACCAAGAATGAAATCCAGGATTGAAGGAGTTTACAACCTAGCCTAGGAGTAAGCATATAGAAAGAGGGTAGGAAGAGATGAATAAGCTGCAGGGAGCGGATGTGTTGTACTTTTAAATTTAAAAGTGCTGTTCTAGATGCTTTCCCAGGCAGAGGTAGCAAGTGCCAGTAGCTGAGTCTCTTTGGATGTTTAACCTGGGCTTTGTCCTTAAACTTCTTCCCACCAGTTTGCACTGAGTGGTGCATGATACCTGAGCTAACAGTCTGAACTCAGTCATGGACACGGTCCAAAGGTGCTTATTGCTTGGTCTGAGTCTCCCAGATTTTTCAGTTCAGATGTCAACTGAACCACCCTACTGGTGCAGGTCTTGTGATGCTGTGGCACGACTCATTTTGTGCATGGTGAGATAAGCGATTCTTTGTCTAGTTTCCCAGGGGAAATGGAGCCCCACGGCCACGTAGTTTACTGCTTTACTAAACACATTGGCAGGCATTGTCATGCATGAGAAGACACAGTAGATGTTAAGATGAATGAGTGTGTCTCCACCTAAAATAAATAACCTGAATATAGTTTGGAAGGGTTTGTTTAAGTATTAGTTTTATGTGAGAGTTGTATTAGTTTTATGTGAGAGTTGTATTAGTTTTATGTGAGAGAGCTCAGCCTGGATGTCTGTTCACCAAGTTAAGACTGCAGAGAAAACCTACCAGTAAGGGACTGGTTCTAGCCTGCTGGTGATCTGGATTGCTATATCTCAATCACAACACTGTAGGAAGTCAAACCTGGTGTAATCCATATAATAGTTGCCTAATATGATAGGTAATGAAATACTTTAGAGATTATATAGGCTCAAAAAAGAAGCACAGCAGAAAAAGACTATTCCTTTTCAGAGGCTTACTTTTTCTTTGGAAGTCTTCTGGAGAAAAAAAAAAAAAAAAAAAAAAAAAAAAAAAAAGATGTCCTAGCATTCCTTCTGGCAAGTCTACTCTGTTGTTCAGAAATTTGAAAGTCTCTGGAGAAAAAAAAAAAAAAAAAAAAAAAGATTTTTTTTACATTTGGAAATGCAGAAGAGCAGCAAGCACAAGCTATTTTGGGTGCATGGGGAAAGAAATTCCAGTACTGTGGAATTTACTTCTCCAGATCCCAGCTGCTGAAGTACTAGACTCTGTTACCCTGGGCAGACGATTGCTCTCGTTGCTGTGTGGCTCAGAAAGCAGGGACTGGGAGATAACATCATCCCTTTCCTCCGTGCACGCGACCCCACAGAGGTGGGGAGTTGGCTGGGTGTGACGCTAACCGCTTTTCTGTCAAATTAGGTCAGATGTGCTCTTCTGGCTATGGTTAAGCCAAGTTAGGAGGTTTTCATCCCAGCTGTCTGCTTCTGTCCTCCCCTACCGTTATTACAGCCCCACTCAGATGCAGCATAACGCATGTGTAGCCACTGTCAAGATGATCTGTTTTGAGAAAACCTGAATTAAATTATGCTATTTAAACTGTACAGAATTATTTTGACAAAACTAAGTTAGGGAAAGGCTATATGCTGGCTGTTACTTAGCCTATACTTAGGCTAACGTATTTAAACGGATCTTTATCAGAGAGAATAGCTTTTGGTAAAGGAGCGTGAATAAGCAGCCAAAGGTGGTAATCTCATCTTGCTGTCAGGGTAGCATGCAGGGCTATGGCATATTGGTGCCAGACTATGATTATGTATTTGGTAAAGGTATGAAAAAATCATATTCCTCCAGATTCTGTCATCTTTTTGTGACTTCCATCTTCCTATACAGTATTTGTGCCTGTAATTGTTTTTTCTTGTTTGACTTTAACCTAATGATCAACTGAACTTTTAAAATTCCACCTATTGATGTTCCTTATTTTCACCTGATATATTAGCCTTAAGTAATGACATCTGGTAGGAACTGCTGTTTCTTGCCTGGATTACACAACTGTTTTCTGTTACTTGAAACAAAGGTCTAATCAGACTGAAGCAATAAAATTTTGATTGCATAGAAGATTTATTCTTTCAAAGTGCCTAAACTAAAAATAATTTGTTTATTTATAAGGCCATGTTCTAGAAAGAGAGTTTGTTTGAACTGACTGTTAAACAAACTTACACATTTAATGTAGTAGCTAACAGAATAAATTTGTGTTTACTGTATTTATTGTTTAGTATAATATAGTCACATCCTACTGCAGGGTTTTAGGTAAAATATTAGACTATTCTATAGGGAATAAACTCTTGTGTATGAGACCTGTGAAATAACATAAAGTTTTTAACGGTCAACTTAATTTTTCTGCTCTTGAAAGAAATTCCTATGTGTAAAAGAGCTTGAGGCATTCCTTAATTTCTGTAAAAGTTGCTGTAAGAAGTTGTTTATTTTTTATCTGTGGGGTTTTTTTGTCCATTTCTAATAATCCAAGACCGATTGCTGAGTGCAATTAAGTATTATAACCGTCGTTTAACAGGCTATTGTGGTTAAACTTAGTTGGAGTTGCAAAAGCTGCCATTTTGAAATTGAAGCAGAGCTGTATCTTTGACACCCAAGTATTAACTCTGGCACAGGTGGCAGGGGCACAGGCAGGGTGTGACACATTACCGGGGCTGAGAAGTTAACTTAGCAGTCGGTCAGACTTAGAGTATCGATAGCTATATGATTAACTTGTATACGATCCTTTTTACATGCAGCTGAATATGCTCAGAGAAAACATACGGCAATTAAGTTACATAATTCTGCATATACCTGGAGATAGACTATGAGTGAATAATGTATCTGAAGTTCAGATATAAAAACTGTTTTGTATTTCAGTAGACTTAGAAGTTGTGTTTTAAAATCTGATTTAAGGAATGTGTATTTCCATTACAAAATAGGGAAACAATTTTAATTAAATTAAAAATGAATTAAATTCATTTATACTTAAAGAATCTTACCGTCAGAGCRTTTGAGGCTTTATTAAAAGCAACATGCTAATCTCAGTTGCTGTGTAGATCAGCACAAGAAAAGCCTTGGCTTGCTTCAGCTGAGAACAAAATAAATTTTATCAGCTTCAATGAAGTGGAAGCTAACTAAATGACTAGATGTTTTAAGGTGATTTGTCAATAAATTGTGCATCTCTTGCATGTTGACCTACATTATAACATGTTTTAAAATTAGAAGTTCCCTTGGTTTAGTATTATGACTATTTTATGTTTTCTAGCCTGGAATTTCTAATAAGAAATCATATGCCACTGTTGAAAATCATGTTGTTCTGTGGATTTGTTTTTTTTGGGGGTGGGAATTTTTTTTTTTTTTTTTTTTTTTTTTTTTTTGCTACCTCAGCAACTTAATACCAAGTAGGTGCAGACAAGGAAGGAATTAAAATATATATTATGAGTAAACGTGACATTTTATTGTTTGAAAAACTGAGAATTTTGAAATACTGAAAAGGCTAGATGGTGAATTTGTGATTTGTGTCATTATTTTAGCAAAAACGTAGGGATGGATATGGTGTTAAGTTTCTGCTCAGCTATCACAAATTGCGCACCTGATCTAATAGAGTGAGTTGTATGAGTGAGTGAGCGAGCAGAGCTTTCACAGGGAATCTGTGATCCTTCCTTTCAGTGCGAATCTTTCAAGGCTCTGGGTCTTTAATTTTTTCTAAAACTGAAAGCAGCATAAGTGAATACTTGATTCTGGGTCAAAACCACAGTGCATTGTCTCAGAGCCCTGCAATAACTAGCAGTTTAGACCATGATGCAACAGCTTCATACGAAACAATTATTTCAATATTTTTTACAAACATTTGTTCAAACAAACATCTGAACAGCTGCTAGGGCAAAGTATTTGCAAGGATTGAGCAAGGCTAGAGAGCACCCCAAATCTCTGAAGTTTCAGTGACACTCAAAATTTGAGATCCTTCATCCCACTCCTTGTTGATGTATTCCTGCCTCCTATTCAGGCATCCTTGCTATTCCTCCCAAATGATGCAGCTTCTAGCCACTAACATCTGGCTGACAGACAGCAGTCAGCTGTATTCCATGCCAGCGACTTTCAAGTGCCTTTTTTTTTTTTTTTTTGTCTTCAACACAGAGAATGGCAGAAAAAGGATAATATGAAGAGCCAGAATATTCTAATAAAGTTTGCAGCTCCTATGGGATCTTTAGGATTCAGGTTGAGTCTGCTTTTTTGGCAGACCTATGGCTGTGAAGGTGGCAGAATTACACTGTAGATGATTCTCTTGCTTATTTCTTTATAAAACTCAGATTGTGTTATAAAACTAGTTATTCAGAGCCACATTTCAAACATAAAAACACTCAGTTAACTTGCAAGAATCAGTGTCCAAATCAACAGAAAGTTGTTGCTAAGTTTCTAGTTATTTGCTCTTAAAAAAAAAAAAGTGCCCATCATGTATTTGTATCATAAATAGCATGTTCTACTAACATTGTAAAACTTACTGGAACAGTTTTTTTTTTTTGTTTTCTTCCCTAGCTGTATAGAATGTGGAAAGATTTTTTTTTTTTTTTTTTTTCTTCTTGGTTTTAAAGCTACAACAGTATTTATGATCTTGTAACACCAGTATTTGGTGTATTGCTTAAAATGTAAGCAGGACTTCTCACAGTATATAAAACAAAGCTTGTTAAGTGCTCTTTTGCCAGACTGTGACTTAAAACAATTCTTCCCTAAAATCTTTTTTAAATTTTAGGTTTTTTTTTTAAATTCTTTTCCTTCCTTTGTGCATGTGTGTGTGTATGTGTGCACGCACRGGCGTGCATATGTGTTTGCTTTCCATTGTTTGCCTAAAGTAGTGATGCTAACATAGCACACTGTAGATTAAGGCTTCAGGGAGCTAAAGTAAGCGTGAAGTTCAGCCTTTAGCTAAACATCACCAGTGGGCTAATCTACAATTTACAATGATCCATCACGAATATTTACAAGTAGGCAGAGTGCAGTGCAAAATTAAACAGCATATGGGTACAGTTATCCCTGTTAAAATGACCAACGTGCCTTGTATTGTGTATGGAAGATAACTGGACAGGTGGTAATCTGTCTTCTCTGAGTGGAGACAGCTGGTATTTTMCTTGGGCTTCAGTGGTGCTTTTTTGTATGGTCTCACCTACCAGCTGATATCTTGCTTGTTAGAACAATACGAAGTATATATTAACCCTTTTATCTGAAGTGTCAGACTGCCTGTCCATAAGCATGGCAATTCAATGTTTGTAGTAATATAAGATGCATGTAACTTGTCTTATGGTCCTCTTTACATGTGTTACTATGATGATATTTATCAGTAGATAGCAGATAAAATCTTAAAGTTTATAATTTGTATAGGTGTTTTTTTTTTTTTTTTTTTTAAATGTCTGATGGGAGACAGACTGAGGGAGTGCTTGAGAATCATGCCCTTTCATTTAATTTAGGAGAATATTAAAGGTCATATAGAAAAGAAATAAAATTTTGTAACTTCACTTTTATTTATTTCCAGTCATATCGCTTAATATATATACATGTGTAGCTTTTCCTTTCTGAACACGCTAATTTGGTTCCTAGCATGAGTACGATAGGTTGGCTTCCTCTTCCTCCCCCCACCCTGCCCAAGGAGGAATTAGGAACAAATATTGTATTACTCACAGTTGATTTTTCTCTTAAATATTTACTAATTGTCTAGATTGTGGGGGAACTGGGTATTGGGTACTGACATTCCACGAAAGGCAGCGGGCACTGCTTCTGTGGGACTCGGCCTTCTGCATCCTGGCAACCGAGAGCCAAACTTGCCTGTCTCTACATGTGGCTGTGTTCAGTTAATTGATAAAATTAATCAGCAGTTAGGTTATTCCATCACACGTGATGTTGTGGATAGAGCCCCAGACAAGCTCTGGTAATGGTGAGCTACTGCAAGGGACAGCAGTGTAAGAGGACACAACATGGGTGGGTCAGGAGTGGGGAGGAAGCTCTAGGAATTACCATCACAGAAGAGGTCTTTAAAGCCGTACCAGTGAGATCAGCTAACACCAATCCTGGAGGAGGGAGGGGAAAGAGGAACATCTACTGAAGGATGAGACAGGGTGGGGTGAGAGGGATGCAGGGACTGCAAAGCCTGAGGGAGGCCAATGTTCAGACACTTCATTTTTAGTTGGGGATAACAAAGAATTTAATGTCTTTATCTGAATAGACTGGTTAGTGGTGGTGGTGGTGGTTGTTTTAGAAACCATGTTTATGCTTGGACTTTTTTTTTTTTTTTTGGCTTAGTAATAAAAATGAATGTAATAAACTTGGAGGGAAAAACCCAACCGAGATCTGAAGCTATCATAGAAGGGCTCTGTCTAGAAGAGGAGCACAAGCTTTGTGAAATCGTAGCCCAGTGAGTCCAAGCAGAGTGCTTGTCAAGGCTTAAATTTCTAATAAAGACTAGACAGGTAAAAGCAGAAATCTTCAGAAATTCTGATGAATTAACTTTAGAATTAGAAACTTTTATATTAATCAAGAAAGTGGTCTCAACTTTGAAGTCTTCATTAACAGCCAAATCTATTATCTTACAAAAGAGTTGAAAAAGGTGTTTTAATGGCCTTACTATAATGAAATGATTACCTAGAGAATCTACAATAGAGGAGATAAAACTAAATTGCTTAGGAAAAGCAGCAGTTTTGCCAGCATTTTGCCTGGTTAATTGCCATTTGGTAAAGTTTTTTCTTTTAAATTAGAGGTAGAAGAAGCATCAGATAAAAGAACTACTGAAACTAACCTTCACTGTAGAAGACCACTGTAGATATGGTTTTCTCCTAAGCAAGTTAAGTTAGAAAATACGTTGTTTTCAAGTTTAGGAACGGATCCCAGATTTTTCAAGTTAACCTTTTGAAGATAGTCCCAAAGAAAGATTTATATATATATATATATAGAGAGAGATATTTGACATAAATCAGCCTGGAATAAAAGGAATATTAACAAATTTTATTGAATAAGTAAAAATATAGGGGTTTTTTTTTCATATCACAAAAGTGACATTTTTAGGTTTTGCACAAGCTAAAATTAAAGTGTTCCTGCATAAACAGAGTATGACTTGGGGTTGTTTTATAGTATTACTTTTCAAATGACCATTTTTTTGAAACCTAAATAGATGGCCAAGGAAATATTTTTGTCTTGACTAGTAAATATACTTTAGTGATACACTACATTAAGTGTGGTACTAAAGCTTTTGGAAGTAATGTTACACAATCTCTTCCAGTGTGAATGGTGCAAAAGTAACTTTTTTACTCCTGGTTGTCCTGTCCTGTGTTGCATGTGCATTTAGGCAGCACGTAGCCACCCAGGGAGGCATGAGCAGAACTTTGAGGATCTTCTGTTCTAATGGATTTCACTTGACTTTAATTGGTTCCAGCTTGTTAATCATATGTGTCCTTGGAGAATGGCTTTTTTTTTTTTTCTGTCTGATTACTGCTCACAGATCCACATTTAGCAAGTATTTCCTAAGCATGCAAATGTCTGTACTGTTCTGTCCACGTGTTTTTTCACCCATGATCAGTTACAATGATGAAAATTCTCCTTTTTTATTTCTAAAAGTTACATTAGAAACATCTCATTTTCTGTCTAAGCTTCCAGGATAAACTCTGATTGATTTTAATGTCCAATATTTCATGAGCCAATGCACTTAGATGCTAATAATGTTCAGTGCTGCTTGAAAGCTGGGTTTTGGCCTTAAAAGGGAGAGTACAATGAAAGCAGTGGTTCATAGATTTAGTCCTTTATGCTTTGTTAGTTGCAAAAAATCAAGCTTGGAACTTATCTAATGAATCACAGCAAACTAGTAAAAAAAAAAAAACAAAAACAAACAAACAAAAAAACCCCAAAAAAACCCCACAAAACCCACAATTTTAAGGCCTCCAGACCTATCGGCTCTAGTGTGAGGAGTATAATAAGACATTAGAAATAGAAAATTTCTGAAGTTGGCTTGGTGTATTGCTTTATTTTCTACCTCTGATTTAAAATGTGTCTAATTTTAATGATGTCTTGCTTTCATTTGTCATTTAAAGTAGCAGCCTTCCCAAGAAGCCTCAGCCTTGGACCAATGTAGCTTCATTTTAATTGTATAAAATTCAGTGCACCTCAGAATTCAAGTGGCACAAAAAGTTATAATCAGAAGAAAATATTGAAATCTGCAGCCTGACATTCTGGGCTTTTCTCAGCAGATTTTTTGTTACAGAATTGGTTAGCATGCACTGTTTGAAATGTTACTGTAAGAACGTGTAAAGTCACTTCTATTTTCATTTGAATTCATATACTTCAGTTGGTCAGTATGCACAAATATGTATCCACTTAAAGCACATTCAGTGAGAATTTACTTCATTGTTAGTCACAAAGGAACATGGCTGTAACTAGAACAACAGTCATATTGGTTCAGGGAGTCACAGAAATATTGGTGTTTGGTTTCATAAGCAAAATACAAACAATTTTGTGCTAGAAATGAGTCAGAAAGGTGGAGGAGAGTTCAAAGGTGGCAAAAGCAGGTTTGCTGAAAGGGAGCAAAGTAAATGTGAAATTTATTTTGAGCTGGTCACGAGTTAAGAGTTAACTGATTTTTTTTTTAAATTTAATAATAATTATTATTTTTATTTATTTATGTTTACATAAATACACAAACTTATCACTGAACCCACTTCAGAACAGTCCAGATGGCTAGGGAGATGGTCCCTGAGGATGTGATGATACATGGGTGAGAACTTTGACCACTGAGCTACTGAATGTAAAGAAGGTACATTTCCAAATGTTGCTATATTTGGAAAGAATTGCCCCCTTTTTCTTTCAAAAGAGGAATCTTATCATCTAAATCTAGAGGATTATGGTTTATGAATTCAGTGATGAAGCATATGCCTAAGTCTCTAAAGGGATGAGATTTCATGTGCTCCTTGTTCAGCATTTACTAGTTTCAGCAAAATTCTTCTACCCTGAAAGTTTTAGTGAATGGGTAATCTAGATTCACAAAAGGGCATCAATGTTTAAAGGAAGTCATAAGCAGAATTTATCTACTGAGTCCAGGAGTGCAATTATCACAATCCTTTTGTGTGAATCCGGTTCTGAGCCATCTCTTTCTCTTCTACGGAGAAATGGGAACTAAGGCACAGGGCAGTAAAGTCCAATGTGGAATTAAGGTTCTTGAAAAATAAGACATCCTTTTGTGAATCAAATCTCTAATTTTGTATGAGTAAAATGACTATATGGTAATACTTTTCTTCTGAATCATTTAGCCTTTCTTCTGTCTGGGCATCCTGATGAAAGAGGTTTATATTCCCAAGCAAATAAAATTTGTGATTTGCCTGCAGCAGAGCAAAGCTATAGACTATTCCAAATAAGTTTTATATATGGACTCATCATCTATGATACCTGACAAATCATTAAGGCTTTCATGAAGTGTCGCATCAGGGAAATGAATCCACCGTCAGTGACAAGCTTTATGCTTCTCCTATCCATAACGAGTTACTTAATGTATTCCATTTTAATTGTTATCTTGGAGTCAATCGTCATCTCACACTACAGCTACTGACAGGAATCATCAGTTATGTGCACGGTGTTTTGCAAAATTGCAAATTCACAATACATCTCTCTTCAATGGCAGCAATGCTTAGCAGCTCATTAGCTTTTGGGCTGTGCATTCTGGTCAGTAGATACTGGGAGAGACAGCCAGTCTAGTTGATTTGCAGACTTATATTAGTCAAGATGAGCACTGCAGCATAACTGAAAGGAAACACAATAGAATAAAATAGCATTTAGAGTAGACTTCCATTAACTGGGAGATTAAAAAGATAATTAGAATGGGATTAAAAAATAAAGTTGATTTTTTTTGCTTAGTAACCTCTCTCACAAAATATCCTTTACTGTCAAGTTTGATGTTTTTGATTATAAATTTAAAAATGGTCCATTTCATCAATTTATATTTGAGGAAAAGTAAACATACAGCTAGAAACTGTMCTGCATGCTTTTGTCTAAATGGTGGAGTTCCTGAAGGTAAAATGTAATATCAGAAAGAGGTCCCATGTGTAATATACTGGAGATACCGTGTAATATGTTGTCCATGGTTACAGTTTCAGAGGTTTTGTTCAGATTTGATGACTTAATATTACTTTGGTGAAGAAGGTGGACTGGAGCAGAATTGTATAGTACTGAATAGCCATTGTAGACATTTTTCAGTATTTAACAGCTGAATGAGTGAGAAGAGGCTGTGATAATTCAGACAAATAGTAGGATCAGTAGGAATTACTACTGAGGAACTATAGGATAGTGTTACTGGAAAGTATAGATCACATTGGAATGTTATCACCCAAAATGTGTGAAAGGTGTGTTAGTTCAGAAGAGACTAGGACTGGAGGTATTTCTTACCAAGTGTATGTTGATAATAAAGAGGATGAATGCGATGTTAGCTTGTTGCAATGTATTATGTATCTGACTTAGAATGGATGAACTTAAAATGTCTTTCTTGTTTTCTATGCTTCTGTAAAACCCAGAAGCCATCTAGTCCTAACTCATTACCCCAAAGCCTGTCCAATCATACCTGTACCATTACTGACAGATAGTCACCTGCCCTGTTCTTGGAGACCTCCAGTGAGAAGTCTCTAAACTCCCCAGTCAGCGTTACAAATATTTTCATAGTCTTTGACCTCACTGTGTCATTATTATTGAAATAGCAAGAATTTATTCTTTGTCCAGTATTTCATGGAGATGGAGAGCACAAGGGTCTTTTTCGCAAGAACTTTTTCACCTGCTTGAAGACCATTATTACTTGTTGCACCTAAGTTTTACTTACTTTGCCTAAGAAATCCTAACTGTCTTGATCTTTCCTCTTATGTTGAGTTTTTCATACCTTCTGGTCATTCGTGTTACACTCCCGTGGACTATTTCTGATGTCTGACTCTATCTTTTTTTATTTTTTTTTCTTGAAGAGTGATACCCAAAATTGGACACAGTATTGTAGCAGAAGCCTGACTGATGCAAAGTATATGTATAGTCTCACAACAGCACTGTATTATTGGCTCATCCTCTTATCCCCTACAGGTCCAGACTTGTTTAAGATTCCAGGTGATACAAAGAGTTAGGACACTGTGGGGAAGAAAAGAGTGGATCTCATAGATCTGTAGTTGTACAGAGAAGATCTCTTTTAGTCTGCGAGTTCAAAACTTGCTTATTGATGTGTGTCACTAGATAAGGACCATACAAGAAGTTTTGATCAACAGAGTTTGAATGAGTTCACATTCAAACTAGCTGTTCAGTCTGTTCAGTGAAAAAGCTGAGTTTACTTATATAGTGTGATCATTATAGTAGAAGAGTTTTCTGAGCTGAGCGTTATTTTTCCTCTGCATTCGCTGCAGATTGCCTGGCATGAGTTTGTACCTGTAGCTTCCATCACTGCTGCTGTTTCTAGCTAAGGACTAGGTTTGGCATTTCATCAGTAGAGTATCTATATATCTAATGATAAATGAACCTGTATTAATTCATTCTTCCTGAAATGTGTGGGGKTTTTTTTGGTTTTTGTTTGTTTGGTGGTGTTTTTTTTGTGTTTGGTGTGTTGTGGTTTGGTTTTTTTGGGGGTTTTTTTGGTTGGTTTTTCTTTTTTGTGTGTGTGTGTGTGTGTTTGCATTGGGAAGCAGGGTAAAAGCGTTAGCTTAGTTATTGAAAACACAATCCCACAAATGTTATCTGATTCATTACTTTTGCTGGAGCAGCTTATGAAGCTCTGATCAAAGGGACCACAGGGAAATACATAACATTTAAAATAAACTCATGATAATCTTTTTTGCATGTGATATTTGGGTTTGTATAATAAAAATGTGTTTTCTAGGCAATTGGCTATTCACTTATTTAGTTGAGAAAAATAAGGGGACACTCTCCCTCTAACATCTTCTGTGACTTTCTGTGATGTTACATCATTCCTTTTGGCTGGATACTCATTGTGTATTTCCAATAGAGACTAATAAAGCTTCTAAAGCTGCATTTATTTATAGGCAAGTTAAATATTCTTTTGTTCTATTCAATTTGTCCATTTTAGGTAAGAAGTTGCATTCTAGCCATTAGGCCTGATTTATTGCTCAGTGGCCTATGTGAAATGAATAAGTGAATATTCACTAATTTCTGGTGTCCAGGTGTTAAAGTTGTATGTTAAATGCTGTAGTAATTTGCGTTAATTGGCAAACTGTCATCATAGAAATGCCAAATATTTAAGCAATAATTCTGCAAAATGTTGAAGCTCATTCTTATGCCACTTTGAAATCAAAAAGTTTTAAGTATGTGAAACTTACTAGTAAGTATGTATCAAAGTCTTTTGCTTAACAGGATCAAATTGCTAAATTAGAGCGTGAAAACTAGCACTGAACCATTTTGCTGAGAAATCCCTCCTTTACAATAATGGCTTAGAAGGATTTCATTTTTAATTAAACAGAAAAAGAAATCTTGGTCTTTGCTGGCATTATTCTGCCTCTGTTATGGATAAATAGAACATAAGATACATAAGATTTCATTCTAAGTCTCATCTCTTCATATTTATTTAAAAGTAATTTTCAGTGATTTTATTCACCTAGTGTTGTCAGTGATAGTCATCAGCAAGTCTGACATGCTTTTAAAAATAGGTTGTAGCTATTGATGATAGTACCAGTGACATTGTGTGAAATGCAATAAAATCTTGAAAACCTTGATGTACAAAAGTTACTAGGAAATTATCTCAACGACTGTCACGGCATATCAAAAAGCATTTTTTTTTTTTTTTTTTTTCCTTTTTCAGAAGGGCTACCTCTAGCTAACCAGTTAAAAAAATATTTTTTTTATTGTTGTGTTTTTTAAGGCATAATGAAATAGTATTTGCAATATACAAAATGATGGATAGCTATAGTGACTTAACATTGGTATTAATCAAGAACTAAACTAAAAAGTAAACCGTAAGAAAACCTAGTATCAGTCTACAGATTTCAGAGAGAATTAAGCCACTGTTTACCTTCTTATTTTTTGCTGCCTTCACTCTCTGTTAAATTAATTCTTAATATCGGTGTTTATAAACTACAAATTTCTTCCCATCTTTTGTCTTCTGAATATTTATAATTATTATTTTCTACAAATGAGTGAAATACTAAAACTGATTTTGTGAAAAATCAGCTTTTCATAATGTGAATTTTAGGGCAGTATGAGAAAATATATGCAGATAGATCTCCCTTTAAAATATGGTTTTGATTCAGTACAAACCTAATTATAATTATGCAGATCTCTTCGAAAAACAGTAATGTAAAATCTTAGTAAAAATATTTTGCTCCAGACTGGGTGGAGGTTTAAGGCTATCCAATGTGTACTGAAGCCAGCAGAGGATAAGGCAAAGGAAACCAATTATTTGTACTAGTTTTATAAATCTCTCTTTATTGCCTAACCTCTTCAAACAAGAAATGGATTTATCCTCTGTGGAGACTAGTATAAATAATGTCATTCTCTGGCTAGAAATGGCTCTAAAATCCTTTGATCTGAAATAGGGTTGCTTAGTTCTAAGTACATCCTGTTCTAGTATGTGCACTCTAACTAGATTTAAAAAAAATCTATCTCTAAAAATTCTTGTCAATAAATATGTTTTCTTTAGACCAATTTAATAGTTATAACATGGTACAGTTATTGGTGTATTTAATTTCTAATTATTCCTTTTGATGTTTTGGACCTTTTCTGAAAACTAGGTTTACTTTTTCTTCTTGAACTTGGTGAAAATATTACAGAAGATCTTTAAGTGAAAGATTAATTAATAGGAAAAGTATTTAGTCTATAAAGGTTGGACTATAGTGACTCTAGAAAAGAAGTAATTTTTTTCTGTGTTCTGTTGTAATTTTTTTCTGTAAATTTTTTCAGTGTTCTGTTTTAAATTTTGTGGATAAAGAAATCAAACAGCATATTCACTTTCCCTTGGACATGGCCATCAACTATTGTATTTTTTTGTTTTGTTTTATTAAACCAGTACTGGGGGAGGAGGATGCAGACAAGGGAAAAACTGACATAATGAGAGAAAGAAAACAAGCATGAAAATGGCCATCACAGAGGGAAAATTGGGCTATCACAGAAGTTATTAGAGGAGACACTTGATGTGGTCTAATTTACCAAGGGTATGGGTGTGAAGAAATGATAGCTAATGTGTCTTTTACATATCAGAAGACAGGAGCCAATTCATGCCTGTCAGGCTAACATTTTATAGATTTAAATAATTTCTGTGCAAGATTGTTTTCCCTCACCTTAACAAGAATTTTTGTTCACTGTCAATTTTACAGTATTTTGCCCACCCACTCAGTTTAAAAAGAAAAAAAAAAAAAAAAAGTTGATTGGAACTGGCAGATTTTTTTACAATAACTATTACTGCGTTAAAATAACCAGTATTGTGCTACTCTGCTGAATTTTGATTAGTTCCTAGATGCTGCTGTTTCATAGTTTTGAAAAAGTCCTTTCAAATTTCAGTCCTTCAACAAAAGTGTTTTCGTCTTCACTGTGATCTTCTCAAAATTTCTTCTTTTTCAAAATATTGTGTTTAACATGAGTCATGACTTCTTTTATGTTCTGATAATGTACGCCACTGCACGGTTATACTTTAATGAAATGGAGCTGGTTGATTAACTCTCCATGACGTGCAGAGGTAACTGTCACTTCTCGTGGCTGTCATGTTATCATGAAACTCTGGGTATGAGCTCTTGTCAGAGTGGGGAACTTCTGAGTTTCCATGCTGACTTCTACAGAGATGATGGCCTTTGGGTCCTGGAGATCTTGCTGCAATATGTACACTGTATATTAGGTTTTTCTAGCAGGAATAAACCTAAGATACATCTGTGAAATTACAGTTTATTAAATATTGATTTATATATTAAGCAATTTCCACACTAATTATATAACAATAATTGGAGGGGAGAATATTGCCAGAGAAAGAGAAAATGTAAGACAATAACGCAGATATTTAGCAAGGTCCCTACTTTTATTTATTTCTGTCTTCTTTTTTGTTAGATTACATAGAAAATACAAACTTTTGTTCTGAGTTTTCAGATAACAGATTTGTGCTTTTGTTTATAGTTTAATCTAATAATATAAATTGTTTTTCATAGACTTGTATAATTTAAAAATATCCTCTGCAAATGTGAAAACTGAATGATAATGAAATAGTTTTTCTCTTCATTACGTTAAGTGAACAGAATTCTCCTTTGGCCAGTCAGTCCTAGGTTTTGGGTTTGGTTGGTATTGCAAGTCACATCTTCAAACTCAGGAACCGTCCATGTAAAGCAAGAAAATTTGAATAATTGGTGTCATCTTCTCTCAATGTGGTTTGTTTTTGTTTGTTTTAATTATTTTGTTTATAAAAAAGCCAGCTGATAAGAGGAGGAAACATTGTCCATCTTCCCCATTCAAAAAAACCAGATTGCTTATATCTGAAGTCATTCATTTGAAACATACTCAAACAAAACCAAAAACCCATTCTCACTTCTTTTGTAGAAGCTGCACCCTAGCTGGACTTTTGGCACATTTAGGACTCAGACTCATGGGGGGTTTATAAGTGTTATACATTCATGCATACGCACTTGCTAGGCTTTGTTTACTTTTTAAAGTAGGTTTTGAAGCTGACTTAACTGAGTAAGTTTAGTGTCCCAACTGAATATTTGTACTGGTTTCAAACTGCTTATGTCAGCTTGGCTTATTTCTGTGTATTTACTGACACGTGTTAAAATATACAAGTCAGTGGTAGAGCCATTAAAGTGTGTCAACATGTGAAGTTGAACTGATTTATTAAAACAGTCCAACTTTGTATGTGGACCAGATTTCAGTTTTCTTAGGGATATTCTTTGGACAACTCCCTCTGTGCCACTTGTCTCCCTCCCCACCCCTCAAATCTGTGCTGGTAGTACCAGAACTGAGAATGAAATCATGAATTCAAATACGTACCTGTCAAGATATTTTTGTCCTAAAGTTCAGTTAGGAAAATAAGTCATCCATTCATTAACCAGTAAATGGATTTTTTTTTTTTTTTTTTTTTTTTTTTTTTTTTTTTTTTTTTTTTTTTTTTTTTTTTTTTTCAGGATACATATCTGAATTCATTTTGTGCATGTTGGAGAACAGGTTACCTTGTCAAAAGGACCTTGCTTGGAATAAAATTAAATATTAATTTAACTGTATTATGAAGGCTTATGTGGTAATACCAATATAATTTCAAGAGCTGCAGCTATGCATAACTGCACTTTCAGAGTTCTTGTGGTTAAAATTGAAATTGCCATTTCTTCTGGTGTCTGCGTTTTCCTGGAGCTCTGATCACATTTCTGTCTATGAAAGCCTAGAAATAATAGCCTTACACTTTTCAAATTCCCACAGGCCTCTCTGCTTGCTTTCAACATGGACTGTTTTTCTTGCGAGCAGGAATTCTTTGCGCTGGCAGGATATGAGGCAGGGCCAGTAGCTACTTTTGTTCTGTTTTTGAAAGATTATTTTTTATGACTTAATTTATTTCTGTGTTTCTTACACATAGAAATGTTATGGTAGTCTTGATTTACAGGCAGGGTTAGCAGTCTTCCTATAACTCTTACTCCTCTGAGTAGTATCAGTAAAATCATCTGAATTGTTTTGTGACCGAAGTGTATGCCTGTGGTGAGTGCTTTCGTAATGCTTCTCCCATGACAGCCCAGGTAATAAAGACTAAGTTGCAGCTTTTATGAATTACTGACATTGATTCAAGAACTAATAACAGTTCTGAAATTGAGAGGCTGCATCACCGTTCTTTAAAGTTTGAGCATGGTAAACAGACTCCCATTTAAAAAAAAAAAAATAGGGGATGGAGGGAAAGAAAAAGAACTTAGATTTCTTTGTCCATCAGTGAGCTAAAACCATGCCTATGTTTGTGAAGTACATGCATTGTGACTAGTTGTGCTTCTCACAGTCACGTGACAAACAGTTGTGACACGGGAAAAAATAATTTCATGCCCATTTGAATGCCTCATTTGCTTTTTGCTTGCTAAAGTGTTTCATCAGGTCTTACTTAAAGGTTCTATAATCCTGAACAACTTCAAGAAACTGACAGATCAATGTGTCTTCCCTTCAAATGATGCATTTCTTCCACAAAAATTACATCAGCCCAAATACAAAATAGGCAAGCCAAATAGACAAGATTAGTATCTGATTTAAAGTGGGTTCCCCCTGCCTATTTCCGAGTAAGGCTTAATAACACTGGAAAAAACAGCACATACATTGAGCTGTGTCAAAGTTACTTTGGGGAAGGTTGTGCTGATCGCTTGTCCTTGTGGCCCCTTTTACTTCTGCATCAGTAAATGAAACATTAAGAGTGATGGCCAATAATGAACCATCCAGATTTCACGAGGACCAATGGGCACACTGATCATTTAAGTTTTTAATTAAAACCATTGTTAAAGAGACTGTGGGCCAGCTGCAGACCTGCAGCTGGATGGGCTGCGCAGCCTGGGAACCACCTCACTGCCCTGTTTCTCATTTGAGTCCATGCAGTGGGAACGGTATACTTGATCCGAAATTGAACCAGACCAGGCTACAAGGCACTAAGGGAATCCCTTAAAACAAGGGGAAAAAACAATTCATGTCTGTGTAAAATAAATTAAGTGGCTAAAACCAGTTCAATGCAAGGTACAGCGGCAGAAACAAAAATGTCATGTTTGAATATAAAGATTTTACGGCATACATGTGAGATCACACCTCAAGTAACAGCGCAAAGTGTCCTGTTTATCATCATTTGTATGCTAGAGTTCTAAGTCCTCAAGTGTTTATCCTTGATGTATAATCTTTTAAAATTTAAGTACTTAGACTGAAGCTAGTGTGTAAATGCTTTGTGGAGGTTTCTTCCTTTGTCCCAAAAAGCTAATTATATTTGATCTTATTTGTGTAAATTTACTCTCCCAAGTTCTCATTAGTTTGAATAGAATTATTCTGCATATGGGTTCTTGTAGCTTAAATAAAATTTGGATGATTAAGAGATGACCATTGATTTGATTTTAGTACAGTATTGTGATTAAGACAAATTCCTTCAATTAAAGTATGTTGTACGAACATTAGTTGACCCATGAAACATCTTATCAAGCATGGTCTAAGTATATGGATGGTTCAATTTCACTTTTAAAGGACAGCTTACTTGGAGATTTATAAGGTTTGGAAGAGATCTTTTGTATCATTCAGTAACAATAGATCGCATGTCTTCAAAGATTCCTCTAGGGCATCAACCCTGTTAACCAGATAACTCCACAAATGAATGGGATTTATAGTATCAAGAGATAGGATTAAATTAAAGGAGTTTAAATTGAAATACATACTTAATCCCATTTAGGAATTATAACTAATTTATATTGAGAATTTTCTTTGAAACTGGCTTTTGTAATGAATGTATTTTTTTATCTCAAACATTAAGGTAAAAAGTTCACTTTCAGGGTTCTTGGGGGTTTTTTTTAGCAGTTATTTAGAAAATGTCATCTGAGAAGGTTCTTTTTGCATTTCAATAAAATTATTCAAGAAAAATATTCTTGGGAGACATAATTGTGTAACTAATACTTTGGGGATGAAAATTTAATTTTTGTTTCATAGCATATTGAGATTTTAATTTTTAAATATAAACTGCTTCTTCAACAGCTCTCCAATGAAGGGTATTTCAGAGTTTTATTAACAAATGGTTTTGTCACCTTCCAAGTATCTCTAAAACATTGATATACGTCTAGCTGTAAATAAGAAAAAATAGCAGACATTGCAATACTTCACCTCTCTGGACAACAGATTATATCTTAACTTTTTTTTTTTTCTTTTTTTTTTTTTTTTTAAATCTGAGTCTGTGTTGTTCGCTAGTCTTTTTCCTTCTCACGCTGGCATGATACAGCTATTCTGCTGGAAATGTACATCATAACAATCATGAATTGTACCTCTCAGATTTAGAGGAGGTCTTTTCAGAACTTCAGCTTGGAGGATTTGGGGCCTTTAGCCCCTAGGTTTCCATTTCAAATTGGAGTCACAGTGATGGTACCCAAGCTTAGCAGTTTTACAGAAATTCTGTTGCTTGAGTGACAAGAGTTCTTTCATTCGGACACTCCCTCATCTGCATTACAAAAAACTTGTCATTATAACAAATGCTTTTCTCAATAGACTCAGTGGAGGCCAAGGAGCACCTTGGAGTGTACCACTCTCGCAATTGTAATTGTGGATCCTTAAGTTTAGGATTTACTTCAGTGGGCAAACACAGGGCGTATTTGCATGGGTACGCAGTGTTTACCTGTTGCGTTCTAGGTTATGGCCTACTAGTTAGAAAAACTAATTTACCTGAATTTATTAATCACAGTCAAAACCCATGATGTAACTGTGAGGCAAATACTACCCTCTGTAGGGTTAGTAGGAGCTATGCATCATCTAACTGTGGCCATTTGAATGGTGTCTAGTGAATACTACTTTTCTAGACTCTTCCTGTAGTAAATCAGTAAACAGCATGTGCATCCAAAGCTTTAGCCTTCAGTTGCCTGTCCTGCTCCCTGTTGTGGTTTAACCCTGGCAGCACCTAAACACCACGCAGCTGCTCGCTCGCCCCACCGCTCCAGTGGGATGGGGGAGAGAATCGGGAGGGCACAAGTAGGAAAACTCGTGGGTTGAGATAAAAACAGTTTAATAATTGAAATAAAACAAAGTAGAACAGTAATAATAACAGTGATAACAACAACAACAACAACAACAACAACAACAACAACAATATACAAAGCAGGCGATGCACAATGCAATTGCCCCACAAAAACTTAGTTTTTATACTGAGCATGACGTCACATGGTATGGAATACSCCATTGGSCAGCTGGGTCAACCACCCCGGCTATGCTCCCCCCGCCAGCTTCCCATGCACCTGGCAGGGCATGGGAGGCCGAAAAGTGCCCGGTGCAAGCACCACCCAGCAGCACCCAAAACATCAATGGGCCATCAACGCTCCTATTATACCAAAYCCAAAACACAGCACACCTTCCCCAGCTACTGGGAAGAAAGTTAACTCTGTCCCAGCCGGAACCAGGACACTCCCTTAAATTCAACAGGGAGCTACGCAACCAGCTAAGGCTAGTAGACTAACTTAACTAGTTAAGTGAGGTAAACATCTTTTTATTTGAAGAACTTAGATTGAATTAGCTTCATTTCCTGTGGCTGGAGCTTTGATTTCTAAGTTTTAGGAGAGATTTAATAAATTTTATCCTCTTGTCCTTTTTTGCCGAGGCAAGCAGCTCCGGTGCCGGCACGATCCACAGCGGAGTGCTCTAGCACAGTGCACAGGGGGTTTCCCAAACCAGGGGAGCAGAGAGCCCTGCCAGGAGCCCGCAGCTCGCACGGCAGCGGCTGATGAGACCTGGGCAGAGCCAGGAGCAATGGTGGCCAAGCCCCCTCCGTGTACAAAAGAAGCCCTTAGGGAGTGCTAGAGACCAGGGTGGGCAGACAGGGCGTGGCGCATCAGCGAGGGCGTGGCGTGGCAGTTTGTGCGGAAAGGCGTGCAGGGAGGGCACTGAAGCTCTGCCATCTCGACCAGGGAGCAATGGTATCCAGCCGGCAGAAAGCCATGGCCTCTCTAAGCTTTGCACCCACCACGACTGACGCAGAGCTTCCCAGAGAGGGCTCCGGTGGGAACACGCTGCTGCCCAGGTGCCAGGCTGCAGGCGGTGCCCACTCTTAGGCCAGTACCAGATGGCAGCAGTGAGCTCACCTGTGGGAGGTGCGCCCAGGTAGAGGAACTCCTCTGCTTAGTGACAGAGCTCCGGGAGAAGGTGAGTAGGTTGAGGAGTATCAGGGAGAGTGAGAGAGAGAGAGAGTACTGGAATTGCACCCTGCCTTCCCTGGGACAGGCCCAAGAGGCCGACAGGACGCATGATGCGGAGGATTCCCTATCCTCTCTCCGCCTGGCTGAACACAGTGACTTAAGGGATAGGGGGCAACGGCAACAAGTTCCTGCCCGGCGCAGCAGGCGCCGTCTCCTCTGTGACTACCCCACCTCCCCAGGTGCCCTTGCATAATAGGTGCGAGGCTCTGCAAGCGGAACCGAACAATGACGAGGACGATGGTTCATCTAGCTTGGAGGCTTCGCCGAGGTTAAGTCGGCCTACGCCCTGCATCAAAACTGCTTCCATAAAGACAAAAAGATGGGTCGTTGTCATAGGAGACTCCCTTCTGAAGGGAACAGAAGGCCCAATATGCAGACCAGCGCCACTTCTYTGGGAAGTCTGCTGCCTCCCTGGGGCCCGGGTTAAAGAAGTGAAGAGAAAGCTTCTTACCCTGGTATGGCCCTCAGATTGCTATCCATTATTGATTTTTCAGGTAGGCAGCGATGAAGTTGCAACAAGAAGTCCGAGGGCAATCAAGAGAGACTTCAGGGCCCTGGGACGAGTGGTTAAGAGATCAGGAGCACAAGTAGCRTTCTCTATCCTTCCAGTTGCAGGGAATGATGAGGGGAGAAGCAGGAAGAGCCAGCAGATCGATATCTGGCTCCAAGCCTGGTGTCACCGGCAGAATTTTGGKTTTTTTGATCATGGGTCGGTCTACACGACACCAGGCCTGCTGGCGACAGTTGGGGTACACCTGTCTCAAAGGGGGAAAAGGATCTTTGCGCAGGAGTTAGCAGGGCTCATTGAAAGAGCTTTAAACTAGATTTGAAGGGGGAAAGGGATAAAATCAGGCTCGCTAGAGATAAGCCTGGGGGCGACACGCCAATGTTTGAGGGTTGGCGTGCTAGCGAGGTCCTTCAGTCTGCTGTCTCGGTGGAGGTAGGGGATGGAGATCCATGCGGCAGCAAAGATGCAAGGGTTATGGATGTGTTAGAAAGCGTGGAAGTGCCTGAGAATGGTCACATAGGATTTAGGACTTCTCCCGCCAGAAAGGCGGCAGGATCAATAGCCCACTGAAGTGCATCTACACCGATGCACACAGCATGGGCAAGAAACAGGAGGAGCTGGAAGCCATTGTGCAGCAGGAAAACTATGATATAGTTGCCATCACAGAAACAWGGTGGGATGACTCGCACAACTGGAGCGCTGCAACGGATGGCTATAAACTCTTCAGAAGGGATAGGCAAGGAAGGAGAGGCGGTGGGGTAGCCCCGCATGTTAGGGAGTGTTTTGACTGTCTAGAGCTTGATGATGGTGACGATAGGGTGGAGTGTTTATGGGTAAGAATCAGGGGGAAGGCCAACAAGGCAGATATCATGGTGGGAGTCTGTTATAGACCACCCAACCAGGATGAAGAGGCAGACGAAATACTCTATAAGCAGCTGGGAGAAGACTCACAATTGCTAGCTCTTGTTCTCRTGGGGGACTTCAACTTACCAGATGTCTGCTGGAAATACAATACAGCAGAGAGGAAACAGTCTAAGAGGTTCCTGGAGTGCGTGGAAGACAACTGCCTGACACAGCTGGTGAGTGAGACAGCTAGGGAAGGCGCCCCGCTGGACCTGTTGTTTGCGAACAGAGAAGGACTTGTGGGTGATGTGACTCTTGGAGGCTGTCTTGGGCATAGCAATCACAAAATGATAGAGTTTTCAATTCTTGAAGAAGTAGCAGAACTGGTACCTTGGACTTCCGGAGGGCAGACTTTGGCCTGTTTAGGGGCCTGGCTGACAGAGACCCTTGGGAGGCAGTCCTGAAGGGCAAAGGAGTGCAGGAAGGCTGGACATTCTTCAAGAAGGAAATCTTAAAGGTGCAGGAGCAGGCCATCCCCATGTGCCGAAAGACAAGCTGGCAGGGAAGAAGACCGACCTGGCTGGAACTCAGGAAAAAAAGAGAGTTTATGACCTTTGGAAGAAGGGGCAGGCCACTCAGGAGGACTACAAGGATGTCGTGAGGTTATGCAGGGAGAAAATGGGAAGGGCCAAAGCCCAGCTAGAACTTAATCTGGCTACTGCCATAAAAGACAATAAAAAATGTTTCTATAAATACATTAGCAACAAAAGGAGGGCTAAGGAGAATCTCCATCCTTTACTGGATGCGGGGGGAAACATAGTGAGAAAGGATGAGGAAAAGGCTGAGGTACTTAATGCCTTCTTTGCCTCAGTCTTTAATAGTAAGACCAGTTGTTCTCTGGGTACCCAGCCCCCTGAGCTGGAAGACAGGGATGGGATGCAGAATGAAGCCCCCATAATCCGAGGGGAAATGGTTAGTGACCTGCTACACCACTTAAGACACACACAAGTCTATGGAGCCGGATGGGATCCACYCAAGGGTGCTGAGGGAGCTGGYRGAAGTGCTCACCAAGCCACTTTCAATCATTTATCAGCAGTCCTGGCTAACCAGGGAGGTCCCAGTTGACTGGAGGTTASYAAATST
>JAYKAV010003050.1:382963-484757 GCA_035582835.1 Phoebastria nigripes
CWGGGGCCAGTTCTGTTTAATATCTTCATCAATGATCTGGATGAGGGGATCGAGTGCTCCCTCAGTAAGTTTGCAGACGACACCAACTTGGGCAGGAGTGTTGATCTGCTTGAGCATAGCAAGGCTCTACAGAGGGATCYGGRCAGGCTGGATTGATGGGCCAAGGCCAATTGTATGAGGTTCAACAAGGCTAAGTGCCGGGTCCTGCACYTGGGTCACAACAACCCCTATGCAATGCTACAGGCTTGGGGAAGAGTGGCTGGAAAGCTGCCTGTCAGAAAAGGACCTGGGGGTGCTGGTCGACACCCAGCTGAATATGAGCCGGCAGTGTGCCCAAGTGGCCAAGAAGGCCAATGCATCCTGGCCTGTATCAGAAATAGTGTGGCCAGCAGGAGTAGGGAMGTGATCGTSCCCCTGTACTCGGCACTGRTGAGGCCGCACC
The DNA here is from genome assembly GCA_035582835.1 of Phoebastria nigripes. Lineage (NCBI taxonomy): Eukaryota > Metazoa > Chordata > Aves > Procellariiformes > Diomedeidae > Phoebastria > Phoebastria nigripes. Next base: position 383,406 of record JAYKAV010003050.1, read on the forward strand.
TCGAATACTGGGTTCAGTTTTGGGCCCCTCACTACAAGAAGGCCATTGAGGTGCTGGAGCATGTCCAAAGAAGGGCAACGAAGCTGGTGAAGGGTCTGGGGAACAAGTCTTATGAGGAGTGGCTGAGGGAACTGGGACTGTTTAGTCTGGAGAAGAGGAGGCTGAGGGGAGACTTCATCGCTCTCTGCAACTACCTGAAAGGAGGTTGTAGCGAGGTGGGTGTCAGTCTCTTCTCCCAAGTAACAAGTGATAGGACAAGAGGAAATGGCCTCAAGTTGTGCCAGGGGAGGTTTAGATTGGGTATTAGGAAAAATTTCTTCACCGGAAGGGTTGTCAAGCATTGGAACAGGCTGCCCAGGGAAGTGGTGGAGTCACCATCCCTGGAGGTATTTAAAAGACATGTAGACGTGGCGCTTAGGGACATGGTTTAGTGGTGGACTTGGCAGTGCTCGGTTAACGGTTGGACTTGATGATCTTAAAGGTCTTTTCCAGCCTAAATGATTCTATGATTCTGATTCATCCTGTAACCTGTTTTTGAAAAGGACACTTGTTTTTAAATTGTTCCATAGCTAGCTATATGTTGGATTCTTGGCTTTTTATAATCCTCTTCATTCTTGCCTTTTTTCCTCCAAGGCTCCGTCACTGGAGTAACTAGTAAATTCTTTATGGCTGATTTCAAAGTCTGTGTACTTTATACATGATAGGCCTCAGACTTGCTCTGGTTGTCTTCTCTTTTTCTTTGTGATGCCATCATTGAAAAAAATAGAGTATTTAAATAAATACCATAGTGAATAACTCTGTCCTGATTTGCATCAACTGCAAATTGACCCAAATAATACTATCTGCATTTTGTCTCATTATAATTCTAATTTGTATATTCAGTTATATTAGAGAATCTTACACTTGTGTCCTTTTCAGTTTCTCTTTGAACCAAGTGAATACTATTGTAGTTAATGAATCCTTATACACAGTACTTTATAATTTTACTAATGGCTGCCTGAAGCCTGTAATCTTCCTGGAATCACCAATCTTCCTTTCTTCATGTGAGTTTTTCTTGTGAATATATTGAACATTTTCCAGGCTCATTCCAGTTTTTCCCCTATAGTTCATAGTTAAAGTGAATACATTTTTTTTAACCTCAGCGCAGAATATATTCCACCCACGTGCCTGATTTTTGTTCATACTCTTCTTTAAACGTGATGCCTTTCTTTGCTTCTGTTCTTCAATGCTTTTACACTCCTTGATCCCACATCATTTGCAAATATAATGATTACAGTCCTGCTTTCTTCCAGGGCTTTGTAAGACCTAAATTTGCTGTTCCTCAGGGAGGTAAATTTTTCTAGTTTCTGTAAGTCATGTTTATTATTATTTTTTAATTGCTATACCTTGTTTTATGCTTCCCCTGTCAAGTAGGTTAAGGTATTTTAAAGTGTGTGTGTGTATATATTAAGATTTACTAATAAATGTGTAATGTAACTATTCATAGCCAAATTCTAGGAGTACTTTTTCATTTTCTCATATTTAATTTGGGTAATTTTAGAAAATGCCATAAACTTTAAATTGCCTTTGTCTTTGTAATTCTGAGCGATGTCCCTTTTTTGGGGAATATTTTAAACCTTCAGGTCAATTGAAGTACAATGTTACACTAACCAGCCATTGCACTGAAACCTTGTGCTCAGATTAATGTTGTAATTGTAGCAGTCTCATTTAATAGACTTGCAATGCAATGAAAAAAAAAAAAATCTGTGTATCGTGTTTTATGTATACTTGTGTGTACTTGCAATATTTTTGCAAGAGAAGCTTAGAAATAAAAAGCATAGACAAGTCACTTTTTTTTTTTGGTATATATTTTTAATTTTAAAGAGAATTTTTAGATGAGAATGCATGGAGTAGAAATGTTTCTTTAGGCTCTGAAATTTGAAGCTGTTGCTTTAGGAAAAGTTTTCAGATTTTTCTAAGACATATCTGTTTAGAATATATAATAAAATGTTCCCATAAAGCTTTGTGAAAATAAAGGTATTGTGAGGACCAAACCCAAAAACTCGGAGCGCTTTATTTGGATGAAAATGTTGGCTCAGATGATGAAGAATTTGGGAAGAAGAGTACTTTTTAAAATTTTTATTTTATTTTAAGGGCACCCAGCAGACACTGAGGCAAATCCAGTTACTGTAATATTAATAGGTTTAGTGCTGTACAGCCAAATGTTACATCTAGTTTTGCAGTGTTCTTTCAACAGCCAACGAAGGGGGGTGGGTGKGTGTGTGTCTGTGTGTGTGTGTCGTATTTAAAGCAGAATTACCAGCAGGGGTTGTGTCCTTTAAAGACTCGCTCCTTGAATGGAGATCACAAACCTAAATTTCCTAGAAATAGCGAASTATAATTGTCTACAGGCTGTGGTTATATTTCTTTTGAGTTTTCAGACAGATCACAAAAAACATTTACATTTATCTACATTGCACAGATGGCACTTTGCAACATACGTATTTTGGGTTGGTGTCAGAGCTTATTGGGTACACTTCTAAACTCATGACCTCTGGCTATTATCATGGTCTTTGTGTTTTGAGTTGCAGTGATTTCCTTTTTCTTCCTGAAACAATTTCTTATTGTGTCTTCTTTGTGCAATGCATGTACGTTAAGAATTCTACCATGTAATTTCTGTTCTTTTTGTTCACATTACAGTAATCCTATTTTATGCAAGAAACCCCTAAATGTGAGGTGTGCTATAGTAGTATTTTTTTATTTAAAAATAATCTGCACATCTCAAGATAAAATTTAAATATTAACTGCCCTGGTAATAATAGAAAAGTGCAGTTGTTCTTTCTAGCATTTGTCATGAGGGAAAATAAGAAATTAGAATTTTACGTATGTGTATTTTTTTGGCCAGAGAACTTTTTGTCCTTCTTCTCTTCTTGAGTAGTATTTAAGAGGACTGGACTTCTTGAGAMGATACTACATTATCATATGTACTCTGGGACATAAACACGTAACCAGAGAAGAGGTGACTTAAGAGATAATTTTGGTTAAAGTTTTAAATAGAAATTCCCTAGTCATAAAAAATGAAAGATGCTTTTGAAACTTCCATCTTGGGGTTAAATTAAAAGGACTTATACAGCAATTCTAGAACTATAGGAACATGGAAACYGGTTTTATTTTTCTTTGTTTAAGGACACACAGCTTTAAAACTTCCATAGCCTTCTGAGGGAGGTGTAGATATATTAATTTATAACCTCAGTTCCAGGCACTTGCAAATGCCATTTAGGACATTATGTATATAAAATGGCAGTATTCATGACTGCATGAGCTTTAATTTTCTGGAGTCTCAGCAATTATACAATTCTGCTAATCAAAATGAGGCATTCAGTCCCGTGGGACGCTTTGTGGCCGTTTGCTGAGGTGATTGCYGACATTGCGTTTCCCTCGCGTGGCAGTTGAATGGAGCTGGTTTGACGGTGCCTCCGTACACCCGCTGCCACGTCCCCTTTCTTCTGTCTCTTGGTGGCAGCTTCCAGAGTATCAACTTGTTTCATGTCCACCGAGTGTTGGGCCTGGTAATAAATCACCAATGAATAGCCAGCTCTGTACTTCTGTATTTAAAGCAGTCCTGAACATTGATTAATGTGGCTCTTCAGTGGCAGAACAATGCTCAAGGCACATATGCACATGAAAAGCTCTTCTAGTGCAAGAGATAGCTTTGTCTACGTGCTCCTCACCCTTCCCTTTAACTGATTCCCTTCCTGGGCTGGCCTGGACCTTGGCTAATTGATTACCAGAACTTCAGGCGGGCTGAGTTTGGCCTCAACTTGAGGGGGTAATGAGAGCCTTTGGAAAGCCTGGCTCTCCTCTGTGGAGATGCCAGCAGCACGTGTCCCAGCCATGCTCCTCGCAGCTGCGAGGCCACTTACTGCTTGGGACCCCTGGCTGTATTCAATACATAATCTAAGGACTTTTCTTTTGTCAAAATGGATAATGAGCTTCAGGTGACTAAATGGCTAAGACTGAATGTAGAGCAAGATTTTTGGTTTTGGTTTGGAGTTTTTTGCCATTTTAGGCTTGGAAAAGGGTATAAAGGTAAGGAATGGGGATACGTGAGTTCGGTAGTTCTCTCGCCCTGTGACAAGTTACTGTTCCCAACTTGTGGTTGTTTGTATACTCCTGCTTCTTTGAAACAAACCCCTGTGACAAGCCTTGGAGAGCAGAGCCTTTCCTGCCCTTGGGAGGCACCTCAGTTCATTAGCCTCAATTAATCTTCTGAGCAATCCTGCACAATTCAGCCAATTAATGGAGCAAAGTCAACATAGAACAGGAGAGTATTGTTACTGTTTTTAAAACCCTTCCATGCTTTCCACTACCTTATTTTCAATTGTCTTCATATAGAATTCAAATATATGTAAAAATAGCTATAAAATGTCAGCTCCTTACTGAATGTAAATGGTTGCTACAAAGTAGTGACTATCTAGTAAAATCAACTACCCTCTACCTTTTTAATTGGCAATATAGTTGGGATAGAGAAAACTGTTCTTCAGAATGCTGAGAATTTAGTATAAAAACTTTTTACCTTACCAGTTAGCAGCTTAAATCCTTCCTTTTGCTGGTCCACTGTGAAATAATTGTGTGATATGACAGGAGAATAAATAAAGAAAAAGTATCTTTAAAAAAAACCCATATGCTAATTAGAAATGGCTGCAGTCTGAAATGTAATTTTTCTATGATCAGTAAAGTGCATGCTTGTTTGTACTGTAGGTGTACTTATAACGTACTTCATGCTGTATTCATACAGAACTCAAACTGTATTTATTTTTGCATTCCCATCAAATTTATATGCAAAAATGTTACTGTTGGAATTGGTAACTATAATTATAGATGTAAATATTGTGTGTTTTCTTACATTTAATGACTCATGAGTCATATATTTTTATTATTGTCTTGAGTATACATGAATATTTTTTTAATCTGTACCTCCAGAAGGTGTTTTCTTTTCACTAGAACCTGAAGTTTCACTGGTTCCCAAAGTTCTCATCATTTCAGGGATGTGCTTTCGCTCTTTAATTAATTTTTGCTTCTTCCAAGTTTTTTTAACGTTAATTTTGAATACAGAAAAATGCAGCAGCTTCCTCTCCCTGTTCATCTTGTCCCCAAAGTCTTCAATGGTCTCTTGTTTGAATATTCAGTACAAGAAAGAATTCTTTGTATTTCTTTGCAAAAGTTTGTCAGAGAGAAGTATTTTTTGTCACAAACAAGACACAGTAAAAATAATGGGTTTAAATATAGCTTGTAACTCTAAACTCTGATTCCTTTTGCCTTCTCTAGTCTTCAGTGTTCATCTGCTCTGTTTGTGACTTTTTTTTTCCTTTTGGAAACCTCCATGTTTTGTAGGACTGTCTGAATTTCCACTTGTGGGTAGTGTTTTGGGTTTTTTTGCTTGTGATACCTTGACTGTGTCTTTAAATCTTCTTCAAAGTAGAGAAAAAGAAAAGCTAAGATCAGACATACCAATATTTGATTGATGTGCCCATTATAAAAATTAATCCTTCGTATTTATCTATCAAAATGTTAATGTTCTGATTATATTTTAATGTGAATTTGACATGATGGAATGCTGTAATTATGAAGTTTGGAAATAACCCAGTGGTTCTGTCTGAACTTGTATGTAGTTTCAAAGTGTAAGTCCTGTTTTGTACTTACAAGTGCAATGGTGGTGTTTGCAGCAAGAGGTGACAACATGCTGAATAGATTTTGCTTTGGGAGGTTGGCACTGCAGCTCAAATCTCCTGGCTTTTGGTATTTTGCACTCTCTGTCATTTGGAATCAACGTTCCAAAGAATGCGAATGCTCTTCTGGAGAATCATTTTGAGGGGGAAACGATCAGAACAAGGTTCACTTAATGAAATGGCCTTTTTTTGAATGTGATAAGCTCATGGCACTTCCTAAAGAAGTACTTTGAATAGAAACTTAAGTTAGTGTCAGAAGAGACAATAGCAGTTTCCAAAAAAAGACCCATTATAATATTTCTTCACTTTCACTTAAGAAGAGAAAGAAGGGTCTGACCTGGAATATCCCAAGCCTCCTCTTGTCGTTAGCATCTGAACCCCTGTTACTCCATCCTCCCATGTGTCCTCTTGCACCTAGCTCATGTTGTCTCCTTGATGTCTGACAACTGTATAGGATATGAGATTCAACTTTCTTTGGTTAAACCCTGCCCACATAAGCCAAAGGACACTTGGTAAGACTGTGATTATATTGATGTTGACAAATACTATAGTGCAACAGGAGTGAAAAGGTGTGGGGTAAGGCCCCAACATCAGCTGTTTATGGCTTTTAGGGCTTCTACTTTAAACTAGGTCTGGTCCAGATGCTTGGCCTGAATGATGTTAGCTCCTCTCCAGGACCCTGTCTTCTGTCTTAGCTTCATCTGAAGGGGATCCAGTTCACACACTGCAGGACTGCTACGTGATGCAAACTAAAATACAGTAAGTGGGGATGTTTGGGAGTAATTTCAAAAGCAGACTTATCTAAATTGAAAAACTAATGTATGCACACGGTTAGAGGCATAGCAGGGGTAACCAATACCTTATTACGTAGCTGAGCGGTCCTTTGACTGCAGAAGGTGACCTAGACAAGGAAATCCATCCTTAGTTTGCAAAATGAAGAAAAACAAAGGAGTTTGAATTTCATCTAGTCCTAGATTACTTTTTTGTTTGTTTGTTTAATATGTCCCCTTTCCTAATAAATCCCTGATCTAATATCATATAAGGAATGAAATCTATTACTAGGGAGACTGGTAGGAAGATTTTCCTATCTACTTCTCTTTCATCATATTCCTCTGCTTTCACTGAAATCTTGTTATGTAAGAAAAAGAGACGAAATCCACTTATCCAAGGTAGTATTCTTTTTTTTTTCCTGTGTGGACTGTAATGATGCAGGACTCTTGTGAAACATTCAGGGAGATTCCCTTTTACGTGGATATTCATGTAAGGTGTTTATGCATTGCAGCACAAGTTTGGTTTGGCATTCTGTGAATAAAATGGCCAGTTTCACTCTGGTTGAAAATGGACTGTTGATAAAGGAATACCAAGGCTGTGTCTGAAACTGGATTTTCTGTAAATTAGTACATTATAGTACCTCCCCGAGCTCTACATGATTATCTCTTTCCGTTTTCATATGTTCATCAATTTGCATTCATTGAAGGATTTAGAAAATTGGATGAGATACAAAGTTAAAGCTTAAACTGATACTTAACAGTGAAAGCATTGTTAAAAAAAATCATGTAGACRCAGTGACAGTTACTGGCTGAAGCCAAAAATAGGATAATTTTGCTCCATTGCTGATTTCTGCACCCAGCCATAAGCTTCATGCCTCTCCTAATTAACTTCATGCTGGTGAGCAGATTGAGAATGGCTCTAGTCAGCGCTAAAAATGCCTGGAAACATGCTGGTTTACAGCCGTATGCGAAGTTGCTGAATTTTTTTTTAAATCACTGCCAAAAGCCACAAGACATAGATGCATATGTTTCATGCTAATCACAAAATAATAAGGTAATTGATAGTCAACAATTTAAAACAACAAACAGAATGCATACTCTAAATCTGGCTGGCTGGTTTTAATTAATGCTATTGCCCACTGTTCGAGTGGAACCACAAAGGAAGTGGTGGGAACTTGGTTTTGAAAGAGAGGTCTTTTCCAAAATGTTGATAAAGCATTTAAATAACTCTTTTTGTGTCCAGGAAGGCAGCTGAAGAACTGTCCTCCTTTTTCTGTTGCTCGCAATAAATTTGAAAAGCAAAAGTAATGTTCTAGGAAGGTTAAACCCTGAGAAGGTCTGGGAAGAGTTTTGTTTGTTTCTTTCAGATTAGCTAGTGCCTCTTAAGGAACTCACTTCAGGATTTGTCCAGATTGTCTGAGTGATGTTTTAAAATTAATTATACCTATTCTAAGGGAATATCTGTGAAGCACATTCAGTTGTTTTTGAGGCTGCTATTCATCTACATCACAAAGGAGCTGAGAGTAGAAACAGTTGTATGGTTGATGGAAGAGTAATAAGAAAATGAATATAGTTTACTAGAAGGGAACAGGAAAAAAGGTCCTGGCACTGACAGATTAGGCAGAATTAGTATTCAGAATCAGCTCTTGTGCTAAGGGGATTTTATGGAGGGGTTTTAGTTGTAGTAATTCTGTCAGTTCTAGTAGTCAAAATTCTAGGCTACCATGAGACGTCAGAGGTGTTTTGGTGGCACTCGCCCCTTCCAGTCATACTGGCAGTTATACCAGCCAGTAAGTGTATAAAATTTGAATGACACATCTTCAATTAAAAGTCGTATTTCTATCAGTTATTCAATTTTAACTTTTCTGTGCAGTAACTTTTGATAAAATTTGATTCCCTTCTCTCTTCTGGAGGACCACTTGAATGATTCTGCTCTGTGAAGCATTAGACCGTTGCCCTTGTTAGCTCAGCTAGTTTCATGTGGTTATTTATCTGTTTTGTTTGTCCATGGGTGTTTTTCTGTTTCTTTGTATGTTTGTTTTTAAAGAAAGTGGGAGAGTTCAGCCATAGAACTATGACGAAGAACCTTTCTCTTGTCTTCATTGTCTGCCCATCCTCCCCTATGGTAGTGATTGCCTCATAAAACCTAAAATTTTAATATATGAAATGGTTGTTGCAAAGCCCTGCGATGAATGATTTATTAACTGGCTACTTCTAGGTAATTTGATAAGATTCTTTTTCATTGGAATAACAAGCATGATAACATTTTAAAAAAGCTCTATTCAAGGAGGAACTTGGGTAATTTTCCTCCTGGAAATGCTTTGGAAAGGAAGATTTTGTTCGTTTGGCCAGATTAAGCAGTTATTATCAGGAGCAAAAGGCTTAAGGGTCTAGTATGGGCATGGAAAGTACATTTTCTAAGCTTTTCTTGTGTTTTGACAACCTGCATGTGACAATCCAGAAAAATTCCATTGCTCCTTTTTAGTTATCCTTTCTAATTAGAATGTAATTTTTAAAGATTACATGGTTTCTGAGATGACTGTCAGAAAGAGATTTTTGTGTCTATTCTCTTGCTCCATTAAATGGAGAATGATGTATCATTTTGCTTAATTGAGGTATTGTTCTGGAGAAACTCTGAAGAAAATTACCAACTTACTGAACTGGAAATTCTCAGCCTGTTTTTTTCCTTCTAGCATGATGAAATGGCTTCATTGGTGCAATACACTAGTACAAACTATTTCCTAAAGGAAATAAATAACTATGAAGAATAGATCTGTCAATGGCTACTAAATATGTAAGTCCAGATGCACACTCTTTCAAACCACAGTTTCTGTCTGCCAGAAGCTGAACTTTATGTATCAGGAAAACAATAATTCTATTAAATCTGTTGCTTAAGAATCTGCAACTCACCACTAATGGGGACGTAATACTGGGCAAAGCAGGCCTTGAGCCTAGTCCTGCAAGGAAATATTTCACGTTCTTATGTTTCATAGGTAGAGATATTTTTGCTCTAGAGGCTAATGGAGAAACAACAAAGAAAATTACTGTATGTGGCGTTTTTTAAATATTCAAGAGAGTTCGAACAGGGACAGGAAGAATACAGCCTGGAGTCAAACTGAAGTGGCTTTAAACYGTCTTTGAGCCTTTCAGACCCTCTGTTGCCTTGGGCTCCGTTTCATTACTTAGATAGCCTGCACCAGTTTTCCCAAGGGTGCAGAATCTCAGGAACCTCAATACAGAATTGTCAGCTACTGAAGTAAATGTAGTAACTTTTTTTAAAGAAAGTTTAAAAGTGGTATTTTAGAAACATGATTAAAAAGAGGTGGGGTACGTTATTTAAACTAGGGAACTGATGACTTACTAGAGGTGATCTACAGGGACAGGTGCTGAAATTCTCCCATGCTTCTGTTGTTGCTCATGAATTTAATTTCCTCTGGCTTTTTCTAGTAAATGCTTGATAAATTAAGCCTAACTCTTCTTTCTCATACCAATTTGCCTTTGGGAGAAGGGAAAAAAAGGTGACTGTTTTGCTGCCATGTCCTTCACTGAAATCCATAGCTATGGTAAATAACCCAGCTCTGGTGTTTGCCATTCTGCAGCCAGCTTCTTGTGTCTGTATCTTCTGGGCATGCTTGTAGCAGTAACAGAATGAAGCAAACCTTGCTCACTCTTGCTGCTCCTGCTACAAGGCTTGAGTACCAATGCTCGACATCGCTATTAGAACCTGCCAAGGCCAACTGTGACAAAGTCATGAATGCGGGACTCTTAACAAACAGCACTGGTGGAGGAAGTAGAATCTAGCAGATTCATTCCAGTTGTAAATAGTTCATTTATCTAGCCCTCAAGCTTTTTTAATGCTGTATTTCTGAGAAGATAACAATATGAAGTTGTAACTATCAGGAAACCCAAACCGGCAGAGATTGTAATGAGCAGTTCAGTGAGGATGAGTGTAAACCCAAAAATGTCAGTTGAAAAGCATGCTTGGCAGAATCAGGAAAAAGAAACAATTAGGTTCCAGCTCACCTTTGGAATATTTTTTCTGTAGAAACTTTAGGAGTTAAAAATAATGACTTCCAACAGGTTTCTGAATCATCTGCTGGTTTGAGTTAGTGGATATTTCAAGGCCAGTTAAGATACTTTTTTTAATATAAAGTCCAGAAACTACTGGCTTTAACTAATAATACTTTAATTACCAGTAAACATGATATTATTTTTGTATCTGCACCACTGAAGATTATTACTTGCCTTTCAATTATGTTGCAGACAGAACTTAGATTTCCATTTCCTCCCATATGTAAGCTCTCAGAATGTCCTTCAGAGATTTCTACTCAATGATTTTAATTTTTATAAATGTCCATGAAAAAGCTAAAAATGCAGGTCAAGGCTGGACAAAAAAAAAATACTGAGGAGGCTGAAAATTTTCTGGAACCCAAAATATTGTACAAGTTCTATATTGCACTGTTAGATATTGTACAAGTACATACTTTGTGTAGGAGCTGTGTAACTGGGGTGTAGAAAATTCATGCCTATATAAAGAAAATAAAAGTTGAGTATAGAACTTTCCATATTTCTTTCTTTCTCTACTGAACCCAAAGCAGACGATTTTTTTTTATGTTGCCTATCGTACAATTTAGCACTTGAATACTCCCACTGGCGGTAATGCTTTTAGCAGCATAAGAGGAATGAATGTTGCTGGAGAGAAGTTCCTTCTCACATGCAGTATTTGCGATTTGAAAGATAAGTTTGCAGCTTCCTTAATACGTGTGTTATTTTTGAGCATTTGCAATTAGATACGTAGAGTTTGTGGTAAGTTCTTGATATTTCTTTCCTGTGTCACTGACTCTGGCTGTCCAACTAAAATCATATTTAAAATAACTAAGTCATATTAGGTTTTAAAAAAAAAATGCATTGCTGCGCTGGCTTTTTCAAGTAGCTGTTAGAATTTTGTTGTGGTGTAGATAAGCAAGGTATTTTAACATATGTAATATGGTAGGCAAAAGACAGAGGGAGAAGCAGTGTAGCAACTGCTCAGTTTGTAGCAGTTCTTTGACTCACCAGGCAGGTAAAGGGAAAGAATTCAGTTTAGTACCACCTTGGCTCTGTAGCATTGAGTTGGCTTTCAGAACAGCAAGGAAAGCTTCACTGTCCCCTGTTCTTCTAGGTGAGGTATTGAAAATGGAAGCAAAGTTGGTCTGCCTTTGTTATTTTAGATTTTATTTTATGATCATAAAAAATTAAAATCAACCATGCAGAAGTTGAATTTAAGAATAGCAGTCTTGAAAGAATTTCTGCTGAAAAAAATTGTCTTCCTTCTAGTTTAAAGCTTTGGGAAAAAGGTTCCATAGCTTGCACTTTACTTGATTTTATTACCCTCACTGGCTAGCTTTGTGTCCTTGACTTTAAATGTATATGTACACTGTTACTAACAATTTTCTCTGTGTAAACATTTAAAGAGCAAACAGCAGTATCCTGTAAAGGGTAAGTGGATTTTCTGAGGTGAATACCCTATAGGTAATGTGGACTTGAAAGAGCATTCCAGCAGACCTCTGGCTTTTCCAAGGCTATCTCCAGTGCTCAGTTGTCCCTAGCCTTGCTCAGAATTGTGCCATCAGTATTTTCTTCAAACTATTGGAGAAGCAAATAAACCTTGCCTCTACTGGGATTAATTTACTGCAGCCTGAAGCAGCAAATCTCTTCTGGCAACCACTCATAAGCTGAGTAAGCAGCACCCTCACATCTGTTGACAATGTGAGTTCATTGTGGAAGCCAGAATCTGAGAAGACACTAGAGTGTCCAGGATGGGAGAGGGAATATTAGTCACTAACAAGCAAGAGCTCTGAATTTAAACACTTTGAGTCAACTACTCACATTGTGGAACGTGGATATGGTATTTGTCGTCTTCTGTTTCTCCAATATTTACGTAGCTCATCTGAAAGACCAAAGATCATTATGCTGGGAGAAGCCTGTCCATTCTGGCTTGGCCAGTTACTGAATATTTACTTGATTAAAGTCATAGTTTTAATTTTAGTGAATTTACTGAAATTTTAATCAAAACAAATATTTTCAGGAAAGTTAATAGAGCCCTGATTTTCAGAGCTACTTTAAAATCTAGCTCAAGTAATTAAATAAATTATGTTTGGGGATTTGCTTTTCTTTTGTATGGCCAAATAGCTTTAAAACATCATTCATTGTAATCAATCTTTGGTCCTTCACAGCAGTGCTAGACTAAACAAGGGATGACATTGAAAATCAAAATTAGGTTCAGTGACATAATCATTTTGGATACCTCAACATTTACTGACTTCAATCATTTCCATCTCCAGCTGAATTACTGCAAAACAATGATCATCTTTATTACTAAACAGTGCTTTGAAAAGGTATTTGCCCTTTACCTGGGCATCACAATGATCTGGTCTTAGGAATGCTACTGCAGGGTCCTGGAGACCTGACATTCCCTTCCTGGTCAGTTATCTTGTACAGCTTTGGTATATCACTTCGACTTTTTGTATGGCATTCTCTTAACTATAAGATTGGGATAGCAACGGGCATTACATTTAATATTTCTGTAGTCTGGAGATATATACAACTCCCACAAAGGTATTCTGACTTAGCTTCAAAGTGGAAAATGTTTTCAGAATACAAATTTTTAAGTCAGTGATAAATAAGATATACACATGTATTCAGTCAAGAAGCAGGCTAGTTGCATAATTGTGATTCATTTTCATTTTTCTTCAAAGTGAACTATCAGCAGCCACTACAGAAATGGTAAAAAATTAAAATGCAAAAATAAATTTGTTAAATATGTTAAACAAATAGAACCCATCTGTTTGTGAGCATTCCGTGAGCCAAAAAGAAAAAAATGTTTTGAATACATACTTCTGAGCGAGTTCATTGCTTAGCTCTACAAATTTCTGTCAAATTGTTGAATACAATATATGCTGTTGAAACTTGTCAGAATTTGTGTTCAAAATACAAAGATCTGATTTTCCTTTAAGGGTTTTGGTTGCGTGTTGTTACTAGCATTCATAAATTATCCCATGATTAAGAAAAATGATGTGGCAAACAGGAACAGTTTTAAATTGATGGTGAAGCATGTTAGCTAGTGACTCTGTTTTAATAGAAGATTGTTTTGTACATTTATCACTTCTGTTTCTAAAATTAGGTGGTTCCAAATGGATCTTTGGTTTTGTGTGTAGTCAGACTCTGTTTATGTATTCAGTACAGCCTTTACTTATGTTTATACCTCGTTTATTTTGTTTAAGAACTACTTATGTGCTTTTATCATTTAGTTTTCTATTGTTGGTGCCAAATCCTGAAAAATTGGTCCCTGTAGTATGCTGCAGCCATTAAATACCAGTTGGTTGCAGAATATCGTTTGAACTTATTAAAATGTGATTCATCCGGTGCCAAGTTTATTAACAAGCCTTGTGCTGGGCCAGGCATTATACATCAAGGGAAAAAAATGCAAACTCCCGTGGGTAGAGTTGGACAACTGAATTCTGTGAGGGTACTTAACTCCTGTCTACACTGGATCCGGGAGGGTGCTGCTGTCCCTTTTCTCTTCTTCTTTACTTATGTTTTTTCTTAAGTGGCCAAGGGAGCAGACGCTTGAACACGTGAGCGAGCAGAACTTCTGTGGTCCTAATCCCCTAATTAGTCTATCTTGCACAGATGGTATTTAGATTCCTTTTTGTGTGTGAAGAAAGCATGTGGTAACAATATTCATGAATTTTTATAAGATCAAACATGCTACGTAGGTTTTGCTTGCATATTTCTTAACCTTGTATTTGGGCCAGACCACTGGGTGGAAACAAATGTGAAATTGAACCTAAATACACAATGAAATTCTTACCAAATCACTTTACAGCATGCAATAAATAAGTAAATGCATTGCACCACACTAGTGGTATTTGTGACAAGGCAACCAGTTTTTTCATTATCTTGGTCGTTGACCCCAAAAAGTAAGATTCAGTAAAGTTTGCATTATTGCACTCTTTCCAATGTTATATCCAATAGTATATTATAAAGGAGCTATGCTTTACTTTTCTTTTGAATAATAAACGCTGACAAAGACATACTGAATTTTCAAGTTTAAAATATATAGTACGTTAATTTTCTATAGAATGAATTAAGCATTTTGGACGAAGGGTTTATATAATGTAGATGTCAGAGGGAGGTGCATTATTGTAAAGCACTTGTATTGGGAAGTCATTTGCAGACATGTTTTTTTTTTAATCTATCACATAAATATCCCCAATATTATATATGAGAAAAAATTGCATACTTGCTTTAAAAATGACTCGATGACAGTGTTTTGCCTTTTCTTTTGCATCACCCACGGAACCAACAAATAACACATAAATGAGCCATCATAAAAGCTGAGACTTGCTGTGTTTAAATCTTATATTGAACTTGCCAATTACAGTGACAGTTTCTCATTCTGTCTGGCATTTATATGGTGCAACTGGAATCAAATTGCAGCTTTTAAATTGTCCAAGGTGGACTTTCAGTAAATGAAATGGGATTTTTCCACATTGTTTTGATAAAACACTGATTTACCGTGTTTTCTTACTGGACATATTTGAAGTGTTGAAGAGATTCTCATAAGAACTTCAAAGGAACAAACGAAAGGAAAAAAAAAAGGCATGCAAGTAACATCCAGAGTGCAAAAACAAAAGATAAGGAGAAGTAAAGAAAAGTCAAGAAATAATGGTTATAACAAAACATTGTGAATCCAATGCTAACAGAGTTTGAGAGAATGATGTAAGTTCTAGTATTTTTTTAACAGTAGAGAGTGAAGATTCTAGATGAAGATAGGAGTAATGATGCAGGTGGAGGAAAAGAGTAACAGGAACAGATTTCCTGTTCTAGGTAAGAAAGGTAAGACCTATCTCACGTAACAGTGAGGGAGAAAGAACAGTCACAGTGTAGGGGACAGGAAAAAGGGATGTGGACACCAGTCTATCTTCCCCCCCCTCCCACCCCCCCMAAAAAAAAGAAAAAGTTTAGATACTGTGCTAAAAATAGCAGAAAGTTGTTGAAGGCTGGGAAGGAACCTTATGAGAATGTGTAATACAATGATGTTCTAACTTGTTAAACTCTGTGTAGAACTGAAATAATAGCAATGAAAAAAATATTACCTGCATCATCTCAGTGCCTGAGAAATAATGGGTGAATTATCATATATTAAAATAAATAAATTGCTATTTAAATGACCAGATTCACAGATAGAGTGTTTGTGGGTGCCTTAAATTCTTTACAATCATAACAATATATTTTAGAATCATAGAATCATTTAGGTTGGAAAAGACCTTTAAGATCATTGAGTCCAACCGTTAACCTAGCACTGCCAAGTCCACCACTAAACCATGTCCCTAAGCGCCACGTCTACATGTCTTTTAAATACCTCCAGGGATGGTGACTCCACCACTTCCCTGGGCAGCCTGTTCCAATGCTTGACAACCCTTCCGGTGAAGAAATTTTTCCTAATACCCAATCTAAACCTCCCCTGGCACAACTTGAGGCCATTTCTTCTTGTCCTATCACTTGTTACTTGGGAGAAGAGACTGACACCCACCTCGCTACAACCTCCTTTCAGGTAGTTGCAGAGAGCGATGAAGTCTCCCCTCAGCCTCCTCTTCTCCAGACTAAACAGTCCCAGTTCCCTCAGCCACTCCTCATAAGACTTGTTCCCCAGACCCTTCACCAGCTTCGTTGCCCTTCTTTGGACATGCTCCAGCACCTCAATGGCCTTCTTGTAGTGAGGGGCCCAAAACTGAACCCAGTATTCGAGGTGCGGCCTCACCAGTGCCGAGTACAGGGGGACGATCACTTCCCTACTCCTGCTGGCCACACTATTTCTGATACAGGCCAGGATGCATTGGCCTTCTTGGCCACTTGGGCACACTGCCGGCTCATATTCAGCTGGGTGTCGACCAGCACCCCCAGGTCCTTTTCTGACAGGCAGCTTTCCAGCCACTCTTCCCCAAGCCTGTAGCATTGCATAGGGGTTGTTGTGACCCAAGTGCAGGACCCGGCACTTAGCCTTGTTGAACCTCATACAATTGGCCTTGGCCCATCAATCCAGCCTGCCCGGATCCCTCTGTAGAGCCTTGCTATGCTCAAGCAGATCAACACTCCTGCCCAAGTTGGTGTCGTCTGCAAACTTACTGAGGGAGCACTCRATCCCCTCATCCAGATCATTGATGAAGATATTAAACATTTTAGTGGAAAGGGGTGAGTGGTAAGAAATATTGTTCTATATTTGAAATTTTCTATGCATAGAAGGAACTCAGTGATTCCTTCCGTGCCCTCTTGAGGAGACAGGCTCCCTGTGTGTTACTGGAAATAGGTAGCTGATGGTTTCCTTCTGAAAGATGGTAAGTTACATGTAATGAAGTTCAGGTTTCAAGTCTTGATATGTGTGCTGTCCCATATTTGAGAATATTGGATTTTGTTTCCAAGTTACTGGCTCTCCAGTAGGTGAAGAAAAAGGCTAACATTTGTTTTGAGTTGAGAACTATCAGTTAAGAAGTGACTCTATACTCTCCTTACGTGAAGTTTATTAAGACGTTTTGTATTTGCTTCGATTTGTTTAGCGTCACGGGTATWAAAAAAAAGGTATAGGAAGTTGAAGGAAGTTATTTTTGTTAAACATATAAATTTTTCTAAAATGCCTAAGAAAGTGTTGGTGGTTTATATGCCCCTGAAGAAGAGCTGTGGAATACCTTGTTTAACATGGATATTTAACACATGGCTATTGTGACTACTTTATATTGTAAACAAAGTTGTAATTGTCATTTGATAACTGTTGGCATTGCCTGGCTTTTGTTAGCTTGCTGCATACTACCACAGTTTTTCTCTTGTACTGTAGGCAGCAAGCCTTGCACAAAGCTTGTCCTTCAAATTATCTTGTCTCCCAAGGAAATGAGAATGGACAGTATTTGAAAGATACACGTTCATTGTGACTGTATGTATCAGTGCCATATTTTTCAGCCAGTTGAAGGATAAGCCTGGGAGATCGTGCCAACAGGAGACATTTTCCACTACTGTTCAGGAAGAATTGCAAAGCAGATCTCGAATCAGCCTCCAGTGTCAATCCTCGTAAATGTCTGTCTAAACAGTCTTTAAAGATCTGCAGTGTTGGAGACTTCACTATTTCCTGAGTATAATCCATTCTACTGTTTCATTATCTCATTCCCTAACATCTAACCTTAATTATCCTTGCTGTAATTTAAATGCATTATTCCTTGTCCAGTCCTAGGTCTCCCACTAGGGACACCAAGAATTGTTCTCTTTCTCTTTGCAACAACCTTTACGTGTTTGAAAACTGTTATCATGGTCCCATATCACTTTTCTCCCAGCTAAAGGTGTGGATTTTGAGACATTAATATCATTTGCATAAATCTTATTTTCATAAGTCTGGTGCAGTGATTACAATAGCAAAAGCAAGAACACATTTTCACATAACTAAAGTAAGTAAGCATTTGAAAGAACAACTCTGGTTTGTAATTGTGATCATGTGGCAAGATGTGAGAAACAATGAACTTTTGGTGGGGTAAAAATGGACCTGCAGCTGTATTGGCAGCAGGGCCTTTGCTGTTTGCTCYGCCCATTAGTCCAGCTTTGTTACTCTCTTAGGTCTCCACACTAGAAAACAGAGTGATTATCTCATGGTGCCCTTTCACGGTACATTGTGCATATAAAGCATGCCCACAGTGGTAGAACTACTCTGTTCGTGCCACGGCAGGGG
This sequence comes from Phoebastria nigripes, assembly GCA_035582835.1. Lineage (NCBI taxonomy): Eukaryota > Metazoa > Chordata > Aves > Procellariiformes > Diomedeidae > Phoebastria > Phoebastria nigripes. Next base: position 401,636 of record JAYKAV010003050.1, read on the forward strand.
CATGCTGGAGTGGGAGACGGCACATCTCATGCTGTGTTCCTTCCAGCTGCCAAGAAGGGAGGTGAAAGAATGAAAAGATGAGTCAGATACCAGATGGAGTTACAAGGAGAGATTTGGGGCAGTATGTATTAAAACACAGATGCAAGTGTTCTCCTTAGGCTGATACTGAATGACAATGCATGCTGATATCGAGTACCACTCAAGCAGGTATGTAATGTAGCACTCTCTTTCACAGTAGGACCATTCAATATCCCTCCAGAATTTCTTCTTGTGTAATATACCAGTACTAAAAATATTCCAGGGGAAACTATTTTGTTAAAAAGGAGATCTTGGTATAGTGAGTTGATGAATGGAACGGCTAAGATTTTCTTAACTCACTTCCAGGAGACAGACAAGTGTTTTCAAACAGCATGAGTGACAAAGTAGCAAAATCTGTGCCACAGGAAAATCCATGGGACTATGCCACAGTCATAGAATCACTCATTGAGGGGACAAATGCTTGTTTTGTATGCCAGGTGCATTGCACAAAGGTGAATGAATTCATTTGGGATGTGGTCACACTGAGCAAGAGGAAGATCTCTTCACTGTGTTAGAGATCAGATTTTGCTGATTCAGAAGCTCGTTGGCAAGCCTTCTGCTATTTAGTTGTCTGATTTTTAATCTAAATAATGACCTATCAGGGATGGATGTAAGCATGAAAGGCACCTTGAAACTGATGAACTTTTCAAGCAATTGTGTAGTGATCCCAGTGGTATTGAAATGTTTATACAGTAGCCTGGGAAAAGAGGGAGACCTGGTGCAGGCATACTACTGCAGACAGAGCTTCAGTCGATGGACAAAGGAATACGGACAACCCAGAAATAAGATCTAACAGTTTAGCTAGCCCATCTATTTCTCTTTTGACGGAAGAGAGACAGCAAAATCTGATCTCTCCCACGGGAGATAATAGTGCAAACGAAACAATAAATCCTTCTGAAAGTCACAGTTACCTCAGTTCTCTTGAAAAGGTGAATAAAATAAATCAGACATGTAAGAATAACACTCTTTATCAGGCTGTTTCTCCTGAAACATTCGAATTGAAGAAAATGAGAAGAGGGAAGATATTTTTAATTGAGTCTGATAGTTCAATGCAATGGTTTTATGAGTAATTTAATGTTTAAAGAATTTTTGAAGACAAACGAAGTGAGAAAAGGACTGTGACTAAATACTTTTCCTTAGTTCTGTATCCTTTTTCCTCCAATACTGAAAGATATTATGGGAAAATTGAAAGTACAAAGTAAAATTAGAGGGCTAAATTATGAAATCATCTACACAAAAAGGAAACCATATTGGCTTTTGGTCAATACTGTGTAAACTAGCAAGAAGAGAAAAGTATTTTCAACCCTATGCAATAGCAAGGAAAGCTACAAAGAAGCTGGTTTTAAAAAGCAGAGTTTGAAAAGTGTACAGCATCAGCAGAAATATCACCTGGTTTCTGGTGGAAAAACTTTAAAATTTACTTTAAATGTGAGAAGAAATAGTTATCCTGCATACAATTTCTGTAATTCTTCCAGTATTCTTGACATTGAAAATGTTTGAAATGCAACAGCAGAAGTTGGGATGTAATTCAACAAGTGGAAAGGCCAAGTTTGAAATCACTAAGTGGGTCAGAATTTTATGGAAAGTACCACATGTCTTGGGATTGTATCTTGTAAAGAGGTGATGTTACATACACATCTTCCTCTGCTCTACAGCAGCGATAGCATGAAAAATGTGAGTTTCATTTTCTTGAGAGTGAAGGAAACCCCAAAAGACCAGTCTGTCTTTAAATTAGTCTGTGGTTTATGGTAATGATTCATTATTATGAATTTGCGTCTTTGTAAGCTACTGGGTAGGATCTCCCTTACAAACGGAGAATCCAAGGTGCCTGCTTTAGTGGTGGGGTTTAAGATTGTTTTCCTCAGCATTTCTGTTACCTAATGACAGGGAACTTTCTGCTGAACATGCTGACTTTAAAATTTTTCATTCAGCATGATGGCTTTTTGGCATCCTACTCTGAATATGTTTTTACCCTATTGGTAGTGTCAGATGAAAACTGCTGCATTTTGGTGTTAGGGAAGAGATTAACCCAGCATTGCAAATGTCTGACTCCCCATAATCCTTGCCTTCGAGATTTTGTTTCAATAATGAATATGGTAGTGGGACTATCAAATAGTGTAGAAGAGAAGTGGGAGGGAAAGTGGATGTGTAAGGTCATTTGTTTTCAGTTTTGGAAATTGTTTGGGGTGGTGGTTTTTTTTTTAATTTAACAGATGAATGTTTGATCATACTTTACTCCCTCACCCTTTTAATGATAGTATATTTTAAGGAAAAGACATGTTAGTCTGTCATTAAATGACTTTTTTTTTTTCATAATTTTAACTTCAAAACATTGTCACCTTTGGTCTTGTGTGATAGCATGAGTCTACAGATATTAGTATTAGGACTTCACCCAGCAAAGAGGATAAAATAATTTCAAATTCAGTATTGGCTGAAGCTCATAGCCCTGTATTAGAATGATGAACAGAAAGTCCTACATTTAAGGTGAATAACAGAATTGTCAAATATAAGCAATGATCTTATGAAGCAAAAGTGACTGAAAATGAGAAGGTTTATGAGGGTGTCAGATCATCTGGTGAGATTCAGCTTAAAAATGGTATTGTTAAGTAGATAAGGAAGCATTTGTGCGATTGTAGAAAGACTAGGTGAGACCTCATCTGAAATACTGTATACAACTTCTATCTCATGTTCCAGAGACCTGAATTGAGACTAGAAGTGATGCTAAGGAAAGCTACAAGAATGACTGGAAGAATGATGAATCAGGGTTGTAAGAAGAGACTGTAAGAGCAGCTTTACTTGGCTTAGTGAAATGGAGAGCTAAAAAATCTGTACTGTATGAATGGTGTAGAAGAGGAAGGTATTTCCTTATTGTTAAAAGACCAGATTTTACCCAAGAACAAATGAATAGAAAATGATCTTAAATAAAACCTGACTAAAAATTTAAAAGGGGGGTTTAATTTTAAGAGATGTGAGGTTTTGAAGCAGCTTTTTGCTTGGAGTACTGGGGGCAAAACTGTAACTTTCTAAGACAGATCTCAATAAATATATGAGAAAGTTTGTATACTTTGTATTGGAACTAAGGACTAGCCTCATTAATTCAGAACATCTGTACTTATCTTTTGTTGTTATGAAGTACATGATTGTAAGGATACATCTTTGAATAAAATTTAACAGGGAACATATTTCAAAAATAATAGATTTTTTAAAAAATTACCCGATTTAACTTGCATTTAATTAAAACGACAATGTAAAACGAACCCTTGTATTCTGCGAGTGGGATGCTTGGTGTTTTTCATTGCAAGTGAACATCATGTACTGGAAAGAGTACTACACTGTTGCCTTATAACATGCATTTAACTATTGTTCCTTGTGTGTCTTTGTTCCTAGCATGGTCTGAACATGGATAATTACAGGTAATGGAAGACAGCTGTGATGTACCAAACATACTTTTTTTCCCTTTTATCTTTTGTGTGAGTGGGTAATGTCTATGACTGTCCCTGTCCTGACTGTGAAAGCTATAGTTAAAAGTTGCAACTCAAATTCCATTGTAAATCTCTGTTTTTATTCACTTACGGATTTCTTCCTTGGAGCTTAAGCCTGATTTTTTTTCTTATTTTTCTTCTGCTGCTTTTGACAAGGTTGATCTTTTTTCTTTGTCTTGTAATAGCATACTTTAAAGTCTTGGAGTAGCATGCATCAAGGACCCCAAATACCCAAGTTATTTTACAAATTTTTTAAAATAGAGACATTTCATCATGAAAAAAGAGGAATTTCTGTGGCACTGTCATAGTCCTTATGTGCCTATTTTGTTGAGTAACTCTCAAATGTTTATCATGCATGTTGTCAACTAAATAGATCCAGCAATTTTCTTCTGTGTGCACCTGAGATAATAGTTGAAGCATTTGTTTCTGCTTTCTGTGTACTAATCTAGTATATATGTCCAGTCAGGTTTTGGTGTCCATCCTTTAAAAAAACAAAGAGATTTTAGGGGCCAGGCATTTCTTTTGTTTCATGCTAATGGAAGTCTGGATAACTGTTTGAGTAACCTGGTCACCTCAGTCAGAAAGTTTAGTCACCTCTGTCAAATAAAGTGCAAGATAAATTCTTTTTGCATTGATGGAACTTGTACTAAGAACGTCTTATGTACAGAGACATCCTGCAGATTCCAGGTGCTTTTAATTTTCTGCATATTTGTAAAAAGAAAATGATCCATTAATCAAAATAGTTAGTTATTCTTTCTTACCAAACTTTAAATTTATTATGCATGTTTCACAATTATATCCTACTATATTGCAGATGCACCTGAGTCTTAGTTAATTGATAAACTAAGTTAATAGGTAAAGTTAATAGGTTCTCTGATAGGAGAGGATTTACTAAAATGGATACAATCCAACATACACATATTCTAGACATTAAAACTTCAAAGAAAATTGTTATATACAGGTAAAATTTGAGCTGGTTGTTCCTATTCATCTCTGAATATTAAGTATAATTAGTTTAGTATGGTTGCCTAGTTTCTTTTTAATCACCATTTTATATAGTTTAGTTTAAAAGACTCCTTTTTTATGAGTCACTTTTTCTTCTTTTTTTGAGAGGAGTTTTAATGGTTTTGTCTGTGAGTGTACATATATGCCCCCTGCATAATATTTTATATTCTGAAATGCATCTGCAGCTAGTTATATGCTGATTCCTTTCCTACATGCAGCATTTTCTAGCTGAGAGGGTGTTACTCTTAAACAAGTCTTTCTGAGTCTTCTGAAGCTTTCAGTTAGTGCACAAGAAGCAAAATGGAAAAAGTACGTGAGTATTCCTAACCTGTTTCCTCCAAAGTGAGGGAAGTCCACTGCTAAATTCACATTTGCACTCAGTTGTTCATGTCATAAAATGCAGTTCAGTTGCAGTGATTACCTTACTGTCTTTAGCAGGAAAAGGTAACCATTTTTTGCTAGAGAGAGAAAAAAATGAGTAAGTTTTAGACAGGAATAGGTTTGGTACTTGGGTTTTGTTTGGCTGTTTTCAATGGAAAAACTTTCCTTCTCAGAAAGACTTATCCGCATCAGGTTTTTTGTTGTTTGTTTTTTGGTGTTTTGGTTTTTTTTTAAGGGCTCCCTTTCACAAATTCAGCTAAAGCTTTGGGTTAAATATAGYGAAGCTATTACTTTATCTGAGTACCAGGATAGTCTAGCATGAAACAGTGGTAATGATAAATAGCTTCACTTAGTGCCGAGACTGTCCAACTCAAAGAAAAGAAGTACAGCCTAATTGCAGTATTCTTTACTGGTTTTCCCTTGTGTTTGTATTTACACTTTTCATCTCACAAGTGCCATTGATGCAAATTTTGTATTTACTGTGGGCCTTTGCTTGGTTAATTGTATGTCAAAATTAAAACTTCAGAAGCAGAGATGAGTGGCAGGGAATGCATCTCCACAGAGAACTTTCTTCAAAAATCTGTCCTTTTATTATCAATCCATTGAGTATTTTCCAAGGTATAATAGGGAATTTTGAATGCAATTGTTTAATTAAAATTAAACTATTAATTCTCTTTCCTTATCTCCGATTCAACTCCTTTGGCTTGGCCTAGAGATACTACCTGTTGATGTGGTACTTTCTCTGAGATGACCTGAGTTTCTCCTGCCTATATCCTCATGCTTTGTCTCTTTAGGTTAAAGACTATCTTGTACAAAACCAGCCAGCCAGTGTAATAACTGTGCATTTCTGAAGAGGAACAGCTTATATTGTTAATTATTTAATGAGATGTTCACAGTGTTTGGTGGTGTGCCTGGCTGACACCCAGCTACCAGAATAACTTTGACCTGTAGAGATGAAGGTCTAAAAAAGACAAATCTTAAGGTAGACTTACAGAAAAGAATTAACTTAGGTTGAATATCTTAAATGAAATAAGTTTTCAAATGTCTGCGTTTTTCTCTACTACAAGGGTGGATTATGTGTCTAGGAATTAACCTTGCTGAATGCCATGAAAAAAGTGTTTATTTTAGTAAGGCATTAAATGAACAAAGACAGTTGACCTGATGCGCTGAAGCCTTGTGAGTTCATTTCTTGAGAGCAACATAGAAAGAAACACACAGAGGTGGAGAGGACAGCTGATGGATGAAACCAGCGAGAACTGAACTGTTACTGAAATTGCATAAGGGAACATAATAAAACATCATCTCAGAGCTGATGCCTTTTGTAGTAGCACAATGATGTGTTTAACCCAAGCTGAAAAAGCAGCTTCTTTGGGTTTTGTCTTGGCCATGTGAAGAAAGCAAAGCCAGAGCTGAAGCTAGTACTGCAAGCTGTCTTTGTTAGTTGCTTTACAACACAGAACAGAGTTTAAGGACAGAAAAAAATGAAGTGCCACTTTTTCATCATGTTAACTGGAGCTTTTGGAAAGTCTTCTGGAAAGAGAAAAACCTAGTACATGGAATTAGAGAGGAAATTTATCTGCAGGACACTTCCCATCTGATTGATAAACAATGTTTAGACTTACGCATAAACAAATCCATTTTTCAGTTGGCAATTTGCTGTAATTGCACGGCTTAATAGGGTCATTCTCAGAATAGTCCCATTGTCTGCTGACACAGCATGGACTCGGGTGAGATGACAGGAAAAATTTTGGTTCTGTGCACCACAGCCAGACTAAGTCAGATGTTTCCATTCCTGTCTGCTGGAACCAATTTTTTGCAGACTTGGCTTTTAGCATTTTAGTAGCGACTTCCAAAGGACCGGTATCTAATGCGGTGGCTAGGAGGGTGGTCTGGTTTAGTAGCAGCCTGATGCAATATCTAACTTCCTGACTGGTATCTTTTTAAAGGGAGAGAGAATTGTTTTGTTGAATAGCTCATTGCCGGGAGGATTATGCTGTGAGAATTAAGAAGAGAAGAGAAATCTTCATGAGATCCAGGCCTTTCATTAGGGCTAGTGATACGTATGCTAAAATCAGTGGGAAATATTTGTGATCAGTAACTGTAATAGAAGACACCTGGAAACGTTAAATGCATACCTAGGCATCTAGGTGTATGCTTGTTGGTACATAAAACATCAAATATGTAGAGGAACATGTAGTTATTTTCTTTGTAGCTCAATCATTCATAATAGGACGGGAAGGGGAAAAACAAAGCCAAAACTTTCCTTCTCCTTTCCATCCAGGTGAAAAGGCTGCAGACTCTGGAATTTTTGCTTAGCTGTTGTTTTCTCGCTCCCTCCCGCCCTGCTTCCCTCCCTCTTTGTGTTTTTTTCCTATAATATAATATAGGAATAAATTATAGGTATTCAGCCTAAAGAAGATGAAAGATTTAAGACAGAAAACATATAAAGTAAAGAAGTAGCTTTCAAAACTTTTTTCTTACAAGATTCGTAATTTTAAAAAAAAAAAAAAAATCTTATTTTCCCTACTGAATTCCAGACTTTTTGTACAAAGTGGATTGTAAAAGTTTTTCTGTGTTCTTTTTGGAAGACATGATTGTTTATTAACAGAAGTAAGAATTTGCACAGTAAGATAATTAAAAAATACAGTTAGAAATCGTGTTATCATCATAGTAATTACATATATATTTTAATGCATACAGATTACATTTATGGTTTATACTCTTACATCTTCCAAGTAATTAATAACTAATTTCAGACTTAATCATTTTAATATACAAAGTACTTCCATAGATAGTAAGGTACCATCGATCTATTAGATAGACCTATTCATGTTTTGAAGTCTTCCTAAATTTTAATGTTACACCCTGTGTTTTTTTTTTACTAAGTAACTTTTCCTTTATACTGCTTTTATGAACTTCTCAGAGTTTAGAGTCTGAGTATGTCACAGAACTTGCGTAGATCTTTACTCCCAGAAAAATGGACTTGTCTTTTCAAATCTACTTTGTAGAWTGTGGAGCTGGTATGTCAGAATTATGTTGGTTTTGGCCAGCAAGATTAACATGAATTTTAATTAGTTAACTTCACTGATATCAAGGTTGCTATTCCCAGCATCACAAGGCCAAGCTTTTGTGGACAGTAGAGTTTATACAGTTATCACTGAGGGGAAGAAAAAAAAAAAAAAAACATTTGTAAAACTTTGATTAGTGTATGCAAGGTGGAGAATCTAAAGCTTGGATGTTAGATTCTAGTTTGATTTTGTAGCTCCAGTAATTAGGTTGGTTGGTTGGTTGGCTGGTTTTTATTTATCCCTGTAAATGGAGCATTTTTGATAAGTACATTCCTGAAAGACTAATCATGGAATTTCACAAATGCTTTACAAACAAAGGTGAACTTTAAGGTGGAAGGTTGGGGTATTTAAAGACAGTTAGGGGCCTCCTGCTATACATGGATAGATGTCTTGTGTGAATTCAGAAATTCCTTAGGGGGCATTTAGATGAGTGGTTAATTATCTGAGTTGGACAAAAATACTTCTGAAAGTGTGGTGCCAACTAATCAGCATTCATGCCTATAGGAATATTTAGGTTCTTGTAGCTCTGTTCGTAGGGCTCTCAGCACTTGACTGGCAGTCATCTTGGGCCAAGTAGATAGGCTGTTTCTCATTATTGAACTGTAAAAGCTTGCCTAGCAAGGAATTGGATAAAATTTGGAAGATGCTATGGTATGAAATAATCCCATGAGAATCTGATGTCTCCTTTTCCTGGCTAATGCTTTGCATTCAAATAGTGGATTCTAGTTTATAAGAGCAAATGTATGTTTTTGTCCATCTCCATGTCTTCCATGCTTCCCTCAATGACTTTTTTTGTCAAAAAAACACAAATAAGCACTGTCAAAACCCCAAATCCAATATTTATGTAAAATAATGCAGGGAAGATACAGCTGAATGTGCTCATTTTCCAGCATGTTCAGTATTTTTTGTCTGCTCACTGAGCGTGAGATAGAATTTTCAACTAGCAATTTCAGATAGACTTTCATCTTGCAGAACCATTTTCTGGCAATTCAGAGTGTATGCAATATTTGGTTGGGCAAGCTAGAGACATTGTATCTTGATGTGATGGCTTGTCACTCTGTTAGTTAGCGAGGTGCCCTGTTTGAGGCTGGAGAATAAAGCACGAGCCTAATAAAGAAAAGATCTTTTGTGTGTGTGTATGTGTGTGCCCATGCACCTTGCATATACTCTTAAATTGAGAATAAGCATTCTTCACCTCTGCTAAATTTATGTCCTTTAAGCTTCCTTGCCAGTTTTTCATTTGGCTCAGCTTGTTCTTTCTGGATTTGTTGGTCTCATCCAAGAGAGAAATATCTTTGTCTTTTGAACAATAAAGAAGTTACCTCAAGATTTTATTATGTTTTTACTGCTTAGGTTTGTTATAAAAATATACAGGTTACTGCAAAGTATTACTGCTTAGGTTGAGTAGCATTCATGTCTGAAGAACCTCAGTGTTGTGTTTTGAATTTTGATAATGATATTATAATAATAGAAAATTGATGGTATGGTGTAAACACTGCAGGCCCTGAAGTACAATAAAACTGAGCTTGGTTGCAATTCCAGCATGTGTGCAACTTACTGCAATTGCTTTCTGTCTGACTTGTCATCACCTACTGAAATGAAGAGGAAAATCTCAACAGTATTGATTCGTATCTGAAGGGTTTCACTTATGCTGAATGTCAGATGAAGGCATTTCATGTTTATTTTACAATGGGGGGAGAAAATTATAGTATGATTTTTAAAATACATAAATTATATGGAAGACAAAGCACATAATAGTTTGGATCACTTTTCCAGACTCTATTAATTATCCTGAAATATATATGATTTTTATTTCTTACTAAAATAACAGAGAATAATTCTATTGCGTTTGCTGCAAAATTGGGGTAAGTAGGAGGACACTGAAGCTATCCAAATCTGTACCATGGGCCTTTCATGAAAGATCTCTCTAAAATGTTGAATTAGATGTTTGTAATTTCATTTAATACAGTTAAATAATTTTCATTTACTAAAGATAAATCTTGTTTAGTATCATAGATGATTTTTTTCCTTTTTTTTTCCTAACTTTTTTCTGTTTTCTATGGTATTTAATTTTTTTAAAAGGCTATTTCAAAAGTACTTCAACTTGGAGACCAATACAAGTAATATTTACCTTCTAGCTTTCTTACTTATTTCAGAGTCATAGTTCATGCAAATTTGGTTATCAGTGAATTAATACCATTTACTACAGAGAAAGATCCTATTTTGTTACCTAAAGGTTAAATGCTTGTGTCAATAATATCTGAATGTATTTTTGGAAGCAACTAATATTAGTGCATAAGCACCGAGCATGCATGCTGTTATTTCCACATCGTGGAAAGTAATTAACGACACAAAATAAATGTAATTACTGTGTAGTTACCGCTGATGATATTTTATACTTTTGCGCAAAAGGCGTTGCTTCACATACAGTGTCAACAATCTTTTTGTGATGCATCTTACTTCAGTATCATTCTTGATGTTAAGGTAGCAGAGTCAAAAGTTTTTCTGAGTAGAGGTGGTATAAAAGATAGGTATTCTTTGTTTTATCTGCTTTTAAATGGCATATAAAACCAGCCTGGATATTGGGTGAGGCTTAATACATATAAAAAGCTGAAGGTTTTTGTATTGTGCTCTGGAATTCCATCATACCACTTTCTGGGACTTGCTATAAGATGTTTGGCTCAGATCACAGGTTCAAACGCTTGCGATGCTAGCGCTCACCAGACTGTCTTTTACACTCTAGCAATACTTTAGAAAACATCTGCTTGTTAGACAGAAAAGCCGAATATTTCAAGTCTTATTACTCTATTCTAAGCTTTGCTCCTTTCATCTAGAGGAACAGCCATTTTTTCCAGGATTTGGAAAGTACATTCTTTCAAGTCCAAAAAAATATTTTCTGAATTAAATATTTAAAGAGACATCAGTTTTGTCTCCTGCCAGCTACCCATCTCAAATGAGCCAGAACAAAACAACTTCCTTTTAGCCAGATCGTTACAAGTTTCCCTTGTTTTTGAACTGGACAGTGTCATTTTTTTTGCTGTAAACAGTCTTGTTTCTGCATGTGAACATTACCAAGATGTAATCACTACTTAATATGTCAAGAGAGAATTTTTGCACAAATGTATTTTAGTTTTTATCTTGCTTGACATTGTGCCCTTTGTCCTTGGCTTGCCAAAGTTATCTTGGTTTCTCCTCCGTTGGTATGCTTTTTCTTTCTTTGTCTGTTCGTAGTTCTTGATGTACATGCCTCCTGAGAAGGCAATCTAGAAGGGAATTTTTTACTGCCTCCCATCCAGTAAATCTAAAACTGATTCAATACCTGTAATAACTATTTGCTGTTTAATAAGACTTCCTTGTGTGCTGTTTTCCTCCATTTGGCTTTTATTCCTTCACCTCTGTTTATACAAATCCAAAAAGTCTTAGAAGTCTGCAGACAGTGATGGCAACTCTCGTGAGTGAGAGGCGTCACAGCCCACAGCCCTGCAGCAATCTCTCCCTGCCGTTCACCAGGCGGAGCGGTCATCTTCAGTGAAGGGTGGCACGCCACTCTTCCAAGCAAGCCCTGCAGCCCTGGAGGAGAACAATTAGAGCGCCTGGGCTTAGTAGCCATTATACTTTTCCTATGACGAGTCTACTGCAGCGGACTTCCTTTAGGTTAGTATGAGAATCATGTTGCATTTTGCAGTGTTAGTGAAATAGGTAATTTCTCTTCTTCACAGCAATGAACAACAATGTTCAGAAGTATTTCATGTTTATTTTTATCAGGGCTTTACTGGAGTGATACTTTCAAATGCACAAGTGGAGGCTGCGCTTATCTGCCTGATGGTTTCAATAAAATTTCCCCTTTTGCCTCAGAAAATCTTCCCATGCAACTGGCTACATTTAGTTGGAAAATCTCTGTTTTAATTAAACACTAACAATTAAAAATAAGTTTATATTTTGAACATAGACAATGTGAAGTGTTGAGTAGATAGCTGTGGAAATCACTATCGTCTTTACGGGCTACTTTTCACATTGCTAGTTTTCTTACAATAACTGTGAATACTATCACTAGTTACTGCAAATGTGTAACTGTTGTTTAGATATAGATCTCAAAGGACTTACTTATTTGTGCTTCCTGCTGTTTTCTCACTCCATATAAATCCCAGAAATGCAGAAGATGCTACCGTCATACAAAGTAGAGAGTACTCCTTCCTCTAATACAAGTTGGTACAACTTTATTGGTTTGAAAATAGTTATAAATCCAGGTTTCAGAGAGAGGATTCTTCAGCAAAAGATCAAAACTCAAGTTCCCCTTCTGGCTTCCAAGCAGTGCTTATTCCGTACATTAGAAAGAGAGGATATGGCTACTGCTATCTGTTTCTTTTTCTTCTGGGACCCTATTTCTACACTTAGGATGAAGGAGGTTCAGTGGAGCCTGCAAGCCTGTTCAATGCAAGTCACAATGTGAGGTATGTAGTAGCAAATTATGTGTTGAAGGCTTTCTTCTTTAACAGCTTTCCTTTTAGACAGCTATTGTGAGCRCTTGCAGGCAGTTAGTTTCGTTTCAGCAAGATGAGACAATAAGGATAAATCAGGTTTTGAATTTTTCATAATCCTCCCAGTGTGTGTGGAGGGGAAACAAACCCCAAAGTTCAAGCTCATTTTTCCATTTTAAGTTGTATTATTAAAATTTGCTTGGACAAAAGTAATTTAATAAGATGTTGTTCAAAAGGTAATGTGTTTTCCATAATAAAAATGAGAGAGCAGTAATGCATCTTTTAAAGAGGATTGATTATTTATTGTTAACTCAGCTTAATCACATTGTATTATTGTTTCATTCAAATATGCACTTGCTGCTTCTTAAGTTGTTGCACTTCATAAGATACTAGAGTTTGTTTTCCCTCTGGCAAACTGCTATTTTGGGCTTGGAAAACCAGCGAAACAATCATCAAATCTGAGTTCATGAGAAGGTAAGCTACTTACTGGCACACATTGCAAATTATGCTTGCCTTCTCAATCCCTGTTTTGAATACTGTGGATTTATTAACTATGCATGTTTGGAAGGATTTTACTTAGCGTAGTATTTTTGCATTCAAGTAGTAGATTAACTGGAAAATGAGTCATTAAACATTATTAACATTTAATTTCTGCCAGGTAGAGGCAAACTTGTACTAACATTGTACTGCCCATGACAGTAGAAGTGAACCAAAGGGAGGATGATCTGCTGGGGTATGTTTAGAATAGTTTACTGCGGTGAATGGCAGTCTTTCTCTCGGGGACAGATTTTAGTGGCTTCTAATGAACCTTTGTCTTGATCTTTTCTTTTTTCTTCCTTACGAAGTCCTTATAAACCCTTGGTCATCATATAAAGGAAACCTGCACAACTGAATATTAATGTGAATAAGTATGTTACAAAACTTAAAATGACTATTATCCTGGTTGGATTGATCCTGTTACTTTTGCTTTGATAATTGAAGACAACAACCTAAGAAAATAATCTCTTTTACAGTCATTAGTCATTTCCCCTCTGCTTTTGTTTGATTACACTACTAAATCTTTTTGCATTTTAATACAGTGGAGTAGGTCAATTTATAATTAAATGTGTTTATTTTTGTAAAATCATGGCACATCTGGAGCTGTGTTAAGAATAGTTTATCTCCTTGCCAGTATGATAAACATACGGACACGGAATTTCAGTCAAAAAAGTTAAACATTTTCACTTCATACCTCCTGTCAGTATGAACTTCTGAATGTAATATATCAAGTGTACCTTTCAGGTATAAAGAAATATTGCTTAAGAAATAAGTGTATGTAATGCTATAGACTAAAAATTTCCATATATTTTTCATAGTAATTTATTATTTAAGTATTATTACCATGCCTGGTCTTATTCCCTCCAATCACTCGATATTGCCAAATGATACGAATTCAGGAAACAAAATTATTATAAGCATATGCAGAGAATATATTCTATATAATCCACAGGAGTTGATACTTTCTGACTCTAACAGTATTTGGCTGAATATTATGAAATATTTATTGCTGGAGAACTCGAGTCAGCATCTGATTAGAAGGAGTCTTAAATCTGAAAATATATTAAAAGCTGTTGAGTGTTTGATCTGTTAGCACTTAGTAGGTCAAAGACGTTTAGGGGTCACTGCACTTCCACAGATAAAGACATCAGAGTAACCAGGGGGGTTGCATAAATTATTATTTCTACAGTAGTCCTGCTGGAGGATTAATAGGTTAGCTTTATCAGTTCTGTTTAACAGCTTTTAGGGCAGTCAGATGACTGAACTTCTTCCACTGTTTATTTAGGTTTTTTTTTTTTTTTTTCCTTTTGGTATAAGTGTTCTCCCCAGTTACAGTGAGAGAAAGGGATGTTTTGTTCTGTAAATCCTATTATGAACCTTGCCCTTTCCGCTTTCTCCATTTGGAAACATTTTGTGACATTTAATGAGCTTGAACACTGGATGGAAGAAGATTTAGACTTCTCATATACATGCTGCTGGGCTTGCAACAGCAACGCAGATAAAAATGAAAGTATGTCGTACTGAAGTAGAGGGTTTGACATGGGTCTCGCCTGGACTTTCCTAGCGGCCTATGGAGAACATGTGGCTGTTAATGTTTCCTGCCTGGAAGTAGCAGCAAAAAGTCAAGCATCTGTTTTATCCTAGTTGCACTCAATCACTCAGTTACATGTGTAAAGCTATTGCACGGGAGTTGAATTCTGCATATATTCAGTGGTTTTAGAAAAAGCAAGTTGGGCATCTTTCTCTTTTTGAATTGTGTCTTTTTTTTTTTTCCTTTTTTTTTTTTTTNCTATTTATTTTATGTCTTTCTGTCTGTCTTTCCCAAAAGCAAATACTCTCTATTCAGAACAGCAGAAATGCCCTGATGTTATTTGTGTGAAATGCCAAATTAAAGAGAGAGACAAACTATTAGTAGGCTGGAACTGTTTACTGATATTTATGGGTTCTCAGATGCCATTTGTTACACCAGAGCAATCACAGCTGAAAGATACGTGCAGGATGTACAGTGTGTAGCATGATGTTACGCCAGTTCAGCTTCTGCACGTCTGGCAGAAAAACTGCAATGATCTTTTGCCAAAATGCTAACGAGGGCCTATGTGTGTATCTTTTCCACTGAAATATTTTCTGAACCACCAGTGATCCATGTGGCAAGCGCTGATTTCAGAATGCTTTGTTCATGCAAAATTCACTAAATCACAGTCTAAATTCCAAAGTCATATACTCCATCATCCCTCACTGCTCTGTCATCATCTCAACAAATGTAAATATTGCAACATTTCTTTCTAACCAGTTCCTGGATGGAGGAGGAGTCCTCCAGGCAATCATGGAGTTAGTCTTGAAATTTTCTGTGCATGTCCATGATAGCGTGTGATTTGACTTCTGATATTTTGTGTAAAATCACTGATCTGTAAATGAGCGGAACCTTTTAGTAGTGGGATAAGTGGCCTTTGCCCGTTTTGAACCTTAGAGGACTGTAGGTCTTGCCTGGAGAGAGAGGCTCACTTCATGCTGGTAGGCCAGTTTGCTTTTATAGCAATTCCATTGTACTGTTATGCAATGTAAAGGTACCTTCAGGTTCAAATATTTTCACCATTATAAAAGATTCTTGTGCAACATTATACTTTTATGAAATATGTTTTTACAGAAAGTAATTACCACTAATTCAAGATACAGCCTAATACTTCGTAAGCACATGAGGTGCTTTGCATACAAAATTGTTATGTATTATGGCAAAGTCCACACCGATGTGTCCTGCAGTGGAGATGTTGCTGAAGACTAGCTGGAGGAGCAGGTTTTTTGACCACTTTTCAGTTTTCTATTTCTTTTTAACCTGAAAAGAATAGTATCCCAGTGGGTGAAAGTTTTGCCTCATTAGTCCTTGGCAAAACTCCACAAATCAGTTGTATGACTGAGACTGCCTTCTAGGAAAAATTCTCATGAATATTAAGCAAAATATATGCACTCCCCTTCTTTTTCTTAGGATGTTAACTCTCTTGTTGTGTCTTTCCATCTCTCCTGCTCTCTCTCATATGTGCATATAAAAGAAAAGTATGTTGTCAACTGTCATTTGTTTCCTGAAGTATTTTTTGCCTGGTTTGTTTTTTGCAAGTGTGCTCACTGTATGCTGCTGCTGGAATGACAACATATTAACTCTGAGATGATGAACTGCAGGACGGCTCTTTGGCAGTTGTTGCTGTTCTGAACTCTAATGCGTTTTCTAGTTGCGGTATCCTTTTATGCTTCAGAAGTCATATCCTTTCTAAATTGACAGATACAGAGAATCAAATGTTGTATTTTAATTAGAGATAAGAGCAGTGCTCAAGTCCTTTTGGACAATGGCCATGACACGCTTTAATGAAAGTGCTATAACTTTCACTTAGTGCTCTTTTCAAATCAGTACAAGCACTTTCTCTCCTACGTACAATAAATGTAAGCCAGAGAGCTCAATTGCTGTTACTCCGAGCTGCAAATTCTAAAAAATTAAAATTTATTACTCTCATGTAGGAGAGTACTCAAATATCTGTGAGTTATTCTCAACTATGTTTGGTTTGATTTGTATTGGTTTTAAAATTTTACAGATTAATCATATTAGTGTGCTTTTTAGGAGGGAAAAGACATTACTTCTAATTTATGTGTGATTGTCTCACAGCCAAAGAGAAAATTAGTGTTCGGTCTTTTATCAAGAACAGATCGCTCTTCCGCTTTCTTCTGCCCATCTTCAGTCCTCTGTCCGCTGTGAGGGAACAGGTGACATTCTAGTCCCATGGTTTCTTTCCGTGTCTGTTACCTAATTTCTAAACACATTTTCTGTCATTTTCTCTAGGTCTGTTTAGTGGCCATCCCATTTTCTTGGCAAGATTTACTTTCCCTCTCACCTTCTCCTTGTGTTCCATTGAACCACTCTCCATTTTGCTATATCTTCCTCCATCCCCATTTTTACCCTTTAAATCTGCAGCTGTTTGCCTCACAGTCTACAAACCCTTCATTTTAAAAAAAAAAAAGAAAAAAAAAAAAATCTGTTTAGCCTTCTCTTTCCCTTGATATGTTCACAATATCATGAGGACTTTGGTCTTCTTTTGAATATGATATCTGCTATATGATTATTTATGAATGGTCTATAATTAAAAATTACATAATTTTTGGATTTTAATACTATACAAAAATAATATTTAAGATACAAAATCCCTTAAATACCTTAGGCTAATGCTACGTACATTTTTTGTGAAATTAAAATAGATGGGTTGGGCTATTTTACAAGTCTGAAGCAAAGAGTATAATAATCTTTGCTAAACAATGCAGCTTCTATCTTCTTATCTGGTTGAGTTGTGCAGTTAATTAYGAGAGATGGTCAGACTCGTTTTGCTGAAGTATTCACGTAATGTTTCTCTTGCCTTTCAGTGTTTGCTTTAAGTGGTTATTCCAGTATGGTGAAGTTCACCTGTCTGCACCATAGTGCCTCACAGGCTGAGTTTCAGCGGAGGTACAAAATAGTTTAGAAGACACAGCATGTCCAAATTCAGTTTTGTTTTTGCTATAATATTTTTAAACATCTRCAGTAGTTCTATATGAATGCTTACATTTGTGTTAGTTTAAATGGAACATTTATGTCAATAACACAAAATCACTGTCATCTTATGAATGTTTTAAATAACCATTGGGACTTGTGTACAATCTATGTTAGTTGTGCATTATAAATTACTGTGTTTGCCTTGTTAAAGGCAACATAGTCGCTTAACTTGTGGATCCACGAGATCCAAGATCCTTGGCTATCAGTAGAGAGTACTTGGATGGAAAAAGAGCCTGCCTTTAAATAACAAAGGGATAAACTTTGTTTTTTAAGAGCTTGCTGTGAGTTGACTTCCTCCACGGGTCGGAAGAGTTGGCTGCCTTAGCCTTGTGGGCCAGCTGCTGGCACTGCTTGGTGTATCATTGTATCAGCACCTAGGTTTTTTTCAGGCTGAGAAATGGCAATGAATATCTGATTCTTTAACTGGTTTTCTTGTTTGAACTTGCAAGATGTGTGCCATTCTGTAAATTTCAGAGTCCATGTTAAACAATTGATCGTCATTTCTGTACGTAGCCAAAAGCAGCTGTCGTTTCCATGTCTGTGTTCTTTCCATCTGAAACCAAGAAAAGAAGAGATAGACCTTCTAAATATTTTAAACCAAAAAACCCACAAAAACAGTTTACTGAATTTACCTTAACTTACTTTAAAAAACTGGAATACATTCCATTATAATTTAATTCTATTTCAGAGTTTTAAGTACATATTACAAACTTAAAATACAAATCGTGGCTTCTTTCCAAGTGAATTAAAAAACAACACTGGAACATGTTTCTAGTGCATAAATCTTTACAGGACTGAGGTCTAAAAATATCTACAAATGATGACAGTGATAAATGCTTTTGAAATTGCAGGGAAGTTATGAAATAAGTGTAGGTCTATGCGATTAAAATGCATTGTTGATTGAAATTAATGATAGGTTTATTATCTCTAGTGAAAGCATGCAGTTTATTTACTTAGATGATGATAAACTTTTGGTTGTAAATGAATGAATAGAAAATGCTCATTTGCAGGCTTTCATTTAATAGCTGCAATCATTGTCAGAGGATTGTTGAAAGGAAAGCAAATAAAATGAGATGTAAGACTTACATTTTTTGCATTTTCCAGGGTTGAAGTCAGGGACCTGAGCCATAGTATTGCCATTTATTTTGGTGACTTTTGGATCGCTTATAGATATATTCTTCTCTCAGAATTCATTTCCTTTGCAAACATACATAGGTTGTTCTGTTGTTAGTGTACTGAAAAATATTTACTGTATCATTTACAACCTTAATGATATTTTAAAAATATTCTTCATAGAACAGAAATGAAAATAACAGTTAAAAAGAAAAGGGAACATTGAGAGTGCTAATGAATGTGATTTAATTGGAAATTACTGAGTCAGCCAAATACATTTTGACTGGAAGACAGTGTTTTGATAAATGATCTTTTCAACCTTCCTTAAAACATACTAAACCACTTATCTTAAACATAAATGTGGTGTAGTTCTAAATAAGAACTTGAAATGGCTTCAGGGGTGGCTGCAAATTGGTAGAAAGCATTAAAAAGTTTGACTGCCTACCAGAAGTGGTGTTTCATTTGCCAGCTTCTTGCACCAAATTAAAATCTTTCACTGATTTGCAGAAAGGCTGTTTGAACCATAGGAACAGGCTTTAGATTCATGTTATATATAATGCAGAACATTTGTGAGTTAATTGTAATATTTATAAGAAATGCTTAGTTATGAAAGAAATATGCCTGTTTAATGTTGTGGGTTTTGGTGTAGAACTTATTTGGAAAAAAAAGTAGTTACAGATACCAGATGTTAACCAGTAAGATTGTCTTGTGTTTAGTTCTTTATGTAACTTTCTTTTAGAGATGACATTTTTAAATGTCTGGTATTTCAGGTGGATTCTATCCGGCCTGGAAATGGAGCTGGGACTCCACATACTTGGAATATCTCAATATTGTAGGCTTTTCGGGGACGGGGGAGAAAAAAGTAAGGGATACTTAATGAAAAAGTCTGTCTGACATGTAATTACTGTAATTCTACCTTTGTCCTAACATCTGATTTGAAGCTTTTTATTTTTCTGCTCTTAATGCACGTATTTAGAGTGCAATGATAAGGTCTATGACAAATTTGCTTATCCCATTCACTTGCTTTTGTAATCTGTTTAGGATTAGCAGATTTTGTATGAACACAAGAAAAATACAATAAAGTCAATACCTGTACCACCTTTAGTATTGACTTTAATTCAAGTACTTCTCYATTAGCTTGTTAAACTTCAGTCTATTACATCAGTTTATTACAGAGACTGTTATTTTAATGAATTATCTTAGAAAAGAAACATTGAGATCATCCTCTTGGAGAACAGTCTGCTTGGTCTGAATAAAAAGTGTAATTTTATAGGGAGATCTTCAAAGCATGGTAGACAAAATTCTGGAGGCTGTAACCTCATGCAAAGCCCAATATCCTTGTCATACCAATTGTTAGGTTTGGCATCTAGCATTGATCAGATCCTTGTTCAGCACTTCATAGATTTGGTTTTAGCCATTATTTATCTTTTGACACTGAGGGCGAGATGAGAAGGAGCTTTCAACTGCTTTCCCATGGCAAAGCCTCTTGAGAAATAAAAAAGGAAGGCAAAGTTTTGTGTCTGCTATTCATCTCCATCTCCCAGTCCATGACTTTTTTYCCCCCAGTTTCAAGTTTTTGGTCATGGTTGCCCACAGTAACAACAGATTTTAGGTCATACTTCCCCACAAATAATAGTATTTCCTGGCTTTCTTAATGCTTGGATTTATTTTCAGGCATTTGACTCAGCACTAGTGTGGCACTGGCATAATTATTTACAGTTTTACTGCTGCCCACAAGATTCTGTAAAAGCAATAGCAAAGCTTGAAGATTTTTCTTAACTTCATAGAAAGAACACTCACAAATTATGTGCTGTATGATGGTGATGTCGCAGTTTTAATTAATATAATTTAATTAATATCCTGCTTACGTTTACCAAAAGGGAAAGAAGTATTTTAAAATAATGACTTAAATTGTGCAAGTGATGTCCAAGACTCAGATCTACAAAATTTCAGCAGAATTTTTGTTCTTAAACCAAAAAAAAGATTTCAAAAAAGCTGTGTCAGTTTGCTGGTAGCCATGCTTTTATCAACTGTCTGCTTTTTTATTATTGTGGGGGCTTGCAGTTAGCATTGTCCCAGCTAAGGTAGGCATCTCATTCTAAATTCATGTCTACAACATGTTTGCTTGGGACACGCAAACTAAATGTTGCTATGCTGTCTGAAAAGTTTGGTTCCTAGGGTTATCTCCTTTATGTGGGATGGGTTCTAAAGCATGGCAGCTTTATCAATAGCGACCCTCATTTTAGAAAGATAATGGCTGTAAAAGCCAATTTTCATTGTGCTGCTTTTTTTTACATGGTAGCCTATTAGACCGCTTGCTCAGGAAGCAACACCGCAAGATGTAGAGGAGGTGAATTTGGATCTCTTGTGAATCCCAAAGGAATATTGGAAGTTAGTCTACACTTCTTGAACAAGTGCTCGAATTGCAAAAGCCTTATCTAGTAAAGTCAGAAATAGCTGTATATTTTAATTGGAAAAGTATAAAACCATTCCAAAAATGCCCTCAGTGTTCCCACTTACAAACTCTTAAGTAGAGCTGTGCTTTTGTTCTTAATGTAAACCGTGTGAGCTCTTGTCTGTCTTTTTGCTGATTGCGCCTCATGGGTGTGTAATTCTGACCTAAAACTCCAATGAGTGTGTAATTAATAGAATCCTTTTTCTTAAAATTAGCTGATATTAATTTCTGAGTTCTAACTGATAATTGAGTAAATTAAGTAGCAGCATTTTAGACTAGTTCTTTCCATTACTTCATCTAAAGTTTCGCAGATGGTTATACAAAATTTTCTGAAGTTTTTTCTAGCAAGTTTGACACTCAAAAACAGGAATTTTGCTGTCATACACTCTAACCTCAGTTATTTTAAGCTTGGATGCTTTATTTTGAAAACTTAAACTTTTATTGAAAATAAATGATCTAATAATAATAGATTAATGCTAATAGATCTAAGTAAGGATTGAGAAAATAGAATAGTATTTCTTACTCTTCTACTTTATGTACCAATGCTTCCATTAAAGTCATGGAGATTTTTTTTTGTTTTTAAATGCTGAGTATTCTTACTGAAGTTGTGGCAGTCATCTGCTGGATGTATTCCCAGTGTCAGTTCTGAAGAAGGAGGTAATGTAACTGTCTTGAAATTCTTAAGTGAAAATATTGCATTTAATGTTCAGTAGCCAAATGGAATTACCTGATGCTACCCTTGATTTGCAGAAGGAATATAAAACCCAAGGAACAGTTATTTCTGGTAAGGCAGAACAATCTCAATGTTTTGTCTCAATCTCAAAATTTCAAACCTGCTTCACTGCTGGACATTTAAGGGATAGTATTTTAATGCCACATATTCAAGGAAGTATTAAGGTCATGACATGTTAGTATTCTAGCCCTCTGAATTAAAAGACTTTGTTTCGRTATTTATTCCTCATCTGAGATTTGCAGCTGTGTCTGGATGTACAATGCAATGTATGAGATTGAAAAATAATTGTTCTTTTTGAATGAATATCTGTGCACCATAATAATGTTCTGTAATGGGATCCCTGGCTGGCCAGGAATACGAGTGGTGAGAACCGAGTCTGGCTACTACTGAAAACTTAGGTTTTAACTAAATACAAAACTAGAGTAAAGTAGCAGCCTTTGGTAGGAAGACTAGAGAGCTGTTGGGTGTCATCTGCTCTGTGATCATTTTGCGCTTTGCGTGATAGTCTTTTGCTAGTTTTTTCCTGAAGTCTAGTCTACCTCCAGAGGAGTAATAGCATGAGCAGCGTGAACTACCCATGGATCCTATGCGGAATCAAGCTTTCATGGCCTTCCCCAGCTTTCTCCGTCTCAGGGCCGGGTGTTCTCTGAGTCTCCTGATGTCTGTAGGACCGGCTCTGCTCTGGCTTCTGTGACGCTGTTTCTTGCTTCTGGCTGTAGCTAATGCTTCATGATTTCTGCTTAGATGTTTGCACCATTTGCTATATATAACAACTGAAATAAATAATGTGGTACTTCTTTACAGACTGCTGGATGCGGTGAATCCACTTCAGTGGAGGCTTTGTCTTTTGCACTGAAGTACCAGCAGTGCTGCTCATATTGATACAGGAAGCTGCTAAAGCCTGAAGTGAGAGAGTCCAAAATATGGGGGCCAGTTGCTAGCTTAGAAAGAAATATACTTTTGAAGATGCGAAAGAAATTCTAGGCCCACAGTAGCCAATTGTTGACTTAATTAGTTCCAGAATCCTACTGTAAATGAATTAATATTTACCTCCTATGTCTGCATTTCTCAGGAAGGTTGTGCATTTTTTTTTCTTGATTACCTCTTTAAACTTAAAATTGGAGGATGTGTCTGAAAGCTCTAAAAGCCGTTTGTCTGAAATCCATTTTCCAAATATAGGCTAATTAAAACCAGCAATGTTAAAATGAATCGCTTCCCACACTGCAGAAACAAAAGCTTCAAGCATTTGCACCTGCCATTTGAAAGTATATAATAATTATTTATCACTAACTTCTCTGTGAAGTTCATTTCTTGAGCATCTGCAATAAAACGTACAAAATCCTTTTGTAGACACAAAGATTCCACCTTTAAAAAAAAAAGTACATAATTGAGTAACAGGAAAGGGAAAAAAAAGGTTGATTTCTGTTTATTTTAAAGCCTGCTTTATGGAGAAAAAACATGATTGGATTCATTTCAGACAAGACAGATTTCTTCAGGATATTCAATCAAAACATAACTTAAGACTTAGGTGTATGGTACATAATTAAACATATGAAGTTTCTTTGTGTTGTAACAGTAGTTTATGCCATATCTGTTGGTTGGTGATTCTTAAATGAGGTTTACTGTGGAGAGGGACTTTTCATTTGTTTACTGTTTTAAGTAATTATCATGAACCAAGATTGATGATTTTGTAAAATTCCATTATCGCTCCCGTGACGGAAACCAACACTTATCATATTACAGTTAACAAGCAAAGTGTCCGTAAATAGTTCTGGATTTTTGGCTGTCTAAATGTGTGTTTTCATGCATACTGACTTGCAGCTTCTAGTTCATATTGATTTCCAACTGCCTGTGTGGTTTAGCTAACTTCATAGAACCATGACTACTTTGATACAAGTGGTTATTTGCTTTCAGCTTTTTCACTATTGGGAAAGAGAGAGCATTCATAAATAAAGTCTTGAAGGATACCTTTTATCACAGCCAGTGCTGAGTTTGTAAAAAAACATATTTGACACTAATCAGGAGGAATTTAAGATCCAAGAAAATTTTGTTAGTTTGACTGATGGCAGAGGAATCATCAGCTTCATAAGCCATATTTTAGATGACTGAAGAAAGAAAAAAATAGTTTTCTGATAGGTCTGATGCAATATCATTATATGACCTGTCAAGTACAGCTGTTGAATTTCAGTCCTCAAGTTTTTCTGTAATTTTGGCTAGGTAGTTTTCTTCCAGAAAAATTTCCGTATCAAAATAATTTCGTCTCCTTTAAAAGAAGACTTCTTTTGTATATAAAAAAGGCACTACATTTGAAATACCTTCTTCATAAATTGTCTACAGCACAGTACTAAATAATTCTACCAGTGACTGCAGGTGTTTTTTGAAGAAGCCATTGGTGTTATTTTTTTGAAAAGAGTGTTTATTTTTTGACAAACTCTTGGTTGCTGACTGTTGTGGGTTAGCCCCAGTAGCCACCCATCTGCTTGCTCGCCACCCCGGTGGGATGGGGGAGAGAATCAGAAGGATAAAAGTGAGAAAAATCGTGGGTTGAGATAAAGACAGTTTAAAAGCCACGCAAACAAGCAAAGCAAAACAAGGAATTCATTCCCTACTTCCCATCGGCAGGCAGGTGTTCAGCCATCTCCAGGAAAGCAGGGCTCCATCACGTGTAACGGTTACTTGGGAAGACAAACRCCATCACTCCGAACTTCCCCCCTTCCTTCTTCTTCCCCCAGCTTTATCTGCTGAGCATGACGTCATATGGTATGGAGTATCCCTTTGGTCAGTTGGGGTCAGCTGTCCCGGCTGTGTCCCCTCCCAGCTTCTTGTGCACCCCAGCCCACTCGCTGGTGGGGTGGTGTGAGAAGCAGAAAAGGCCYTGACTGTGTGTAAGCACTGCTCAGCAGTAACAAAAACATCCCTGTGTTATCAACACTCTTTTGGTCACAAATCCAAAACATACCAGCTGCTATGAAGACAATGAACTCCGTCCCAGCCAAAACCGGTACACTGACCCAGAATACAACACTGCAGAAGGCAAATTCCCAAAGTTGCTCTGTTCATGTTTAAACACCTAAATTGAACTAGTGTCATCATCATTATTATTTTATATTCAGCAGTTCACATTGTTCTCAGTTGGGAACTGAAACCTTTTTATAAACCGAGCCTGAAACTTTGAATTTGAGTTTCTGGTTTGGTGCTTTCCCTACGCTTTAACAAAGTTATTTTCTGTTCCAGGATCTGGATAATTACAGTTAAAATAATACAAATTTCATGTTGGTTAGACAGACTTGAATACTTTAACAACAACTACACAATGCTACCATTTTGTTTTAAAACCAGTACTTGTTTGTAGGTAAGTTCCAAAATTAGCAGTGTTGTTGAACTTACATGTATGGAATAGGATGCTTATTTTCTCCAAAATCCATATTTATGTGTTTTCTCTCCTCCACCCCCCAGCTTTTGGAGGGGAATGTACAGTATCACACAATCATTTGTGAGTTGAGGGCTCGGCAACTACTAACAGTGATCTTAAAGTTCTCCAGTCCTTTTCTCTTAGGTTATTATTGCTGTTTTTCTTTGAAAATGTGCTTCATATCACACTTACCCATTATATCTGCCTAGATCAACATTTAATGGTATTAATTGTTTTTTTTCTAACATTCTACAAGAAACTTCTGTGATTATTTCATATATATGCTGCTGTATATCAATAAAAAAACATTTGTGGGGTTAATGTAAACAAATGCTGGTCGTTTTAAAAAAAGAAAATAGTATAGTACCGACTCACACCAATGGCAGTTTCATGCAGAGGTGGTAATTCAGTCTGTAATAGAACCTAGTTTCCCTAAAATCAACCCACTTCAATTTCCAGAGCTAAAAGCCTAGTGTTTGATTAATCATTTTAGGGTTTTTTTCATTCTATTTAAGGACTGTTTTTATTAATGCATTCTTCAAACCGAGACACAAAACATTATCCCTTTCTCGATCGCTATAGTAAGTGTTGAGATCTGAGAGGACCAGCTGTAGCAGCTGTGTTCCCCCTTGAATCTGGAAGCTAAAAAACTTTCATCTCTGTTGCTGTCTCAGCTGCCGGTCTCGGGCTGTGGCCTTCCCATAACTCAAACCAATTTCAAAGCAATGTAAGTAACCTCGTTGGAATGCTTTTGGAAAACCGCAGGAAGATTTTTTTTCTTCTTCTTTTTTAAATAGTGCCTTTCCATTTTAAATGAATGTTTCCATTTTAAGGTAATCTATGCATGATGTCTGCTGTGAACTGACAGACCCATCCTACAGCCAGGTTAGGAATTCTGTTGCAATTTTTTGAACGAGGTGAAAAATGCAGTGATTCCAGCAGGGCACATGGGACGTAAAGACTGAGCTTAAGAGGTTTGTTTAAATCTTTTTGATAGTTGCATATAAGGGTATGACCTTTGAATCAGGTTGCACACAGAATTGGATTTCAGACACAGTTTTGCTATAAAGAGAAGATAACATTCCTGAAAGACGTGCAAATCATTTATAAGTTACATTGACATGATGGGCAGAAATGCATTAAACAATAGCAAAGCAGTGGAAGGAAAGCTTTTGAGACCTCATGGTAAGACATGAGGGTTACTCGCTTCTTGGTGTTTCTGACCTCGGAGAGAACCTCAGACTTTTTAACCTTTCTTGACTGACTCCAGCGAAGTGTAAAATAATAATAGTGTGGGACTTTCCAGGAAGGGACAAATTCCTGCTGCTGACCTTCATCAAAACTGAGAGAAAAGCATTTGTCTTTTCTTCTGAATCCTAAATCTGTGATTGCCAAGGTGATGAAATACAGGAGAAAGCCTCTCTCTCCCCTGCAGTGTAGTGACAAAGTGGCTTACAGTCTTGCTGATAGGAATCTGTCAATAGGCAAGAAGCTGAGTGATAACTAATCAGAATGCTAAGTCAGTAGCAAAAAATTGTTGAAACTAATAAAACTTTAATAGATCAAAAGAAATGATCAGACAAGGCACTGCCTTTCTGAATGCATTCGCAAAGTAGACACTGGAAACCCCAGTTACAGAATTTGTACTGATGGAAGAATCTCTGAATGATGACTTTATGAAGGTTATATAATTAAATGTTTTATGGCTTAATTTTTTCTAATTATTTGCAGCAATTTATCTCAAGATAAGATGTGTCTGTTCCAAAAGATCTGCATGAATTAGCTCTATCTTTTCAGTGTAGGCAATGAACATGTTTCTGTCTCACAGAGGATGGTCAGAGCTACTCTGGATTCATTGAGACGCTTCTATTTTCAAAATAAATCCTGTCTTCTAGCCTAGCCCTGAACTTTCTCCTGTTTGACCTGGCTCAGAGCACTGCTTTGTGATGGGATGATCAGGGAGGCAGTGCTATAGAAAACATTAGCTGGGTACCAGAAGGATTTGCAGTGTAAAGACCCCACATCCTTCCATACAGGTTCAGCTAGTATTGCTGCAGTCATCGCTTCTCCTCGTGTAATTGCAGCTGCATCCTGTTGCTAGCGGCTCCTTGCAGATGCATAAAATTTCTCTAAGCAGATAGCAAAAGCATGCTTGAGTGGCAGACTGTCACTGCCAACTTTCACTTGCTGGCTATTGACCCAATTAGTAGTCTCATGGTGAATTCCAAATTAAGTGGTATTTTACAGCACTAGCACAGCACTAGTAATCGCTCTTTTAGGCCAGCAGGGAAAGGCATCATCCTCTTAATTTCTGGTGTCAGGGGAACTTTTAGAGTTTATGGATGATGATATCTGTCTCTCTCCCATTTATGACTGGTAACTGAATGATTTATAGTTCATCATTTCATCTTTCTGTTCAGTAGAGGACTAATACAGGAGAAGTATATTTTGGGGGTGTAGAAAAACAGAAGAATTTAAGCACGAGGTTTCTTTACTATTCTTTGAACCTTCTAAATGATTTGACCTTTATCCATAAAGCGATCGCTGTGGTCAACAAAGGCTAGTATTGATTTACAGCACAGCTAACCTGTCAATTCTAAGCTCAGCCTTTGACCTTTTGTTTTGTTGCTGGAAAAATTATGGTATATGCCTGAGTCATACTGTTTAATGGGKTTTTTTCTATCTTCAAAAGGCCAAAAGGCTCATTTTAAATAAATCAGCCAGTTTAATAATTTAGGTGGCAAATTGTCCATAATTAAGAAGTTCAGAAAACCTGACTGCCAAAAATATTTCTCAGAATTAAACAATGAGTTTTTTCAGGAGACAGTAAACATGCATGTTTCACAACGGGTAGCTTCCTTCTGTTATCACATGCATTTTTCTTCCTTCTTGCTTGTCTTTTAACTCACATCTGTACCAAGTCAAAAAAAAAAAAAAAAAAGTGGTAGACAGGATCCTGATTGCTGCATTTTTCATGTTTAAGCTTCCTCCTTTTTAATCTTGCTCACAAACAGAACACCACTGAGAGGGTCTGTCTCCTTCCCACTTCTTCATAGATAAAGTATGTGTTTGCCCTCTTCTCTAGAGCAAGGTATACCACTTCACAGCAACTTTAACCTCAGACACATGAAAGATGCATATTTTTTTTTGCCAGGATGTCAGCTCAGGGAGATGGTGTTTACATTGATCGGTAATATGGCTTATATAAGTTAAATGTGCTGACTCACCATTTAATTGTGCAGATGGCTTCTTTTCTTTGGTCT
This sequence comes from Phoebastria nigripes, assembly GCA_035582835.1. Lineage (NCBI taxonomy): Eukaryota > Metazoa > Chordata > Aves > Procellariiformes > Diomedeidae > Phoebastria > Phoebastria nigripes. The sequence continues at coordinate 430,208 of JAYKAV010003050.1, forward strand.
TTATTTGGTTTGTTTGAAATTGTTTGTAAAAAGCAGTTAATGGAACTAATCTGGATGAATTATAGTTCTTGCCCATGCGCCTCCCTCCCCCCCTAGCCCCCCCCAAAAAAAGTAGTTTTATACATTGAATTCCAGTTGTTTATTTCTGCAGAGTAGGTTACAGTATTATCATTGGGGGTGTATGGACATATGGCATTATGCATATAATAATCATCACAGTCTCAAAGCTTATTATCTTTTAGTTTATGATTTTAGTCTAACATTCCATGTTTAGTAATGGAACGTACTTCCATTAAAATGTGAATAAAATTTCAAGGGAATGCAAAGTGTTGCTAAACATCATTTAGAGCAAAATTTAATTTTTATATTTTGAAGGGAAGAATGTAATTGGGTTTTAGAGAAGACAAAAGCCTTAACTGTTAGGGTTCTGAACTAGGTCGTAGTTTCTCCTGAAACAATAGAAAACAGAACAGTCCCATGTCCCCGCCAGACACCACTTAGAGTTTACATATGCTTCAAAAAAGCAAAAGGATTGACTATGAGGAGAAGCTCAGCAAGTTCCCTTTGTTACCCTGGATGTTTTTACATAGTTTACATGAAATAAAATACTCTTTTGTTTCTTTTAAGCTGGATGGCAAACTCTCGTTACATGTCACAGGTAACTGCTAGTACCTTCAGGTCTCTGAAGCAAAGAATATTCTTTTTATTGAACAATGACTCTGTCATTAATGCAGTGTTCTGAATAGCCGGGCATCCCCCTTGCCCCCACCCCAGATTGCCCATCCATAGATGCAGATATCCTTGCAGCTTCATTTTTATCTAGGACTCAGTCTAGGTCTGTATGATAGGGGATTAGATCTGCTTGCAGGAACACACAGCTGTATCAAAGAGTTTGTCAATACTAACCTCCTTTTAATGATCATTCATTTTGAATTCCAAATTCAAATTGATGCTTGGATCTTGTTTCCATGACTACGGTTGCAGTTCTTTGACATCAGTAATATTTGATGCCTATTTATGTCAGCAATTCATGTACTAGAAATATGTAGATAGGTGTAGATTAATATCGGTTTAGAGTCTCCTTTATGCAAAGACTGGAACAGAATATCATGGCAACCTAATATATAACTAGCAGGCATGATACTAGAAGACAGTGTGAGGATATGTAGTTTTGTGCAGTATTAATATACTGAAGGGAGTCATATCTAGACTTGGCTGATGTGGTTGGGCAGGCAAACTCCCTCGTTCTACTTACCCCAGGGAAAACAGATGCCAATGCAGAGGAAGAGCTTTAATAATAGCAGTAGATTTGCCATCTGTCACCTTGCTGGACAAATAATCAAGGATTAAAGATTTAACGCCTGAGAGGGATTTTTTTTTTTTTTTTTTTTTTTTTTTTTTTTTTTTTTTTTTTTTTTAATTTCTGTTCTGGATTTTGTACATAAATCCCTATGAACACTATAGTGGAGTTTATTGCACTTACGTTTTCCTATGGAGAGCAACCTTCAACAATCTCCTCCTGAAATCCCACCTTTTGTAAGCAGCTTTGGAACACATGTAGTTTTCAAGGGGTGCATCATGGAAGAGATCTTTTTTGATTCCTTTGCAACTAGATTTTTCCCTCTTCGTATATTATAAAGAAATTGAGTGATCATTACTATGTGTCGCTACAGAACCTGAGATCTGAAAGCACTATTTCAAGGAGTCTGTTACTCGCTGGAATTAAGCGCAAAGGTACACTTATAAATAAAAACCAAGCACCTCTTCCTGCTCTACTTTCAGAAGTTTTAACTTGCTGAAAGGTCAGACAATACATTTTGAATGTGGGTGTTAAAGATGGTTCTTGCTTTTGGGAGGCCGCTTGTCCCTCTATCATTAATTAACACTGCAACAAACAGTTGCTGTAGTTTAGTCATTTCAGTTGCTAAATAAAGAAGGAAAACAGGAGGAGAAGAAACTACGCAATGTGTGCTGTATGTGATACCACGCACAGTGCAGGTAGCTCTATGATGTGAGATAGTAGATGGGTAAAGAAAAAACAGCCAGAGGGAGTATAAGCTAATAATGAAAGAAGTAAATGGTAAGTGATGATGACAGCCCATCAGCAGCCTAGCAGTTTTTGAGTTCTRTGTAAATACTGCAACAGGACAACTTTGGTAAAACTGCTTTGCAACTTTGAGACTTTTGTGGGAAACATTACTGTTACAGGGATGCTATTTAGAAATCACAGAGTTAGTTGTCTGTTGGGAAAAATGCAGTAAATGAAATATTGATTAAACAGAAGACAGATGGAGGGATAAGATGTTAAGGGGCCTCAAAAGTCAAGGTTATCATAGAGAATAGCACTTGAAATGTTGTTATAATAAAACTGTAAAAATGGTCTACATGTGCACCCTTCAATTGTATGACTAAACTCATGAGGGGATAAAGAGGGCAGAGTCTTTCTAAATATCTGATTCCAGTTGTGAAACAGCTTGTGGGACAGGTTCCAGTCTCGAAGAATAATGAGATTGAAATTGTTATTTCATATTTTCGGTCTCAGTTAAGAAGTACTTTGTTTTTCTGTCCCAGAGACGTGATGATATGCCATTGAATCTTTTTGGTAGTGTTTAACTAAATGAGTGTAAAAACCTCAGAAACAATTTTCCTATCATGTTCTGTGTCTTTAAAACACGGAAACCAACCTGTGTATAACTTTTTCACTTTCTTTGGAGACATTTGGCATGGAGACAATGGCATGGAAGTGTAAGAAAGATGTGCAGAACAGGAACAGTGTCCTTCTAACTGCAAGAAAACATATTGGTTTGCGATGCTTACAATTTTGATAYTATGCTTTTCCCTAGAGAGGCAGCACTGGGAGTTCCTCACAATTCCTTCAGGGGCCCTGGGGAGAACAGAGTTGCTTGTGTTGTCTTCAGCCTTCTCATAAACCTGACCCTTCAGTCAATGACTGTTCTGTCTGGTCACCTGCGTAGTCAGCCAGGAGGTTAGACTATTCCCTGATACACAGCTGATCAAATGCTTTTTATTTTCTTTCTTCTCCTCTTTGGCTCTGTAACGTCAGAGTATCTTCAGAGAGAGGCACTGAGMACTAAATGAGATGGTACAAACCCCACCCTTTCTACGATTGCCACATACAGAGTGCAGGTTTGCAAACAAGATGGGAAGGGACTTCAAAAAGGGGTTTGCTTTTCCAAGCTGTGTGAAATATAAACTACCTGATAGAGTCCTCTGATCACGTTACCTAATCAATTCTTTGATGTTTCAGTGCTTCAGCAGTTCAGTCTCTCCAGTTCTTTGTCTGTGGTACAAAACTGTTTCTAACAAGTGGAAATGTTTTTGGCATAGCTGAAGCTAGTGGATTCGTTATTACACTATATAGGCGAAAATTAACACTACTCGTGCAATGTGCACTTGACCTTACACAGTACGAATTTTATACCCCTAAAAGTTGATACCCTTGCAGAGCATATCATCGCTCTTGCTCTTATGGCAAAAAGTCCCTCTCTTTGCTTTCAAGGTATTATTTACAGAGTAATTTACAACTTCTAAAGATTGATGGCAAACTAACCAAACCAATATTTTCAGTTGTAGAGTTGCATCATGAGATGAATACATTATAATTACAGTCTTAATTTGACTCAGATGAAGATAATACAAAAAATTAGCTATTGTATATGTTGTTGGCCTCCCCTGATTTTATCAAATAGCTTTGAGGATATTTAGCTCACAAGTGAGTAGCTGGTTGTGAATTAGTCAGCATATTATTACTACCTTTAGAAAGATCCAGGATTCTTTTTAATAGTAATATGTACAGGCTGTGTGTCTTTGAAAACTGGGATTACAGGCCTCRGCTGGGATGTTCATTGAGAGGACAAGTGGACTCCTCTGGAGTTAGTAGCCTCATTTTGCCTAGAATTTTATTTTGTCCTTTTTTTTAATTACTTGGGCTTTAAATTTACTGTGTGCAGAAGAATTAAGGAGTGGGATTTTCAAAAGACTCGGCAGTGGCCTAATCTGTACTCAGTGAAGTTAGTGATAAAACACTCAAAGCTGGATTTGATAGGATTAAGCCGATTTACACCATCTGTGAATCTGGCCCCCATTAACTTTAGTGGTAGCAGATTTAACCAACATTGAAAGCTTTTGAAAACCCCATCCTAATTTGGTAGTAAATACTCTGACTATGTAAGCAGTAGATATCAAAGAGGAGTTAAAAATAAATCAGGTATTTCCAAAGCATCAGTCTGCGTTTCCCATTGTCCTTTTGTAGTTATATCTTCTTTTCTCTCTTATAGTTCTAATATATCATGTACATGATGATGATGTGTAGATTTTTTTTTTTTTTTTTTNATTTTTTTTTTTTTTTTTATTACTGTTGTTTTACTATATCCAGTCACAGGCCATCTCAAACACAGGTTTACAAACCGGTTTTGTCTGTGGAGCCAAATACACAAAGAATAGATGTTTGGGTTTTGTGGTATATGTTTGTACACTTGTTCCTTTGGAAGAGGGAGGGGGGGAAAACCCCAGTAAATTTCTCTCTAACAAAACAAGTATAATGTTTGGTTACTTTATTATTATTTCAGCAGTAGGTAGTATCACACAACCACATAAAGTTAACTTGCTTTCTTTGTGTCTGCATAGTTCTGTGTGTATGAGTATGTGTATATATTTTTATATATCTGTTAGACATAGCTCCGTTAGTTTTAGCTATTGTCCATGTCCATTTATCTTTATCACTCTACAAAGTCTGAGTAAGAGAATGCATTTTATAGCAGTACTTAAAAGATAGGTGGTATGTCATAAGAAATTGTGTGAAAGTAATTTTGCTTTTTGGAATCATCCTAATTTGTTCATCTGACAACTAAGATGAAATGCCAAATACTTAATTTCATTGTACTGCTGTAGAAATATTTGGTAAATTGATAAGTAGTCAAGTACTGTAGTTATTGCCTATTTCACTCAAATATTTTGTGTTTGGGGTGGTGTAAAGTACATATTTTGAGTTATTTTTTAACTCAGAAATATTCTGTATTAAATTCAGCAGGGATCCCACAAGTTTGGAGTCGATCACTGCCACTGCTAAAGCTTTCCGTACAAGACAGACCAGGAGCAAAAATGATGTTCCAACTTAGTAATTTGGGAGCCTTTTCATCAAGTCAGCATGGCTTTTACATTTTTGTATCCAGGATTAGAATTTATCTTGAGATATTTAGCATTGACTGGAACAATTAAAAAGCTATCACCAACAGGTTTATGAAAAATATTATGGTCATTGTTCTGCTGTCATTTGGATCCAAGTTACTTGCTCCATAAAGAAGAAAGTATCTTGCTGTAGACAGCCTTGAGAAGACACACGGCATAAACAAAGCCTCCATCAACACTTCAGTTCTCAAAGTGATAATTGAGATTTTAGCAACAAGACTCTGCTTGACTGTAACCAGAGTCAAATGACTAAAACTACCTTCAGCTCCTTGAACACTTACTCATTAAGGGACTTGGAAAATGAGCTCTGTGTTTGCTCAAATGAGAAACATAGATCTTTTTGCACCTTGAGCAAATTCACTTCTTTTGGCTACATACTGTATTCTGTTTTAATCTTGATTTCTTCAGCAAAAGTATACCAGCATGATAAAACTGGAAGTTCTTGAAACAGGTTTTTTTCAGATGCTATAGCACTAAGAGAGAAAGTAATTTTACTGCTTTAATCCAAGTTCACTGTATTTTTTAATAATAATGAATTTCCAAGTCATTGCCACAGTAGAGATTCTGCATATTTAAAAATAATTTTAAAAGTTAACTAAAATATAGCATGAGGTCCTGATACAATTTTCTGCATGTAACTGAAAAAAAAAAAAGGCAAGCAGTGCTATTCCAGAGATATGTTTAAACTGATAGTTTTTCATGGGTTGTAAAGCAGTGCTTTAGTTCAGCAGTTCTGTCAAACTATATCTGTAATCTTAAACGGATGTTAATATTACAAGTATTAAAGTTGACTGAAATAGTTTTCTCCTGTTCTTATTTTCTATTATTAATGTAAATTGCTTAATTAAAATGAAATAAGGATTAGGAAAAAAACCCGTTGTATAGCATTTTGTATGTCTGCGTGATGAGTGCAGTGCAGCCAGCAATGATTATATTGTATGGCCTTAAAATAATCTGTATTCTCATGGAGATGATAAAATTATTCTTGTGGGCACGGTACTGCCATGATGAGCCATACTCTTTGCTTTCAAGACTCAAACTGGCATCTCTGAGGTGTGTTATGCTGCGGGCTTGACAGGACCATTTGATTCAGGGCTAGTTTATGGGTATCTCCTACCTAGGTTTTTTTGAAGGACAAAGCCTAACATGCAGAAAAAGCAAATAATGCTTTTACTCAAATCTGATATTCCATTATTATTCAGTCCTTTTATGATAAAATGTAACCATCTCTATTCTGTGATCTCTGTCAGTCCTATTGCTATACATTGTGAATGTAAGTGAGGTTTCAATCCAAAAGCTTTTGTTAATAGGCTTTGGAATGGATCTGAAATTAAACTTCATTACAGAAGATGCCCTTTTGAGGTCCTATTGTTAATTGGTGCTGAAGATGTCCAACTGATAAGTTAAAACATTCTTCTTTAGAAAAAAAAAAMCACAACAAAACACAGCAATAAAGTGTCCTGATTTATTGCTTTTAATTAGGAGAAATGGAAAACTGGGCTAGGTAGATATGGACTGTTGCATGTATAATTGCATTGAAAGGGACACAAATTTTCCTTGTTGTCCAGTCCTTTTCTCATTTCATTTACTCATTGAAACTCAGTATCCTTTACAGCACATGAATAACACAAAGCAGTTAGATCCTTAAACCCAAAATGGTTTTACTGTTGTATTGGTTTGATGATGGTTTYGAAATGTCAAGAATATCCTATATTTATATAATGGTACCTTCCATTTGCCATAGACTTTGCCACTATGCGTGGAGCTCAGCGTCTGTTAGCAACAGAAGGGGTTGGGAAGAGAATTGGGTCAGAGATGTTTTCTGCCTCTCCGTGGCGGCTGTAGAGAAGCATCATAGAAAGCTTTTGTAACATTAGGGTTGCACACTGGACTGCTCCGTCCTGGTATCTTGGGTTCTGTTAAAACCCCAAATCTACAGGCGGTGAAAGGCAAAAATACTGTTCAAAGGGGAAAAACAAGTTCTGATGGTTGTTTCCTCATTCATTCTCAACGTATGGATAGGTATGCATGTAACCCCACATAATTTCTATGTAGTCTGTGATGCTYAGCTAAGCTATGGGGCTGTCGTGGTTACTGTATGTTTATGCTTATTTGTGAGCCGACTACTGCCTAAAAGCTTTGATTGCCTTTTTCTTGTTGGAAACACTTACACAGACTCTTCTGGCTCTAGCTGCTCATTTTCACAGAACTTGTAGGAGTGTAATTATCTCAAAGACCTGATGTTAAATTTGGTTGAAAGTGACTGTATTCCACAAAGTTATTAGAAGGAGACAGGTAAGCAGACAGATAGGCAATCTATCCATATAAACCTTGCTTCTTTAGGAAAGCTACTTCTATTTAAAAGCATCACTCACACAACACTGAATCTTTCAAATCTCATTATGTCCTGCAGGTATAATAGGTAGGAACTGTGTAGGAACTTGTTCTTACAGACAGCATCCTGTAGGGTGGAAATATCCCCTGCAGCAATGCCAATATTTTAAAGACTCCATTATTGAACAGTTCTGTCCTGTATATGTTTCTGTAGTGCCTTTACCATTGAAGTGTCTTTGAGTTATGCATTAGGCAAAATGACAAACAGTGTTTCTCTTATTCCTCTTATGGAAATGATGGTGTAGCAAATGTCATATTTGACTTGGCTATTCTTATGAATTCCTTTGTATCACATATTAGCAATAAAGAAGAAAATGCCCAGTGAAAACACATGTTGTGTTTGGATGCAGAAGGGCCTTGTTGGAATAGCCTTCTTAATCTGAGTAGGGAACTGTATTTGTCAAGGCTAGCTTCTTCGGGTAACTTTGACTCTACCATTCACATAAATATTGTTCATTTAGGCATATTTGTCTAGTCCTGTGTTTTTCCATCATCATAGTACTAATGTTTTGGGACTTTGTAATCACGCACACGCACATACACGCACAGCACACGCAAATCTGAAATGGAAAGATTTATTCACTCTGATAGTGACTAGCAGTATGAGGAAAGTCTTTGGAATCTCATCCCTGCCAGTCTGCCGTGTTACATATCTCTCTACGTAAAACTTGTTAAACCTTTCAATATAGTGATTTTGCAGACTATTGTGAAACCTCTGAAATTAGCATTTAACATCTGTTAACTTGCTGACATATCTCCAMGTTCATCCAGAATAAATTAAAAAAACTGAGTGAAAAGAAAAAAAAAAATCAGTCTCCTGTCTCCAGATACTATCATGAGAGACAAAACCAAGTTTACTTGGAGTCATTGAAAAGAATTGTGGGATGCAGTTCATGGAAGTTGAGACTGCCTCTATCAATGACTTGTTTGTTAAAAAAATATGGTTTTAGATTTTTTTTTTTCAGTTTGTGATTCAAAGTAAAGATATGAAGACCACTTACAGAAAATAGCACAGAAGTCACAGTTTCTACATTACACAATACCAAGGTTTAATGCATTCTGTGGCACCGTTTTTGGATCAATATTTGTTAGATCATTCTTCTAATCCATACCTCCAGAAAGAACAAGCCTCAGGGATCATCCTGTTGTCATCCTGACAGAAAGTTCAAACTTGAAGAATTAAAATTAAGCAAATCAAAAGCAGAGGCTTTGACACTTGAGGATGTCATCCAACATAATTTTGGCTGTACAATAATTTTGCTCTTCGTATTTTGCATGCGAGTCAGAAGAGGCATGCTTTGTAATAGGATGCAGGAGTTGTAAGATAACCTTTCTTCAACCATTCACATCAAGTCTGCTCCCAAATCTCRCAACGGATAACTATGTCCAGGTAAAACTTCTCAGCAGTGTTTAAGAAACTGAAAAGTGTCTGATACATTACTAGGTTACAGGAAAGGAATTTTTACATAAACAAGGACTGTTATCATGTCTCCCTTTCAGTCTTATCCATTCTTTAGAGCACTGTTGCTCCTTTTCCTCTGAGGACACATCTAGACTTTCTGGTTATCCTTTTCTGGTCTCTTTTTAACCTTATAGAGTTAGTTGACATCTTTTCTGAAGTGTGATGGCAAAGCTCAATCTCCAGCTTAAAACCCTTCCAGACTAATTGGTACAAGTATTTAAGGAGTTTCAGGAGACAACCAAGGTTTTTGAATTTATGACAAAGTTGGATTAAATATGGATATATTTAATGAATTCTTTAGTTGAGAGAGCAGTATGGGCAGGGATTTGGGGGAAGGAAATGAAAGGTGCTGTTGTTTTTATAAAGCTATGGAAATTTCCTGTTTATGTTGGTCTTCTTTCTGCTATTCTTTTATGAAATATTACTCTTCAAATATGTTTTGTTGATTAGTAGGTTCCTAAATACACATGAGCATATCTAAATAATATTAATAATATCATAGCTGGTAAATATTGCCACCTGCTCAAGTCAGAATTTGTGGAGAATTTATGGTTAGTGGGCCATTTATACCTGGGCCCATGTATTTAGGAAAATGTCTTCAGAAATAGAGATTCCTAAATGCTTCCCATTTTTGTCTTAATTTCCTCCATTGTCTACTTCTAACGTTGCTCGCTCTGTGATACAGATTCTGCAGTGCTGTCCCGTAGGTCTTCTACATGTGACATTGTTAGAAAAGGCCACCTGCTGATATCCAAACCCATTTTACCCAGTGGGACAATAAAGAGAAGTTTTCTTCCTRAACCTACAGAAACGCAATCAAGTGACTTCTCATTATGCTCAGACTGATGTAAGTTGTAAGACCAGAAGAATGGTGGGAGTGAGGCAGAATTTCTGGGGAGCTGGGTTTGCTCAGCAGAATGTGTCATTTAAACAAGGTGGCAAACTAACTATAGGTAAGCACATCCCATTGCCTCCTATTGCTTTCTTTAATGGCATTCAAAAACCAAGTATCTTTTGTCTTTTAATTAATCAGTCCTTTCTATTGCATCTGAGTTTCTAATGAATACTTAAGCTTTCATAGCAGGGAATGTCTTTAACACAAAGTTAAGATATATCACTGCGCTGTTCCAAAATGTTTCATTTGACTGTCTGGGTAAGTTGAAATACTGGAGATTAATACAGCATTAAAAATACAATGAACTGTGCATTTCCCGGTCAGTTAAATACAGGCAACTTGGAATTCTTAAGTTGGTATAATTAATCTGTTAGACATACAGCCTCTGTAATACTCAGGTTATATCATTTCCCAGTAGGATTTTTATATTAAAAATTATTGCTTTATAATTTAACACTAAGTGTTCCCTGTAGAAAAATTAGAATGCAGTCTTGTAATGTAAACAATGTCGATTACTGTTGTGTAGGCTTAGTTCAGTCTTCTTTGTATTTCTGCCATATTCATAAAATTGATTGTGAAGCATATGACACCGAATCACTTTTTTTAAAGTTGGTGGACAAAATTTTCCAAACAGTAGTAATGCTTTTTCAGGGAACCTTTATTTCTATTCACTAGAACCTGTCCACAGAAAGTTAATGCTTTGTGACTGCCTTTCTGGAGATTTAATGAACAGTTTTTCCTCGATTTCTTCAGAAAGGCAAAATGCTAAAATGTTTTCCAAACTACCAAAGTACATAGGTTTTAGTGAAAGAGACATATTTCCATTATCTGACAGTAGTTAAAAATGAGGGTAAAGTATTTCTTTCATAAAGAAATAAAACTTTATACAACCTATTTAGCTGGTTTGTATTTAGCTATAGCAACAAAAACTGTAACGCGAACTGTTGACATTCTCCTTGTTACTGATTTTATTCTATTCTTTTCCACTCCCATTAATCTGTTTGTATACACMATTTAGTAAATAGTCTATGTAGACACGCTGTAAATAGAACTGCAAAGCGGATGAATGACCTGGGTTTTAATCCTCATTACAGTTTAATTTGTTTTATTGGAAATGATTTCTGACCTTGATTTTTTTTTTAACCACTTATTTAAAACCTTCTGGCATGGGAAACATTTACTATATATATTTGGCTTTATTAATTTATCATCGTGGCAAGAAARAGATGTGTGTACCTTGAACCATTGGGTCAGGATAAAACTATGTTCCTGGAAATGAAATACTGTCATTAGAATTCCTTGGAGGCAGTGTTTTCTTTTTAACTTGATGTTACAAGAGAATGACTTCAAAGAGTTCTGCTACTTCAGCTGATAGTGGAGCAACTCCCTAAGGCGATCTCAGTTAGACAGCTCAGGGATGGTCATTCAGTAGTAGATAAGGGAGTCTGTGAAGTTAATGAGTAATTATGCCATTTAAAAATGTATTGCATTTTTATTCATTGATGAAAATTACAGCTTTGACATCTTAGTTAAAAGTTGAGTAGGAATAGGGAAACAGTGCTGGTATTGTAAGAATGATCAGAGGTGATAATGTCATAGCACTGGCAAGTAAGCATTTTAAAATTAAGTGCTTTTCCTTCCAAAGGCTCACAGAGGAGAGAAACTTGTTAGGTCATCCCATCACCAACGCAGTTACTTCCCAAAGGAGAGTAATTAAGTTAACGTTTAAATTACTTAAACATTGGTGCGTCTTTTACATCACTGGAGCAGCTTTTTTCCACAAGCTAATTGCACATTATTGGATAGTTCCACTCTTCCCCCCCTTACCCCCCACCCCCCACCCCCTTTTTTTTTTGTATTTGCTGTGGTTTATTTGATTCTCTTGCTTTTATGTAAATGAGCCTATTTGGAGAATGACCGTATTCCAACATCTCACTTTTGAGCTGCAGAAGTAACTGTGTCAGCAAGAGCGAGATGTTCTCTGTGCACAGCCTATAGTCCTAACAGGCTGGTTCACGTGGGTCGAAGGCCTTGTTTGGTACGGGCTGCCAGTGCGGAAGACAGTGCCAGCACGGGAGGTGTTGATAAGCTGCCGAGCGCAGCCAGGCTTTTAATGATGGCACGTCCACACGGGCTGGRCCAGGGCAGAGGACTTGTGCGCACGGTCAACTCTACACCATATTCTTTCTCTCTCTGATTCTTCTGTTTGGACAGCAGGTTCCCTTTCTCTCTGCTCCAATGTGTATCAAAAAGTTGATATGCTAAGCATCCATCGGAGACTGGAGCTGAGAAGCAGCAGGAAAAAACTCTGGATGGAAGGGATGGAAAGGACGGCTTTTGGGCTGCAGTGTCTCTCAGGCACAAATGGGCACCTGTCACTAGTACGGAGGCTGGCAAGCAGCATGGGAAGTTAACCTGGGAGAACAGGTTATCCTGAGCTGTTTGTTTCTGGAGTGCTGCTGCTTACATGGGCAGGGTCTCCTCTGAAGCAGCCCGCCTTTCCCTGCAAGGCTGGTGTTGCTTATCCTGGCTCCACATCCTTCTGACAACTGAACGGGGATGAGCTGCCTCYAGCTGCCAGCCTGGTGCCAGCCCACTAATAACAGCAACAGGAGTGGAGGGGGAGGGAAGGGTTTTGTAACCCCGTGGGCTTCAGGGCATCTATTTACACAGCACGTAGCGCTGAGTCAGCCCAGCCTGGCTCATTTCTGGCCTTGGAGCGTGGGGGGGGCTCTGTGCTCCATAGCCAATGTTTAATAACGTATGCAAGTTCTGAGCTTCAGTTTGAAGTTCAAAGCTCAGCGTGACTATTGGTGTAAATAAGGCCACTGGACTTGGACAGTCTAAGCAGACCCTCTCTTTTCTGCCCTTGATACCCAGAGGCGGTTTTCAGGATAGTTCCATTTCATGTCATCTTAGCGAAGGGAAAAGTTAGTATGTCTACATACTTCTGCATAAACCATTCCTCTAAGTCTTTCAGTACGTTTTTTATTGCTGCCCTTAAATTCTCATCAGTTTGTTGAGATGCTTTTGAGTTATTGTGTGGAATGTTCTCTCTGTAACACACCCAGCACTATATATAAAGAGATTATAAAATCTTTATATCATGTCACAGAAACTGTTTTGCATGGGTTTATTAGAAATCCAGTTTAATTCTATTTTGTGTTAATGGGAAGGAAAATGCATACCTGCTAGTAGGTATTTCAAGTGGTAAAAATCCCTTGATCTTTAATGGTAGTAGTATTACTCTAAGCTGTTCCACAGAACTGTAGAATAGTAAGCTGAGATGGTGTCTGAATGACATGATGACTAATCAGTTAAGTGAGTAACATTTATTCCTATTTTAAAAATACTGTGAATAATTGTGTTTTTCTAATGCAGTGGCATATTTTCGAGAGCATGGGTACTACTACTACTGTTAGAAAAGTGCTGCCATACAAGAAAGGTAAATTATCCTCTTCATTTAGAAGAAAGAGACTGTAGTCTGTGTGCCTGCATTCTTTCTTTCTTTCTTTCTGACCCCCGAGAACATGCATTGACTTCAAAATTCACAGAAATCAAATTATGTGCTACTTAAGTTTTAGAGTGCCTTTCATCTCAGTGTAAATGTAGACCAGGAGTGGACCTCCTGCATAACACAGGCCTTAGAATTTCACTCAGTAATTTCGACATCCAACCTGCAATTTGTGGTTGAGCTAGAGCATATCTTTAAGACAGACATCCAATCTTAATTAAAAGATTTAAAATGAGGGAGAATCTACTACATTCCTTGACTGTTGAGTGTTCTTTATATTTTCTGGACTGAATTTGTCCAGTTACGATTTTCAGCAATTTAATTTTATCTTTCTGTTTGCCAGATTAAAATATACTTTTTTTCTTACTAGAAATATTCATCTTTTTAGATACTTAACTAGGCAATAGTGTTTTAGGTTTGACACACTGCAAACATAATCAGGATGATGTTAAAAAAAAAATTATAAAGTACAGTACTTAACTGTGTTTCTTCACATTGTTAATAGCTTGTGGTGCAAAATCAGTGTATTTCCTTATATTTTGCATGCATCATAAATACATAAAAAAGAATCCAAATATATGGATTCTTATATATATATATGTTCACCAGAAAAAAACTATAAGCATACAGCTTAAACTCAATTTCAGAGTTGTAAACAATAAGATTCATYTTACAACAAAAAAGCTTTTATTTTACAGGCTGTGTTGCATGCTATTTCTTAATCTTATTTCTCCCTGAACTTTCATAGGGTCTTGCAAATCTGTTGTGACAATATCTTCCTACTGAGTTTCAGGTAAAGGGCAGGCGATACAAATGTAGAAAACACAGTTTAGTTCAATAGAAGGAATTAGATTTAATATGTAACAACTTTGACACATAGCATGACAGGAATCCTCCAAGATCCAATGCCCATGCAAAATTTCATTAACCAATCACTTCAGTATCTGAAAATTATTGTTTATCAAGTATTATGTTCCTTCCACCTATCTTAGAATTATTGATCAGATTTTTAAACTAATCTAGATTGTCTTTCATTTTAAAATCTGATCAAAGATTGCAGGAATTTTCATGTCTGTAGCAGTTATTTTAGAAAGGAAAAACATTTATTCTTTCAATTAAGAAAAAGTCACAATAAAATCTCGTTAATGGCATTGCTCTGACAAATACATCCACAGGCTGTCTTGGCAACAAGAGATGGAGATGGAGAAATATATCTCCCGACACAAATTTCTTAAAGTAATCTTTTATTATTTTTTTTTAAAAGAAAACAGTAAGTTTTAGCTTTGCTTCATATTGTCATAGGAAGAGTGTTGTGTTTTAAAATACGCAATTAAAAACCCTAGAAATTCTTTCAAAATCTCCATTATCATTACTCTGGCTGTAGCATAATCTCTAAGGATTGCCATTTTAATGCTAATTCCAGAAGCAAATGGAGCCAGCTGACATGTGCAATATCAAGAGAAGAAGGTCAGCGTAGCAGCTAGAGACACAGGAAACAGCGGGAGACTGCATTATTACTCATTACATATATTACACTAGACCTTAGGGATTCCTGCTATGACCAGGACATTGTTCTGCTTGATACTGTACAAATGCAGCAAGAGCAGTCCATGGCCTGAATGATATCAAAACAGCAGCAAGCAAAATGTCTGTGTAAATTGTCTTTTCTTTTTTTTTCTTTCTTTCTTTCTTTATTTGCACATGTTGAACCATAACAAACTGGCATATATTCAGAAAAATGCAAGAAATCTTTTGCTGTCCTCTATGCCTCTGGCTGTGACTCAGATCTTTTGCCTTGATGAATGTCATTAGAGGAAGCATGGGGCAATCGATGGTTTATGAATTCCACCTGATGGTATACAATCTGCATATACGCCTGTAAGCATACACGCAGTAAAGATCTTSTCAAACTCTATGTGATGCATCTAGCTGCATGCTCAGTCAAATGAAATTAAAGTGGAAATTATTTTATATTGCATTGATTTATTTTTTTTAAACATCCCCCACACCCCCACCCCAATTGTCATTAGCCACAATTGTTTTTTTCACCTGGGGATTCATCATAATTCAGATCTGTCTGCTATGCACGCTAGGTCTGGCTTTCATAATGTTTAAGACTGGGAAGGATCAATAAACCATTTAGTCTCATTGGGACCGTGCACGTCACATCTGTTAAATTTCACCCAGTTATCTGCCTGCTAAGACTGGCAACTTTATATAAATAAAATTATTTTTTAGAACAGCTGAAAACAGCAGCGACTAGAACATTATTGATTTTTGAGGTCTATGCAAAATGATTAGTTTGCTGAGATGATCTCAGCAGGTGTGTCATCATGCATGCTGAAAAGGGAGATGTTTTGTTTCCTCCCTCCCTTCCTGTCAGTAAGACCTACAGTATACATCCCATCTGATTATACGTGGGGGGATCACCATGACTGTCTGGGGGCAAGCAATGCACACAGGCTGGTATCTAGGAATAGTAATTCTTTGGTAGTTGGTGACCATATGTAAAATTTTAAAGGAATTAAGAGTTTTCCTTTTATTCCTGCTTTCCATCTCCCAGAAATAGAAAAAGAATAGTAAAATGTGAGAACTGAAAGCAGTCAGACCAGAATGCGTATGATCACTTTTACATAGTGATCTAGGCTTGTTGGGAATCGAATGAAGAATTGGATTTCCTTACAGTCCTAAGTTTAGCCTGGAAGACTAGGTTCTCTCCTAAGACTTGGAAGTGACGACTGCCTCTCTGTCTTGAACCTTGGGAGCCAAGACTGGTAGCTTGCCTTCTACCACTGTGTAAAGGTGTAGCCAGTTCTTCACTTGTACTTGAAGTTTCTCTTTGTATACAACCAGTGATTGTTGTATTGCTGCTGCTTTTTTCTTTTTTCCTTTTTTTTTTTTTTTTTGGTCAGTGTATTTCATTAGAAACACATGTTATGGCAATTGCCTGCAAGCATTGCTATATGGCATGTTTTTCTTGATGTGGTTCTGGAAGCAGTGTAGCTATTTATTGGCTTAAAAGTTGGTCAAAGCCTGCGCTGTTGCTGAAGGGAACGGGCTGTTCTTGCTTCAGCCGCAGCCAGACATTCCCATTCCTCCCCCTGCCTTGGCTCTTGTACCCAAGTTGTAGCATGGTGAATCAAGTTTGCTCATCTGACTAAATCTACCACGGAAAAAAAAACCCACTCTTGTCTCCATTTGAATCGGTGAGCTAATCCAAGTCCCCATGAAGAGCACTACAGCTGCCTTCTGGCCAGAAGTAGAGAAATTTGTAACCCTTTTTCAGTGGTAGTGTAATGTTAGATTAGTTTCACTTGCTTGTGACCAGATTGTCTCAGAGCAGTATTGTGCCAAGGTTAGTCGGGCTCTGGCATGGAGCCATACTGCTGCGGCTGTACTTCTTCCCTGTCCAGCAGTAGCTTATTCTGGGGGCTTGCAATCTATATTGTTTTATTTGTGCTGTGTGAAGACCTTCCAAACTCTAGATTTTATTCTTTTATTACAGTAAGTTGTATTTTAATCTCAAAGGTGTTATTTTCGATTTGTCAGTATAAAATACATTTTGTTGATTTGCAGTTGTTTAACCTGGTAGATTATTCTGTAGCAGTAGCCAGGTTGCTTTAATTCTTTAATTATTTATGTACTTACTAATCTGTCTGTCACCTGCATGCTTGCAATAGAGATTTTATGTTTAGATCATTGTTTCAAAAAAAAAAAAAAAAAAAACAAACCAAAAAACCAAACCTAAAACCCAAAATAGTTGGAAATAGCAGTGTACTAAGAACAGGTCCCTGGGGACCCTAAAGCACTTCTGCTCATTCTTTGTGAGCCAAAAACTCATAAAAGAGAAAACATATAATGCAGGTATTTAATAAAATCAAGTTCAGCTATTAAATTGGAAATGAAAATCTAGGATATCAACACAACACAGACCACTAACACCATCACAAAAATATAACAGGTTGGTTTGCTAGTCCTGCTGGTTGACATTATTGGTATTTGTAGGCCCTAACTATTTATTGTTAGAACAATGAATTTACTTTACTTGTTTATAGTTTCCAAGGTTTGAGTATTTGGGGTTTTGTTGTGTAATAGTATTTCCTTGGCTTGCTTACTTTTCTTTTTCCTACTTTTTTTTTACTACCATACCTCTTCTAGTAATTTAAATTATTTTTAGATATAAAGGTAGATAGAAAAGTTAGAAATTAAGCTAGAAAATTTAAAAATCTTTGTGCAGTAGCAAATGTCTAAAAAGACTTACAAAGAGTGACTACATTGTGTCTCAGTGGTTCCATCTTTTTCTTAAGGAGTCTCATTCATTTCTCAGAAAATCAAATCTTCTGTTAAATGTATTGAATTCCACATTTTTGCTAATTACCAATGTATATCATTATTAAAACTCAGCATCTGTAAATATGAGTCAGTTATTGAAAAATACTTAGTTCCACTGTTGCTGTAAACAGAGCAGTTTTGACAAGTATACTAGCACATGCTGCTTATTAGACATCATTTAAAATTGAGTGCAATTTTACTCCCAGCCACAGAAGAGTATGAGCTTGATCTTGAGCTGTACAGCATCAAGCAGAGTTGAAGTTGTTTCATGTGTCATCGTTTTGGACATAAAATCTGAAAGAAACAGGTCTTCAAATAAACCCATTATAATTCAGAAGTTCTGTTACTTCTGTATCAGGTGATGCAGTTACTAGAAAATTTAATTTAGCTCCAGCAAATTCTTTAATATATTCCAGCTGACTGACTTTATCAGTGTAAATAGAAAATATGTTCCAGTTTTGTCTGTTTCCTGCAAAATAATCTTATTGGCTTAAAGCCAAGTCAAAACACTCAAAATAGCCTTTTTGACATGCATCGAGTTTTATAGAGTGGCTCTGGGGTTCCTGGTACCAGAAACATGAGTAAGAGATAGTAGGAGAAAGTTTTTGTTTGCTAGCAGCAAAATCCAAGTAAAAGCAAGGAAACAGAATGAGATAATTTGTATAGACAAAGTCTAATATTTTAAAAAGAAATCAATGATCAATGCATCTAGTAAAAGTGTTTTTGCACAGTTGAGATGGTGTACTTAGAGGCTTGTGGTATTATCTATCCTGGGCCATATAATTAGCCTAAGCGAAAAGAGGGAGCTTCACTGATGTCAGATAAGCTGTACATATGTAAATAAGGTGAGATTTTAGCTTTCTAGATGAAGTTAAATAGGAAGTCACTGTCTCTGTCCATACCTGTTAACATACATTTCCGAGTCTCTTAGTCACATACAGGTTATGATGCACAAAGGGGTATTGTACGTACATATGATGCCAGGTAAGTAGAAGAGACAAAATGGGATCTGTTAAACAAATCTGCCTTGAATCTTGTCACAGCTGAATATGCTAAGAAGTTGGGATGAAATCTTAGTCGCTTTTGGGTTTGTAGGATCAACAGACCGTGGAATTTTTCCCTATGAAGAACTCTGTTCAGTTGTCCTCCAAATACAGTGCTTAATTCAATCCTTAATAGACTAACAGGTCGTTTTTGCAGTCATCAGTTTTACATCTAGTTTAGTTCCAGATTAGGATAGTACAAAGTACCCGTTTACAGTAAGAGGAATTAAAATAGCCCAGTGAGTACTCTCCAGACTTGCTTCCCTGTGAGTGCTGAGGTCCTCTTCCATGGTCTCCGAAGCAGAAGCGTTAGAAGGCTCATCTGATGCTTGGTTGTCCTGATTTCCCTATTCATTGACAACTTGGGTGACTGTGGACATGTAGGCTCATCTGTGCTTCAGTTCTCTATCTGTAGAAAGCGTATAGAAGTGTTTTCCTAGCCATAGTATTATTTTGAAGCCTTCAAGTGCCATGACAAGCAAGATCAGAACAATACAATTGCTTGATCRCACATCATGCGTTATGCATCCCCTGGGTGTATATTGTGAAAATCCTGTTCGGCTCTAACTACGTACTCAGGCATCAGTCTTCTGGGAAACTGTTTCTCTAAGGACTGAATAACACTCCTAGAATAGTATTTCCCTTCCTTTTGTTCACTGTGAGATGAATTCAGTTGCATAGCCTTATTAAGATTTACCTGGAACTTTGGCGCTTTAATTTCTACCAGGGGATTGGAAACATGAGGATCTGTTTGAACATCCCAACAAAAAGTGCATAGTCTTTTCAAAATATCCCTTTCCTCTTTTAATAGGAAGTAGAGAATCATGGTATATTCCATTACAGCCTTCTTGTAGAGTTTTGTACAAATTCTGTACCTTTTAATAACTGTCTTCAAGGTTATTGATGCTAGCATGTCAAAAGTTTCTTTCTTCCTCATTCTTAGGATCAGATCTAAGGTCAATAACCTGGTTGCAGTATCTCACTTTCATTGCCTTAATTCTTTGACTCATTAGAGTCATCTTTCTTATATAGCACTGACCTCAGGAGTACTTTTCAGTCAAGACAGCTTCTACAAAATGCCATATTTAATTTTTTTCTTTCTTTTTACACATATGAAAATGTTTTTAGAAAGAAAACTACATTCTCCAATGCCAGTCTTTCTGGATATGAAGTTAAACACTGGGAAAACTGTTTGGTCTTTCTTTGGTGGCTCCCTTCTGTTATTAAATTAACATTCAGTGTTCCRACAGCTCTCTCTTAATGTGAGCCTTTCGCTACTGCCAGCTCAGAGGAAAATGGAACCATTAATTTTTGCTGTTCCAAAACTGCAACTATATAAAAAAGTTAAATGGGCAAATAATTATCAATACATAAAAAGGAGCTATGGTTCTGCATTAGGATCATATACCTGATTTTAAAACTCAGTGCTAAGCGAATAATTACCATCATAGGGCAAGAATTTTCAGCCACCGAAAATCCAGTCTATATGCACACCAATAGTTAAGAGGTGCAATTTCTGTATCCCATTAGGAATCTGTGATACGCAGTTCTCCATGATGTTATCTGAAAATGTTTTCAGCTGTATTCTGTTTTGCTTTACTTCCCCTTGGGACAGGATGAGCATGTCTGAATATTTTTGTTACCTAATCTGCTGCAATTTTAAAATTACTTTTTACCATTTCCTTACTTATATCCCATGAAAGAATACTTTTGATTTGAACAGATTTCCAGGTCACCTGGTTAGATAAAACCCAGAAGAGTTTAGGCAATTGCCAATCAGTATGTAGTCCTACCCATTTAAGAGACAAACTGTGGTTTTGTTTGCTACTGCCTCTGTGAGGTGCTACATCTTTTCAAAGCTGAAGAGCCATATTTTTCATGATTTTCCCAATCTGTGACTTGCTTACATCTTCTATTGGTATTGACACTGTTGAAGCAAATCTGTGCCTACCATCTGTGTTTCCTTAAAAAGGAGTGGTATTGCAGAAGGGAGGATGTGTGAACTAAACCCCCAATTTTAAAGAAATAACTGTATTACCTATAGGTAAACCTTTTTTTTCCATATAATTTCTGTAATTGCTGTTACTCTAAATTGTCCTTAGTTTTGAAAGTTTGCCTTTTAGGGATTAATCAAAGCATAACACTTGAGGCCAGTTTACATACAGACAGTCATACACAAATATACATAGAATTTTTAAATGCCTGTGTATCTTTCAGCATAACCTCTATGTTTATAAACACATCTGAATCAGAACTGCTGTTCATTTCAGTAACCAATTTTGAGCTTAATGTATATATTTTAAAACCAAACATCTGGTTCTTTTGGAACAGAGTCCTAAAATGTACACAATCCAATGGAACAGACAATGTTCCTGGTTTTTTTTATGTTGAGTTATCCCGAGATCCACTTTTTATGCTATTTTCCATTTGTAGCGTAGGCTATCTCTAGAATATATTTCCTCAGGATATATTCCCCACCTACCGTGGGACATAGATCTAAAGAACCCAAAATTTATATTCTTGGTTGAACAGAATCTGCAGCCGCCAGCAGGTCTCTCTTGATATATATGAAGTCCACACAAGTGAGCTTCAAGCGTCCACACAGGTGTTTGTCCTTCTTCAGCTCTCAGTGGGAAGGGGGATCTGAATCTTTCATATGAGCAGAGAATTCAGAGTGCTTATCCCCCGTGTCTCACAGCTTATATGGCACAGTTGGGTGGTTGTATATACTGTTGTTCAATAACAAAAGAAAGATCATAGAGGATTTTTAGAACATTACTCTTCATAGCATCAGCTGGACCACAGATCCAGAGGAATTTGTTTTTCTCATGTCTCTTACATAGTGGTTGCTACTATGTTCAATTTACATGTGTAGTTTCCGGTAGTATATGGCATTCCTTTGTAGTATTCCACTCCTTTGGGATCAAGGGACGTGGCTAATCAAGGGTCGTTGTTCTTCACAATCAAGGACATTCTTAGATTAGTTAAACAGACAATGAGTAGGACTTGCCTATTCAGTCTGTATCGAACTATATTGCAGGCTGGGGATTTGCCTTTCTGCAGTATGTGAAAGACAGTTATTTCTTCTAATCAGATGGTTTTCCATTCTTTACTTTTATAGGGATTCACCTGTGTACTTGTGACTCATTTTGGCACATTGAGGTTAGAGTTTGCAGTATGTTGTCCACAGAACAAATCATTCAAAAACTGCAGCTAGTGAAAAAAGAAAATCCACTTACTAATGAAGTTTTTTCTCCTCAGTGCATCAGTAAATGGTGTCCCCTTATTTGTACAGTCTGTCACATCTTGTATTTGTGAGCTCTTCAGGACAGAAAGTATCAGGATCATGTCAGTTTTGTGATCTTGATTTGAACCCAGCTGCTTTGGACCTTCATCTATTCAGCTGTCAGAAGTCTGACACAGACTTGCGGTTGTAGATGGTTTGAACCAACTAAGGAATGGTTCTTTAATTTGGAAAGGAAAGAGACAAAGATATTCCCTCTAATTATTTAAATATCACCTTTTTTTTTTTCTTTTCCAAGTAATATGGGTTACCTTTGCATTAACTGTAATTCTAATGGCCCATATCCCAGTACAAAGTCAGCTGAGTCTTTTAGAAGTGCCTGAGGTCTTGATTATTACAACTTGTAAAAGATGTTCTTTATTAAAATCCATTACTTTTTTTTTTCCTTCTGTGTGTGAGTATTCTGTGTTTTTCAGACATCTTGTCAAGCCTTGCTGTTTCTTATGAGAATAGATGTTTAATGTAGCATCATAGTCATAATTTCTGACCTGGAAAGAAGTTGTTCTAACAAGGGGTTGAATCTTCAGTATTGAAGACATTGAAGTGAAAAGTAGCCTGATTAAAGACAGTGGTATTGAGTTTTTGCCGTTAGACTAGAAAGGCTGAATTGTTACTAAAAGCCATGGAGAGGGGGACTCTGGAATTTGTGGTGAAAGGAAATTGAAAAGAAACAGAACATTTGGATTCATGTTTCATGAAATAATGTGTGTGACAGAATAGGAAGGCAGTCTGAGGGAAAATTGACATAATTTTTTCCTACAACTGGGAAAGGCCAGATAAATATGTCAGTGTTAACAAGTGAACTATTGTATACATAGAGAAAAAGATTCAGAACAATTTGTAAATATTAATTTGCATTGGCCTTAGAAGAATGTTTTATAATGTGCAAAAATGTACGTTTTCTCTGTAGAATCTTTATGAGCCTGTAGTAATTATAAATCTTTCTTTGGTGTTCTTTAGTTTTATAGGAGCAGTTCTTTATGCAGCTTCACTTGTCTTAATAATGAAGCTATAAAATTAAAGATTTCCCACTGTATTTTGTTACAACCACATGAGAAACAGAGAAGTGCTATAGTATTAAGTTTTTCAGATAAGAAAGAACACTAGGGAAAGAAAAAAGAGATTATTAGATCCTGAGTGTTAACTAAAAAGGCAAAACCCAAAACCAGTAAAGACAGTATTGTGGAATTTTTTTTTTTTTTTTCCAACAGAAGAACAAAGCACATTCTTTAATGATGATGTTCACAGAGTAATAGAGACTATGGGTTACAAAAGTAAGCAGGAACAAAACCATGCTTTGGTAATTGGAATAAGCTCTCCAAGTAAATCAAATCACTGGAATATAAAATTATTGTGACTAAATGGGCATAGGATAACCCATATTAAAAAAAAAAAAAAAAGGTAACTCAGTTTTAGCAGAAAGCCAAAAATTGGGAAGTGGTCACCCAACAAATGTCCTAAAACTTACTTATGGAGAGTGGCTACATCCCAGAACCCAAGTGTCCACAGTAGCAACGTCAGGATCTTGAATTCTGTATTTCAGCAGTACAGGTGCAAATTAGTATCTTTTCAGCCGCCAATATTTCTTAATTATTTTGGTGGTAATTATCTGAACTACTTCTGTCCTTTTTTGTGGTTACTGAACTGCTTAGTTTTGTATATTGTTTTCAGCCATTTGTATCAAACTGAGATAATGACAGTCTCAAAATGAGAGAAAACTAAGCACTTCCTTGGTATACTTCAGCTCATGGCTTTTATTAACTGTGTTTCAGAGAATTTCTCAAGCATGATGCTGACTTTAGGCACATTGACATCAGTGGGAGATCTCACATGCTGAAGTTGC
Source organism: Phoebastria nigripes (assembly GCA_035582835.1). Taxonomy (NCBI): domain Eukaryota; kingdom Metazoa; phylum Chordata; class Aves; order Procellariiformes; family Diomedeidae; genus Phoebastria; species Phoebastria nigripes. The sequence goes on from JAYKAV010003050.1 coordinate 454,203, forward strand.
ATGCGTTTTAGATGTCTAGAAATTGGATTTGTGTAAGAAGAGGAAGAATTGAAAGGAGAATATATTTGTACACTTGATTTAGTGCATAGCCATTCTTTAACTTCATCCTTTCAACCAGGTGATGCTCAAGTCTTTTGACTTTCCTCTAGACCACAGGACATTCTTTTCTTCTTTTCAGCTACTTATTTTCATCTCTGATTAGAGAAAATGTCTGTATTCAGATAAAATGAGAAGCATAGAGTTGAGTAATTACCTTAAAATAAATGTGTGCAGGTAGGTAGGCAGGTATTGGARCAAGATTTCTTGTTTACATGTTTTCCCTGGCAGGCAATAGAGACTTTTATGGATGGAATAAAGCCTGGTTCTCTTCCCTGAAGTTAGATCCTGCAAAGCTTCTTGCTCTAAAACTAGCTTCTCTGGCTTCTGCTGCTGTTTGCTCCAAGAAATCCTATAGATAAGCACTGTAAATATTTAATCCACCAGCCTCGCAGGTGGCATGGTGCATTAGTACAGCTTGCATGATGTAACATTATTTATGTAGGTAGTTTTATATTGTTGGCCTTGGCGGCTGTAAAGCACAAGTATAAGCCCCTTGCCCATACACTTATTTTATTTTCAGATCTGAAGTCCGTTCCTGTGTGACACTTTCCTACTACTGTTTAGGAGAATGGAGATACCAAAGCAGTGGAGAATTGAGATTTGAATGTTGTTGCAGAGAAAGAGTGACAGAGAGGAGAAACAAGAGAGAGGCACAGAAAATGAAAGGAACAGCAGGGATGTATTGCAAAAGTTTTTTAATTGTATCGTTTGTCAAGCAAATTGCATTGGTCAAGTAATTTGCAACCTCAGTCTGAGGGCATGATGGAGGCAATGCTGCTGTTCTTGATGAAAGAATTTGTGGATACCAAAATCCCTGTGCAGTACGTCCGTGTCATTATGTACAGAGGCAATATGCCTTTTCTCAAGAAGGGAGTAGAAAGGCTTATATAATTTTTAATGAACTTTGGGAGCCCTTTATAGAACATTAACAAATGTTTGATGGCTGCCATGTTCTTATGAACAGGATTTTTTTTCTTGTTCTTCTTGTGCTTTAGTCCATAAACTGTTGATATTTCCAACCTCCCAGCCAAATCAGTGCTCAAGAGGATACATGTGTCTACAGTCTCCAGAGAGCTAGATATCGCCCAGTTACATCCAGGAATTTCCTTTTTAAATTGTGTTAAAGTTACTAGGAATGTTTCCTGAACAACCTGAAAGAAGTCTATGTTGGGTACTGGGTTAACATATGCCAAAGCATATTAATTTGAATACTTCTACTTGTGCTTTCAAATCAACTGAAAATACATAGTCGACAACGTAATTATTAACAACACACAGACTTTTTTTCTCAGAATGAAGGTGTCATCATAGATAGGATTCACAGTTATAAGTCACTGAATTATAGAAGAATTGTACATATGTTGTGAATGGCCAGTGAGGAACTAGAAATGAAAAATACCTGAAAACCTTGGGAATTTTTTCTGTTCCTTTCTTTTCTTCCTTTTTATGCTCAGGCTTAAGAGAGTGTGGTAGGTTGACCCCGGCTGGACTCCAGGTGCCTACCAAAGCTGCTCTATCACTTCCCTCCTCAGTTGGACAGGGGAGAGAAAAGATAACAAAAGGCTTATGGGTTGAGATAAGGACAGGGTGAGATCACTCACCAACTACTGTCACGGGCAAAACAGACTCAACTTGGGGAAATTAGTTTAGTTTATTACCAATCAAATCAGAATAGGGTAATGAGAAATAAAAACTAAATCTTAAAACACCTTCCCCCCACCCCTCCCTTCTTCCTGGGCTCAACTTCACTCCCGATTTTCTCTACCTCCTCCCTGCCAGAGGCGCAGGGGGATGGGGAATGGGGGTTGGGGTCAGTTCATCACACGTTGTCTCTGCCGCTCCTTCCTCCTCAGGGGGAGGACTCCTCACACTCTGCCCCTGCTCCAGCATGGGGTCCCTCCCATGGAGACAGTCCTCCACGAACTTCTCCAACATGAGTCCTTCACACAGGCTACAGTTCTTCACAAACTGCTCCAGCGTGGGTCCCTTCCACGGGGTGCAGTCCTTCAGGAACAGACTGCTCCAGTGTGGGTCCCCCACGGGGTCACAAGTCCTGCCAGCAAACCTGCTCCAGCGTGGGCTCCTCTCTCCATGGGGGTCCACAGGTCCTGGCAGGAGCCTGCTCCAGCATGGGCTTCCCACAGGGTCACAGCCTCCTTCAGGCATCCACCTGCTCCAGTGTGGGGTCCTCCATGGGCTGCAGGTGGACATCTGCTCCACCATGGATCTCCATGGGCTGCAGGGGGGCAGCCTGCCTCACTATGGTCTTCACCACGGGCTGCAGGGGACTCTCTGCTCCAGCGCCTGGAGCACCTCCTCCCCCTCCTTCTTCACTGACCTTGGTGTTTGCAGGGCTGTTTCTCTCACATATTCTCACTCCTCTCTCCGGCTGCTGTTGTGCAGCAGTTTTTCCCCCCTTCTTAAATATGTTATCCCAGAGGCTGTACCACCGTCGCTGATGGGCTTGGCCTTGGCCAGCAGCAGGTCCGTCATGGAGCCGGCTGGCATTGGCTCCATCGGACATGGGGGAAGCTTCTGGCAGCATCTCACAGAAGCCACCCCTGTAGTCCCCCTGCTACCAAAACCTTGCCACACAAACCCAATACAGAGAGCAGAGTGCAAACTCGCTGAAGAAGGACAGCAAAAAACAGTTCTTGGATTGTCTTTAAATACAGTACTCCCGTTGATTCGGCTTGCTAGATTGTACAACTCATCAAATCATTTTTGGGCTGTCTTTTCTCATAAAATAATCTCTGAGTTTTGTATTCAAATTGAGAAACTCCCTTTTTTGTATTTGTTATTGGGATGACTTCTTTACCAAAAATTTTCATCACAGAAAAAGTGTCATTGAACTAAAGTGTTTGTTCAGTATAGTCAGGTGTTCTCATTTGAAAAGCGCACTCTTGCCAAATCAAGAATCTGCATGGTGATATGTCGTGGTAAGAATATGCATAGAAGGAAAGCCTCACTGCTTTTCAGAGAATTTCATATCCTCGTGTTCACTTGGAACTTACTGGTAAATGTTCTTTCATTAAATGCAAGATACCTAAATTACAATAAGTAGACTATAGATTAAAATGAACCTCTTTTATACATTTTCAAGGGGTTGCGTATTACGTCAGCATTTGCAGTATTTTAATTTCTATTTGGTTTTCTTTTGTTTGGGCTTTTTTTTTTATGTCTTGGTTATAAATGGAACGTTGTTTTGAAAGCCCAAATGTTGGACAGATTTAATATTATGTCAGACAAATAGATATAAAGGACATGAAAGATGTATAATCTCTGCCTCAAGTATGTAACAGTCAAAGAATGCAATCACAAGAAAACAAAAACATGGATAAATGCAGCTTTATAGAGCATTTTTCCTTCACTCCATACTTCAACTATCGCATCCATACTTTTGTTGAAAATAGAAGTGAAGATTTGTTCTGGAGGGAGTTCATTCAGATGCCGCTTTCTAGTGGTTGCTTGCAACCCCAAAAATGTATTAGCATTTTAACTGAATTCTTGTGCTTTAGTTGCTTATTCTATATCTATCACAGATGGTAACAATCCAGATCTTCTGTGAATCATAAGGACTAAACAAAATATTTATATGTATAGATTGACAGGAAATTTTGACCTAGTAATAACTCTCTTCTGTAAAACTAGTTGTCAGTGCTTTTTAAAATTTCACCTRGCTAAGCTGGTTCATTTAGTATTTTTATTTTTATTTCACTCTGCTGTGCTTGGTGTATTTATTTATTTACTCAGACCTAAAAAACTTAGCTTACACTCAGAATATTATTTTATTTTATTAATTGTGTGATGTTATTTTACTTTTTTTGTTGCTCTGCTAATATCTTCAGTATGTCTCGCATCATCTTTCTTCTCCCTTAAATTTTAAAATGTTTCTTCCCGTATTCTCTGCTAACCTTTACGTTGGCCCCCGACATTTAGCTTTGCATAGTCTATCTTCCTCTGCTTTCCACCCACATAAGAATGGTTCTCTTGCACACATTCACAGGTAGTTGGGAGTGTAGAGTATGTAACAGCAGGTACTTCTCAGTTATGGAAATTCTTAAATGAATTTGTTTAAGAAAAAGGTAGCATTTATTCTGAGGGCATTAAAATTGTACTGTGTCATTGGGTACAATTTCTGTAAGTGAAGGTTTACTGTACCTAATGCCCTGAGTTACTGTAGCCAAGACCAAGGAATTGAATTAGGAAAATGTTAGTTATATTTTATAGAAGTTCAAAGTTGATTTTTTTTGCTTTGGTTAGCGTTAGAACAGACAGCTGCATTGCTGTGCAGTAGCTTGATACCATATTTCATTACCTCATTTAAAAATGATACTCTATATCAAATCTATGATTTCAGGAATAAAAGGAAAAATTCAGGCATACATTATTATAAAAAAAGAGAACTGAAGGGAAAGGAAAGTATTGGACAGTGCTGTATGTACAGCTGATTCTTTGTGGGAAGAGATTTTGTGAAGGAAGTCTTGACTGCGCTAAGTGAAAACAGTGTTGATTAGGAAGAAGGAGATGGCAGTTGACTGGAAGTGAACAGACTGAAAAAAATGTCCCGAGCAAGTTAATAGCCTCAGCCACATCTGTTGCTGCTTTTTTATTGGAAATTTTCACATGAAAACCTGGTTTGCAAGCTGGAGTTTGGAATAACTTTTCTTTACATTGGACCCTGACTTCCCTGCAAAAAGCAATTAAAACCATATGTATCACTTTTTTGGATGCAGACTTCCCTTTGTCCCACACAGACCTGGGAGCATTACGGGCAACATAAGAGCTGAATTATGAAAGTAGTTACAGAATAAAGTTACTTTTCCAATGCATTTTACAGAGTAATTTTTTCACCAGATGCATTTGCTTGCATAGGTTTGTTTTTTGTTTTGTTTTTGTTTTTGTTTTTTTAAACAGTGTAGAAATGTTGGTACCATACTTYCCTTTTTGGCATTCCTAGGAGCAGTTATTGACCTTAAATGGTTTTAATGTTTTTTAAATGCCAATCCTAACACACACGTTCTGTTATTTAACACCTACTGAGCGATTAGGCAAATGTGTACTGATTTGTGTGGCTACGAAAACCGCACGAGTGGAAGCCAATCATATTGATCGCTTCAGCCAATTATACTTACACAACGCATGGTTATCCCATTTTATGCACTAATATGCAGTAAAGAAAGCTGGCAGCTAAGAGTTGTTACATGATGAAAGCCTCTTTACTTACTAGTCTGATATCACTGCTGTGAAGGACAAGTCTTGTAACATATTTAACAATCTTTTCAAGAATACAACTCTGAGTTACTGAGACAAGAAGAAAATGTTGGCACAATTAGCGTTCGGTTGAGAAGTAGCAGTTCCCAGCCAAATAAAATGTTTTAGATTAAAGTTTGGATTCAGCAATATATTTTGAAAGGAAAACTGTTGACAAGGCTACAAATATTGTGAAGGGCTGTGGTGCGACAGGCTTGATCTGGAGTGGAAGTTCTGTTTGTCTCTGAGATTTCTGTTAGCTTTGAAACTCACATGCCTTAATACCTCAGAAACGAAAACCAGCCCTGTAGTACTAGCTTTAGCCAGATGAAGTCTCAGGGACTTACTTAACAATATATGGGTTTCGCTTCATTCCGGTGGAGACGCAAAGCTAGGCCTTTGCTAAATAGAATTGCAAAGGAGTTAAATCAGTGTGCAGATGCAAATGCGTTTGGTCTGAGACTTAGCTAAAAGTGATACACTGCCTGCTGTCATGGGGATTAATTCCTTCGTCCACTGTCATTTAGGCTCCCTCTTTGCTGCTGCTGTAGGATTCGCCATTTTATAAATCATTCTGTGGGGCTAAGATCTCCTTTTGAGCTCATTTGAGCTACGGTATTACGAAAGAGTACCCTCCTCCAAAAGGGCAAGCTGCTTGTTTTATTGTGAGTGAAAAGGTTTTTTGGGGGTTTTTTTTCCCTTTAACTTCTAATTCCATCCTTCTTTTCCATGCCACCAACTAGCTTTGCTTCTCTCTGAAATGACCAGCAAGAGTACTGTTAAAATTTATGTGGCTTAACCTCTTCTCTGTGAAAATGGCCAGCAAAGCTAATATCCCGAGGCCCCTTCTGAGCCTGCATGCTCTATCCTGGTTAAAATACGGTGGTTTAGTAGTACTTGCCAAAACATGGGTGGGAGAGGGGGAGGGAATGGCACGATCTTAATTTAGAAATAGCATCTCTGGAAAAGTTGATGTTGAAAGAGTTGTTTAAAATTGTTAAATCCGTATTTTATGCAGGGCTGTGCAAATACCTGAAAAAAAAACAGCTTAAGATTCTCTTTTTAACATATTTTCTTAATGCTTTGTGTATGTGGAATATATTAGGTCTATGTTATCCATCATTTCTCCATTATGAAATCTCAGTTCATTAAGTCTTATCTGCAGCCTTTGAATAGAATGCGGTCTTCCTTTTTTTAGTAGCAGGGCAGGTTACTCTTTATCAGCTGTTAGACCTTGCAGATGTTTCCCTTGTAGCCATATATAAAATGGCTGATATGGCATGAACCTCCATATGACAAATAACCTTCAAATGCCAGAATCCTATTTTAGATTTCACTTCAACTCCTAATCTCATACACATCTTTCTATGATATGACAATTCAGGGTTACAGAAATGATTGACTAATTAAAAAAAAAAAAATTATTCAGGAATAGTTACAGCATTTTCATAAGGAATGCATAAAAGTAAGATTGATAGGATATGAACTGTTGCATTGTAATGCACAAAAAAGGACAAAGCTGTGTAAGCAACTGTAAATAAATCCTTGTTTAGATCTTCGTGGTGGTACTAATATCTTCAGTATCTAAAAACATAAAATAGCAAGCTGAACTGATATCTGATGTGCCAATGCGACCTGTGCTCCACATTAAGAAGAACGGGCTCCTTACCTTCTTGAAGTTAGGTGCATGCTGAGTTCCTCGTTATCTCAGGGCTTCCGTAGTGGCTTTGTGACTGCTGCTAAACCCCAAAGCCGACAGATATTTGGTGGCCCAGGAAAATGATAGTATGAATGCTTTTTGTTCTAAATGATAGGGAAGAGCTGCCTTTAAGAATTTGCTTCTGCTTTAGAGGTCTTTCTGTAACAGCAGCAAGCAAAATTATTGTATATAAATACTTCTGGATGTATAAGTCAGATATCTTGTCTTTACAACAATGTATTTCCTTTCCTGACTCCCTTAAAGGTATTTTCCCTCTAGGTTGCATATCTTCATTAGCAGCATAGGTTTCATAGAAGAGTTCCTGGCTTCCTTACATTTCATTATGGTTGAGTAGTTGCAAATCAGAAGAATGAGACAAGGATTGGGCTATTTCATTGTGATCATTAGGATCCAAAGTCAGAGTCATTTCAGTGTTCCATATCTGCATTGACTTTTGGGGTTAAAAAAAGAGAGAGAAAGCGTGCGTGTGCAAGTGAGTGATTTTTTTTGGTAGATTAAATCTAAAGCAAGCTCCCATCTTTCAAGTACATAGTGCTGTATTTTCTTATCAAATTGCAACCATTTTCTCGGCGGGTGGGTTTGCCATTTAAGTAGGCATCTACATCTGAAAACTTGCTGGAAAGGTGAAGAGAATCTATCCATGTTGGTGCACTACTCAAGAGAAGCAAGGAGCCTCAGAGGAATCCTGAATTCCAGACAAAAGGGAACAAAGCTGCCGCTGACCTCTACAGCTCGTTTCAAAGCTTGGCCTTGTGTAAGATGCTAAGCAGAGTACTGCTAGTTGAAATAAGAGGAGGATGAAGGCAGCTGCTGTGCTGAGACTTGCACCACAGATTGACTCATTGCTGGAAAGGAACTATGAAAAAACTGGTGCCAGAATCAGCTCAGAAACCAGAAGAGCATGCGAAAGGCAGGAGTTGTGAGAATGCTTATGAGTGTAAGGGTTTGGGAACTTGATCCAAGACGCCCAGCAAAGAAATCTAGAGGACTGCAGAAGGCAAGCTGGCCCAGAGATAGATGTTTGAGTTGTCCATAGAAAAAGGCATCAGGAACCACAACTATTGGGAAGGCTTCCAGGAGGGAAAAGGACTTTGCCAAAGCCAGAAAGATTTCTTTTTTTTTTTTTTCCCCCCACTTTTTTGTTTGTTTGTTTTAGTTTTTTGGTTGGTTGGTTGGTTGGTTTTTTTTTCCAGCCAACTAAGCAGCCAAGCACTGGCAAGCTGATCCAGGATGTGCCAGATCCTGAGGCAGACGCAAAACAAAAATCAGTTGTATTTACTTTACTTTAAGGATTCACTGAGGAAAGAGAACTTTTCTTTCATTTTAGGTTTTGTTTTAGCTTTCCTTTTTTAAACTGGATAAAAGTGCAGTCATTACTTCTTATTTAGAGAGGGGCTGAAGTAACATTTTGAAGCGTAAAGGCATTTGTGTGTGAGTTTTGCTGCAGAGAAATGCATAGTATGAAAATTCCTAATACTTTCTGTATGTATGAGTAGGCAATAATGAAACCAACTAAAACAATTGGAGGCATTTTTTTTTCCTCTTCTTTCAAATAAATTGTAGAAAGTATTGCTAAACTTTTCAGAGGGACAGATAACTGTCTTGCAAAGTTAATGGGGTGCTCCCGGCATTATGATCTGGCTTTGTGTTCTCTGTTACATGCAATTGTATATCAGTTCGTATGCTGCAGTGGAGATTGCTTTTCATTGATCTGATGGCAGTCTCAAACTAAAAACTACACCCTGATTCTGAAGAGTCCAAAACACATCTGGGAGGACAAAAGCCACCAGATATATTTACATATTTCGAGGGGGAGGGGAATATCTTTCTAAGAAATATTGTGCTCGATGACTGTCAGATCACGTTAAGCTTATTCTTATTTCACAACAAGATTATAGACACAAAGAAGTATATTCTAGCAAAGTAAAAGAATAGGCATGTGCTTACAAAATTAGAATTGATATTGCAAAAAAAAAATGTTAACAAGATGTAATTAGAGCACAATTCTAATCCCAAACACTAAATAAGATTGGGTACTAGTAATCTTTCTCAACAGGGAGCACTGATAACATCGTTCAAGCACGCACACTGGAGACCAAGTTCTCAGATCAACCTTCTTCCCTGATTGCTGGCTTCTAATTATATTCCCAATACATCAGATAAGCACTGGCAGCAAATAAGCCTTCAAAATTAATCTGAGCACTCTACTTCTGTCTCTGCAAATTTGGTGACATCATTAATTATGAGTTCTGTGTGTTGTTGAAAATGCAATTGAAATGTTAGTAGAGTCATCCTGGATGGAGTTAATTTTGATATTTACATTTCATATCTTCATTTTCTGGCTTCATTTGAACTTGCCTCTTCCTCCCCTTCCTAAGTAAACGGAACAGTGAGTGCTTACCTCGGAGGTGGCACACCTTTTACCAGGCAAAGCACTGATTGCATTGTCATCTCCGTTGATGTACTTTAAATCTCATATATTGTAAGAAACATTTACTATGCAAATTCTTAATAAGAATCCAATCATCATTGTGTCCCCAGCATTTGAGAAAGATTGAATGTGACAGAATGGGAAAAACTGGTAAAACTGAGAATGGTGTTTCAAACAGGGATGCATACAGGCCTTTACAGAATTGCACTCAGTTTAAGAGGCCTAGTCTCAACAACTGCTTTACTCATTCATTCAAATGTGGAAAAATAGTCTGTTCTACCAAATAGAAATTATACCAGCAAAAGCACATGGCCTGTTTTTCTTTTGAAGAGAGTGAAGCAGTGCTCAGAAACTTCAGAGTGAGCTGAAAACATTTCAGTTTAGATAACTAATCCTGGTTATAGCATCTAGGCTGGTAATCACCAATTGTGTACTACACTTAATGCTGTTTGTTTTCTGAACGTGGAGTTGTAATATTGTAAGGTGTCTGTGCTTCACTGTATGTTCTAATAGTCTTTATTTTCGGTGTATAGCCTGAGGATATATGACTGCCAGTGCCCTCAATATTGGATGCATATCACTATTCATCTCTTTTAATTTTTACCCAGGTCTCCCTAGCAGAGGTGATTGAGTGAGTTTTATTTGAGTCTTATTCCATACAAAAAAGAGACTAACTGCTAGATTTGGGAAAGCAGATTGTAAATGAGGTACTTGTTAAAAGTTTGATTGCTGCATATTTTTTTAATTGTTATTATTTCTAGATCCAATATTTCTATTGGGGTTTTTTATTTTAGTCAACAAGGGATCAGCCGTACAGCTAAAAAAGAACAGCCTAAACTCTCTCATCTCCTATGAAACTGTCCCTCATTTCAAAGGAGAAGTTGCATTAAACCCACTACAAAGCCCAGTGAAATTAGAGTTTAGGAAAATAAAAACCCTTTTATAAAAAAGGGGTTGGACTAGATGATCTTTAAAGGTCCCTTCTAACTCAAACCATTCTATGATTGTATGAGTTTTTCATGAATGTCTTAACAGTGTGGTCAGTACACTGCAAAACTGAGCCCTTGTTAGAGTATTTCAGAATGTAATTGCATTTTTTAATCTTTTACTGCATTTGCCATAGAAGCTGTTAAGATAACCCTTTTTACCTCTGGAAATGGTATAAAACCAGCAACTAATGGCCTAATTAGCTGAAACATTCAAACTATGCATGTTCCGTATGGGAAGCTTTCCTTGAGGAGTACCGAGGAGGAAATGTAGCTCCTGTGACCTACTGGAAACTAATAACGTCAAGCCATGTATAAACTAATATTTGGAATAGATTCTTTAACACGAGATGTCTTTTGGGGTTAATTAGGGTGCTAGCTTTGGTTTCTTCTTGAGCTTTCCGCAGCAGATGAGAAAAGAAATGTGGCGTATAAAAGGTAGGTATGCTGTGGACTTTTCTGGATTAAATGTCTCTTGCACAGTGGAAGAGGAGAGGATGGGGCTGGATTCTGCTGCCCCTCAAGATCCCTCACAGTCCTATGGTTTTATGTTACCAGGATGACACATGCTACAGTATAATTTCCAGATGGCTTTTGAAGTTGAATGTAACAAAGTGTTTGCTAAATGGCTCTCATATTGGTCTAAGAGAGCCCAAACTGCTTTCCGTTGTCAGCAGCAGTGAAAAGCTCATCTCTCTAGTTAAGAGTATAGGGCTGTTTTGTGGTGATACTTGTTTCYAAATGTCTCTGGGCTCTAATTCATTTTGTTACGAAGGTTTTCATGCATATTTTGTCAGTGGTAGATTTTGGAATTCCTCAAATATATTCGTATATGGCATGGAGAAGATATAAAACGGTATTATTTATATAAGTGTAAGCAGAGAAAGGGGAGGTATGAGCACACCCACAGAAATTATATCAATATATTCAGAGAAAGAAATCCTGTCTGTAGATTTAAAAGCCAGAGTGAAGCTTCCGTTGACTTCAGTGTGTAAGAATTTGACCCAGAGAAAATAAGAAACATGTCTTATATGAACTGAAGTCAAGATGTACGTCCTCTACCCCACAGAAAGAGGATATTTAAAATATTTATGTAAATATTTCAAAGGCTTGCCAGTTCAGCTTTGTTAAAGGAACCTGTATGCATGTTGACCTTATGTTTGTTTGTTTCGTGGAAAACTCATGCAGCTGCTTTTCATAACTGTGTTCACATCTGCTGTTGCTATGTCATTTTTAGCCTGGTTTCCGAAGGAAATGAGGTTTATGTGATTACACTATGTGTGCCTGGGTGTGCGTGCACACGTGCATCCACATGCATGTGAGTGCTTCCCACAACAACAGATTTTTTAATGCACTGGCCAATTTCAACCAAATCTGAAGAGGTGAAGGAGGGCCCGGTTTCTCAGATACCCGTTCCTACAAATTCCCTGAAATATAGGCACCTAGGTAAGAAAGGCAGAGAGGGAGAGACCTTGGAGGAAGTACTGTGCATGAATTCAGCCCTTACGAGACACCAGAGAACAGAGCTGTTGTTAATGACCTAACTAGTGAAAAGCTGCAGTTAAGTTGCCACCTTGTTAGATACTGGAGTAACTGGTTGAGATACAAATCTACAAGAAATGAGGCTTCATTAATTTTGCTGTTCACAAAATTGTGGTTTCTATTTAATTGTCTTTCTGTAAAACAAAAAAAATCTTGTCACTTTTCAGTAGTAATACCTATAGACTGTTTTATATGAGAGGAAATTTTAGATTTAAGAGAGGAAGAAAGCATGAAGGGTTGGTAGTMATTTTTACTGGCAAGAGCTTTTGATGATACTGCATGTGAAAGCCATAAGTTACTTCTGCAGTTCATCCTAAGGAAAGGCAAATAAAACCTTTATGTTATACCAAAACACCATGAATCCTCTATGTACCACATAACTTGCATGGAAGAAAAATCTAGCTTCATAAAACTCTCTTGAAATATTTCTCAGTTGCATTGGTACTATTTCTCATCTCTTCCTTTGCTTGACTGAATTCCTCTCATAGAACAAATCCACCTGTGTGGAACTAGAAAAGAAAGTAAAATTATAAGCAATAAATTGTAGAAACCTTTAAAAATTGCCTAATACAGCTTTTCTGTAAATTTGCTGTTGAAAAAATGTGATTGATGTATATAAAGAGATACGTATTGGGCTGGGTGTATATGTGTGTGTATATATATATGTACATACATAGAGAGAGTGAATAACGCAGAGTAGGAGCAGGCTCCGTCTTATTGGAAAGGGAATTTGTAGCTCAGTAAATGCTAAAAAGCCTCTCTTTCCAGCCCTAATGGGTTGTGAAATATTATATTTTAAACCTGTCACTGTTCCAGGACTGAATTTTGCTTGTCCTGTGCCTTAGGGAAGTGTAATTTGGAGTGTGTGCATGGGGGTGTTTTGGGGATAGAGAGGTAAATGGGAATTCCACAATGGAGTGAAAGAAAGGAAGTATTTCCTGGTGGAGGTGGGAGGGGGTTTTATTTTTATTTTTAAAAAGTGATTGAAGACATTCAAATGTTTAAAAGTTCGGAATGTTAGAAATGGCCTTAGGGAAAATGGATTAGTGGGCACGGAAGTATAGGACAGGTGAGCGGTCAACAGGACATGATGAATTAAACTTACCATACAGTTACAGGCTTCATTACAAGATTTTTAGATTTATTACATGACTTTGCAATATATTTGTCCTTAAAGCAATAAAAAATAAAAGCAGAAGTGATGCCTTATTTAGGCTTACCTTATCTAGGTGTCTACCTTATCGAGGACATTATTGGTTCCACCAAGCAAAATGCTTAAATGTTTTTTGTGATTAAATTTACAAAAGTAACCCCACCCCAACAAGAGTATGTTTTTCTCTTGATAATATGTATAATGCTGAGAGAAAGAAATGTGTGCACACAAAAATTTCTCAGAGGAGGATTTCACGCATGTACTATGATGTAGAAATAGCCTTTTGAAAGCCAAGGGGAAAAGTCACTTTAAAATATGTCATAGTTTAGCTGGAATGCCTCATGATGGAGGCTCAAAATAACTGCAGAGCATCGTTTGAATGTAGTTCAAGTAATGGGAAAGAAAGAATATTAGCAGTCCTGCATCTCTCATTTATCTGAACATCAGCAAATGGACACTTCATTTGATATCTTGACATTTCTTTGGTTTTATATATTTGGCTGGTATATATCCAGGAAGACACAATCCAGTTTCTTTGAACTCTGTTGCTGAACATCTGTAAAAGTTTACTTGGCACATGGTAGCAATTTTAAGCTATGTGTATGGCAAAGATGTGTATATGTCTGTGTACAGAAGTTAAACGGGTGAATCTACCACATTTGTCTAAAACATTTCATTTATCCAGCTTTTCTAAAAATGATACGTCAAGTTAAAAATGTTATATTGAAAAGATTTTTTTATCCTTAAGTGTACCTTTGAACATAATGCTGAAAGAAGACCTTACCTTAGCTCTAGTATTTTGGATGAAGACATATCTATATATGCATATATGTAATTCACATATGCATATATTTCATTCACCATAGACACTGAGAATCAATTTACTTTTATTTATAAGTGTGATCTGCAACCAAACCATTTCCAGTATAAATGAGAATGCTTGGATTGCTAGCACAGCATGGAGGACAATGTAAATCCCAATTTTTCTCCAAATATAAACTTTGTGGCTTTTTTTTTTTAATATAGCCCAATCATGATCCTTTTTCCTCCCAGCATCAAATGACAGATGCTTTTCATGAAAATACACAGATACTTTCTTAAAATTTATTTCCTATTTCTGTCGCTGGAATAAAAGCTTTTGTTAGTGGCAGATGTGTATGTGCTTTGGGACTCAGTTGCTGTTTCAGAGGACTTCACATAAAATCCATAGGCTCTGGGCAGATACAAGGGACTCTTTGTACAGTTGTCTGTAGATTCAAGACCTTTTTTCCCCTCATATTTACTCTTTCTTATTTATTTTAAAATACAGGAAATACAAATTTTAATTTCAGTAGTACTCGAGTACATAGTGTAGCTGACTATCAGCTGTGCTGCAGCTGGGTTCTGCGATGGAGCACAGTTACCAGCCTACAGTCGCTGCTTGGGAATTGCCTCGGTTTATGGACCAGCAGAAGACACTGGAAATAACTTGGAAGTGGAAGAGGAGGCCTGTGAAAACAACTCATGAAAGGGGACACAGAGGTGACCATGGGCAAGGTCAGAGGGTGGAGCACTGGCAGAGAACAGGGATGAAACTCCACTACTTAGAGGTTGGATTCAGTGTTTGGCAGTAAATATTAATTTGGCTTAGCTTGAAGCTTCAGTTTTTAATTTTGTGCCATAAAAAGCTTTTGACTTGTTGATTAAACCATTAGCACATCAATCTACCCTCTTTAAAGCCAACATTTATTGCCACTCATGAGGCACTTCTTTAGAAATGAAGTTTCGGTCTTTGATATGTTTTACAAATGTATCACCCATTTTGATTGTAACTGGTACTAATTTGTAACTACATAGCTAATGGTGAAACACAGCACTAAAATGTTTGGTGCTTACAGAAAGCTACTTATATTTTAATGGCAGGTCCATGAATGAATGCAGAGCATACTGTGTCACATTTCTGTCGATGTTTACAGAAATAGCTGTATTTTGCAATAATCCATCATGCAGATTCATATTTCATGTTAGCAAATCTGCAAGGACTTTACTGAAAGCTTAGAGATTTGCCTTTTTAATTCCATAGCAGAATCATCAGAAAATACTGTGCTTAAACTGAGTGTAAAATGCAACACTTTTTATACTTCTTCCCTGTGGGGGAAAATACAGTGCAGGTCCTTGATGTCGATGTTCTGAGAGTCCAGTATTTGCATTAGGAAATACTTCATATCTCCTAGTGGGAATAATTAAACTGGATTCCTGTGGTGTGAATAGATGCCATAGCTTTTATTGTGCTCCATTTTTCCATGTGTAATTGAACAGCTTTGTAGTAAGAGAACAAAGGTTGGATGTGTGCAAGTTTATCTGGACGCTAGGTTTCAATTAGAGGAAACCCCAATTCCTTCTACTTTTTCCAGGTTGTCTGAAGCTTGTATGCAAAGGACATGCTAATTTCCTCCTCCAACACTACACCGACATTGAGTTCTTTTTTATCTTTAACCAGCATTTTTTGGCCTCAGATCCTAGATATCTGGGAAACATACAGGTAACAAAAGGTGTAGTTAAAAAGAACTTCAGGACCATATCACAATTTTCTTACAAAAAAATTCATGGCAGGTAATATTTGCTTTTTTATGATCATTCAAGCTAATATACAGCACAGCTGAAAATCTCCAGGGAGCAAATGATCTGTGTCCTTTGCACAAAGAGGTTTAGCAGATGCACTGTTACTTTTAAGGAGATGTTATTGTTATATTAGGCTGCAAATGTTTTTGATGGCTCTAAAATAACCTTTGAAGAGCTCCAGCTTCCTGTGTGGTGATACGGTCAGTAGCGCGATGTGGTCCAAGCAGTTTCGTGTTCCAAATCATCTGCCTCTAATACCCGTCCTTGCCAAAAAAGGGGGGTTGGATTGAGTTGGTTTTGAGTTGGGGTTTTTGGGGTTTGTTTTTTTTGTTTGGGTTTTTTTTTTTGGAAACCTAATGTCAGTGGAGCTTGCAATTTCTGCAGATGAAAAATAAGACTGAACCTTCGTTCGTATATTGTTTTGGAAGAGTTTATCTTGCCTTCATTCTGATTTCACACCTAAAAGGCTTTACAGAAGGCCTGATTTATCTGTCCGTTACGACATGTCTGTCTAACATAGAACATGAATTTTCTTTTTTTTAAAGACAACTAAACTATGGAGAAAATTGTGGGAGGCCAGTGGCAGTAAAACTTTTTACCAAAACCAGGTTAAAGGCAGCACAAATGTAAGCGCCCATGAAAGAATAAATCAGGTTACGACTAGGTACAGTAACTGGACTTCAGCAATGCCGTTCCGCATTTACTGGTGTGGAGATGTTGAATACGTGTCTCCCAAGTCTTTCTGGCACAAGTAAGTGCAAGCAGTAAGTACAGGCGCCCTTCATTACTCTCTCTGAAAGCAACGGCCCTCTGCATTTCAGCGTCAGGGTGTGGGCCCTGGCCGTGGCCTCCCGCCACGCTGTGGGGCACCCTCTCCTCTCCCCCGGCCCTGGCGGGACGGGGCCGCCCTTGGCCCCACGGAGGCTGGGCCGGCCCGGAGCCCCTCAGCCCGGCTCCCGGCGGGGGAAGGCGTCCCGGGCCCCTTCGCTGCGCTCGCATGCTCTGAACCCAGCAGTCAGAATATCGAGGGAAAAAAGATRTCCAGGGAGCAATAAGTTAGTGATTCTGCCAAGTTACTTTTGCGATGAAAGGTACCTCTGAAGAGATTGGCTTTCCCCCTCTTCCAGCCACACTCGGGTCAAGAGATCAGCGCAGACGCGCAGGACGTGTGTTACGGTTGSCTCCTGCTCTGAGCCGCACGTGAGTTTCCGTGAAGCCAGGGAAACAAAAATGCTTTTTCATGTTCTCACTTCAAGCAGCGAAACTTTTACATGCACCGTATTTCATGTTTATGTTTTTGTCAGGTCAGGATTATTTTTCCTATTTTGATTTCAGGAGAGCGACAGTGCTGGTGGCATTACTGCATTGCTTTTGGTAGAAGCAATTAGATGTAGTAATACCCTGAACCTTTCAGTGGTGTTTTGTGCATTTTTCATAGCGAGCAGTAATAGAGAATTTTTATTTAGGCTTTCCAGGCCTAGCTTTTGAAGGCTTTTGAGAGATGTCGCTGTTTCCGTTCTGCTTGGAAACCGAGGCAGAGATGTGACGTGAGTTGTTCAGGGTGTCAGGGTCAAACCAGCCGGGTCCTCTGACCCCCAGTCCAGCGCCCCTTGGAGTAGAGCCCCTTGCCACCCCAGCACTGCTGCGCTGGAAACCGGCGATGAAACCCTTTGTTTGATGTGGAGCACTCCAGGCCCTGGGGGATTTGCTCACTAATCCTTTGTGTGACAACACTCAAATCTCAGGCTTACAAACATGGGGGTGATGAGTGTGTTATAAGTGTTTGGATAGATAAAAATAAAATAAACTGTTAAAAAGGCTCAATTTTTTAACTTGCAAAAAAAGTCTCAACAAGACAAGATACTACCCGTGCTAAGAACAGCTCTGAAAGGATGTCAAGATAGTGCTACTATCAACATGAGCGTTTGTGGTGATCCTTCAAAAAAAATAAGCTGAGAAACAATTTTTATTCATTCTGTCCCCTGGGGACACACTGACTAGTGATGACTTGTCTGGCTCAGCTATGTGTGGTCTAATTCACTTTATTTGCCAAGATCAGTCAACGCTCATTAGAAGTAAACTTCAGCACTTAGTTCAGATTCAGTAAATAGGTTTATTAGTTTAGGTGAAATACTCTTAAGTCCTCAGCCTCACCCAGATGACACAGTAATCTGGGTGTAACAAGGAGAGAAACTATTCATAAATCCTTCTGTTATTTTAGTGTCACTGAAATGGAGTTCAGTTTTATAAATTACTGGTTTGGCTCTTCTTCCATGGAGATTCTGCTGTTACAGACCCAAGATTCACTCATTTTATCTAGGTGTAAGTTTAATTTTAGTTCAGAAAATTATTCAATCATGTGATTACAACTGTCTAACGCAAACCTAAATGTAGACTAGAGTCTGAGTTTTTAATAATCCTTCCGTACTAGAATTAATAAAATAAATTAATTTGTAGAATATAGATGATCTATTAGTGATGACAAAGTACTTCAACACGAAGCTTTATTGATTGTGTTAAAAACACATTGTACTCATTACATATGAATGCATTGTACTTGAGCTACAAGTTTGTTTCAGGAAGCAATTTTCAGCCACTTCAAAATCGTAATAGGCTAACACCAAAGAAAACACAAAGGAGAACAGCTGTCTTTTTTGTGGAGGYGGTTTTATATAATGCTTGGAAATTTGGTACCATCCACCAGTGTACCCAAATATAAAATCATAAATAGTTATTCAGTGCAATAAATAAGGAATATTTCATCTTAAATTTTGAATTTGCTTTATTGGTATAAGTTTGGTGATTGGCATTACTTTAACATTTGTTCTTCTCTTCCCCATACTTTTCTATTAAAAAGTCATCCAACAATGTCTTGCGATCAGTGAGCTTGTAGCAGTGTTACAGAATCGCAGCCACAACCACAGGAGTAGTCATGGTAGTTAGCTGAAAAATGTTCTCAGGTAAATTACAGAGGAGCTGGCCTGTGCATGAGGCTTTTAAAATTATTTTAAAAAAATCAACAACAAACCACCCCAAAAAATCCCATAGTATGCTTGGAAGCAGGTTTGCTTGGAAACAGATTCCTGTGTTAGTGCTAGTACAGTTGTTACGACCCCAGGGCCTCCTCTGAAATTGGAAGGACACAAAGCCACTGTCGGGATCTTGGGAGGTACAGGGACTTCCAGTGGATCACCTGCTGTTTTGGAACTGCTGACAAACAGACAGTGAACATGCGCATATTTGTTTGCATGTGTATATATAAATATATGCTGTGAGTTATAAGCATGTGGAACCGTTGATTCTTAGTTTGGGGATTTTGTATGTGAAAAAGGAATGGAAGGCAATAAGAAAGATTTCTTCAATTCATGGTCTGAATCATATCTATCAAGGTGTGGATTCTGATAAGATTGTGAATTTTTGTCTTGTCGATGAAAATTATCATTATTTAGGCAATTTGAAAATATGGAGACCTATGGAAGAGTACAATGCTTGTGTGTAGTCCAGCTCCATGAATATATTGAACTGCTGTCCTCTTTCTTCTGTCACCTCTTGTAGCTATTCCTGAACTTTAACGATCTGACTTGAATTCAAGTTAACCTAATTACTTATAACTTTAAAGTACAGCAATAATTAGAGCACACAATATCAACAGAGCTTCAAGGAGCTTGTTAAAGAATGTAAATTTAATTTGAGCATACATAAAATGGTAGCCTAGACCCAGGTATGGCGGCAGCCTCATTATCCAATAAAAATCAGTGATGTAAAGTCCTCATATATTTTGCCCCAGGAATCTGACAGCCGTTACTCTGCAGGATTTGATAGTATGAGAGCAAATGAAAAGATGAGATTCCAATTATGGTATTTCTCATTTAAATCGGCATCTTTTATCAACCTCTTGCTCCCATTGGAACAGGTGAATGGAAATTATCAGATCCATATCACATGAGTGATTACAGTGCTTTTCATGTTATAAACAGACAATAGAAAATCTCACTTGTACAGTTTCAGTATGATTTAAATCTATTTAATGACTGGTTTGCAGACTTTCATTTCAGAATTTAACGTGGGTATAACAAATACAGTGAAGCAGCTTGTTAATACCTTCTCAGGTTAACATATTGATAGTGTGGTCAAGGAAAATGTGTCTGTCTTTGTGGCAAAAACAGGACCTTAAGCACAGAAAGCTATGAATAAGTTGAATTTCTTAACATATGTGCATGGACTTTTGGCAATATGGAGAGGATGGAAGGATTTTCATTAACATAAAGCCATTTTCGTTTCTGAAGGGCTCAGTGATCTAAATCCTCTCAGTATTTACTACGTTTCAGTATTTACGTCTAGATCTAGGTCATGTTCTACATCTATCTGAGGTTTTCATACAGCCTTCATGTTTCTAATGTTTTATGACCTTTAGCTGTGTGGTAAGCCATGAGGTTTTTTAGATGGGAAACTGGGACYAGAGAAAGTAAAGGGATGTTTACACTACAGAGGCAATCATTCTCTTGGAGCAAATATTTGAAAGTGTGAGAGGATGACAGAGATCTTTCAGTCATCAACTAAGTCTGTGGGTGTTAGGCCATTACATAGAAATTGAATGGTTCTTCTGACTGGTTGTCACTCGCATATTCGAGAGATGGTCAGCATCTCAGGAACCTGCCTTGTATGACTGACCCTTGACAGACTGGTTTAGAGAGAAACATAGCCCAAAGGATGCTATATTTTTGTCTTAGTTGCCCATGAAGCTGAACTACAAAGTGAGGGTGAGCCTCGCCTGTAGTTACGGGTATGTGCTCTGCAGAGGAAACAAATGGGAACTGACTCTCCTCCAGGTAGGTAACACAATCAAGTGCTGAAAAATAGTGGATTTACTCTTTCTATCTGTAACTCTCAGTAGTTATGTATGTGTTATTGTTAAACACTTGTCAGATGTTTTTGATTACTTTATTCTAAATGAGGATAAATAAAACACATACTTGAGGTTGATAGGAAGAACAGTTTCATCCCTGTTCATGGTTAGAGATCATACAGAAATATGCATACGTAACAGTGCATATATTATTGTAAAATAATTGCATGTTCTGTTCTCTATCAGTATTCAGAAACATTAGGGAAAGGCAGTTCCTCTAGTGCTTCTTCTGTCTAGCCTAACACTGAGCAGATGGCTTTTAGCATGATTTGTAAAAAGACATCTGAAAAAATATGGTTGATTTTTAGTTTCCATTTATACCATACATGGAAGTTCATTCCCTTTCTGACACATATCTATAGCAAATAGCAAAGCAGTGCAGAGAGGCAGTAGTTATGGAATCATCTGAAAGAAATGATCAGTGATGCTGTTAGGAACCAGTAATGAAAGGAGTTGTAAAGAATGCCAACAAGATTTCATGCAGTAACTACACACCTTGCAAGATACTCAGTTGTGAACTGTGAAATAGATACTGTATTTCTTGAAAAGTGCTGATAACTTTATTGGTTATTTCCAGTTATTTCTCTTAATCCAGACGCATAAGCATCTGAATTTTGTGAGAAATGAGACTGAGGATAGCTAATCCATACCTAGTTGCTGATCTCATGTTGACTTTGAGTTGTTCTTCCTTCCCTAAAGGTAGGCTTAGATGTAATGGAGCCCTGAAGATAGGTGATAGCAGCATACTGTCCGAGTGTGATGTGGATGCCTCTTGGTCTTTTTCATATCCATGTTGAATAAGAAAGACTATCATTTGTATCCAAGCAACTCAAACTAGGACAAAAGGCTGCTTTAAGACAGACAACAGTAAAGCACTGTTGCTTAGACTATAGAAGGTGGGCAACACTTGTCTCTGGCCTGTGCCTACCTCACGAGAATTAGTTATGCAGCTATTCTTGAGATGCAGATTCTTGCACCCCTCACAAAAGCAAAATTTTATGCATATAAGACACCCGTTAACTTTTGTCCTCCTTCTCAAATACAAATACTGTTGCTGATGAGGGACTGAAAGGTAGGAAACGTAACACGGTGCAGATCTCAGTTTCTCCTGGCTCCTGGGTACACTGGTGGAAGATCTTCAGCCGAGATATTTCTCAGTGTTGGTAAAGGAAAGCAATTTGGTTTTCACTACTGCCCATAGTATATTCTCTCGGGCCAGCACAAGTTCTGTTCCAACCCCTCCTTTTCCAATATACGTTACGCTACTCATTTTGATAGAAACGGCTGCTGTCGCTTATACGTAGGGATTCTGTGGTGTTCCAGCTTCAAACAGGTGCTCTTTTAAGCTCTCCATCACCCTTGCCTGGTTCTGCGTCTCCTTTTCTTGTTGCGTCGCCCTGTAACGTAGAAAAATCTTGATCACTCTGTATTGCCGTAACTGAAGACTGGTGCCAATGTATGTTGATGCAAAATAATTGCTAGGGCTTGTTTGTTTGTTTGTTTTGCTTTGTATTTGAGAATAAGCAGGGCACTTTTGGAAATAACCTAAATGTTAAGTAACCTCAACTAACAGCAACGATGCCTAATGATGGTTTTTGGGTACAATGTAAAATAATTAATTGTAAGAAACAAAAAAATCCCACAACTTGGTAGAATCTCACGGAACAGACATACAAAGGTATACAGAGCAAGAAGTAGCTGTGGGGAGGGAAGAACAAGATGGGAAGAGGGCAGGGAGTTGTGAGATTTGGAAAACGGATTTCATGAGATATCCCTTCTGTGGGCACGGTTCTGCAACAGTCTCTGGTGAATACATAGGACATTACTCAGGATGACCTACTTTCATCCCCTTAAAGCGCAATTTCTGGTTTCAATGATGGGGACCAGTAAATGTAGCAGTAATAACAACTGCAGGCAAATCTTTTTTATCCTGTCAGTGCTGAGATTGCTCGTCTTTCGTCTTTGCATACAAGTGAAAAAGATTTTCTCCAGTGTGTCTATCCTGCTTTGGAAACCTCTTCAACAACTTTAGCTTAGTAAGTATAATAGTGTACATTCTTATAGTTTGCAGACACTGAACATTTGTTTTTCACATGTTCATGCTTTATTAATACTTTCTCTCCCTTAAAACCTGATATTTTCCTGTACCATCAACAGAAGAATGTAATCTTCCGTTAGAAAAATCTGTTGGAAAATTCCCATTATATTTGTTTATGTGTGTGCGAATGTGTATAAAACAGTGCATTTTAAATAGAAGTCATTATGAAACAGGAATTCTTTGTTTTCTTTCATTTTGTTTGGTCAACTGAAAAAGAACATCTGTACCATCATCCTCACTGCAATTTTCCACCCTGGCAATTACCCACATGAGCAAAGATCATGTGTTGTTTTAGAGGGCAGGATATAATTGAGCAGGGTTTCTGTTGATCTGGGTAATTTAGTGGAAAAACTCAGATTAGACTAAGCTTGCCAAAAGGTAGTAAGGGACACATTAGATGGCTTACCTGTAATTTAGATTTCTTTTAAGCTAGGTACAAATGTATGTTTTTGTGTACATAAAAAGACATTAGAAAAGGATGTATTATTCATAGGTACTGCTTCCTAATGGAAGCTAAAACTTTTTTAATGCATAATGCATTCTCACTAAGGCAGATATGTCCAATATTTCTTAATTGTCAAATATATTTAAATATTAAAAAATTAGTTGAATTTTTGCTTCATTTAGCAATATATTTTAAAAATACATCCAGCATTGTGAGTTGTTTTGAAAATGCATTACCCAGTTAGCAATTGAATAAAATATTTATCTGACATGCTGACATAAAGACGCAAAATCATTGTAGTATAATTCTTTTTATAGAGGTCAGAAAGTGAGGTCAAATTCAAATTTCCATTCATTCATAGCCACAGAACAAGGTTACAAGAAGGTCACCTCTTCTGAATAAATAGAGCAGCAGTTACAGTAGAAAACAATGAAAGCTGCTCAGTTGAATCTTTAAGTGTTTATTCTTTGTGCAACTGCAGAGAATTACAGCAATTGTTGAATCATATTATTTTGTGCATTGCAAGCTAGAGTAAAGAATCTAATCCAAGTATCATTACAATCATTGTGAAGATTAGTGCTTGGTAGGGCCTGATCCATCCTGTTAGGTGCTTTCCCTTTCGTTTTCCAAGACCTTTGAGACAAATATGTCTGAACCATCAGTTGCAAAACTTGTTGTTTGTGAAGCTAGAGATGCTTCTGCCATCAAAAAGTCTGAATCCACTTTCAAAAATCTTATAGTTTGCTGTGATGTATGTGACATTCAGCCATTATCGACTGATTGGGGGAATGGCCTGTCCTGACTTTGGTGAAACTTTTAAGTGCAAGGATGTAAAGCCTCTGAAGAGGGTTGGAAAATTAGCCAACAGAAGAAATCAAGCACAGGTGCAATCAGGAATAATAACAGGAGAGCAAAAGAAGTACAAAAGAAGAATGCAGCGCACAGACCTCTCCTTCCTTTTCGCTGGTGCTCTCCTGCAGGGGATTAAGGCAAATCTGACTTTTGGGGGCTGTTCCATTTGTCCGTTGGAATTTGCTCTTCCCCCAAAATCCTCTTTTCAGATGAGTCAGGCAAAAATGCTTCTCCCAGAAGGTAAGGATAGAGGACAGAAAGGGCCTGAAGTGGACACCATCGGTTGTTTGCTCACCCTCAGTGTGCACCAGGTCATGTTTTCAGCAGCGCCAAGTTAATCTGTCCATCTGTCTTTCCTTCCCTCAGCCTCCCTCTGTGCTGAATGCTACCTGTGCTCAGAAGGTTTTTTGTTTTATTTTTCTTGGTAATGGTATTTTGAATGACAAGTTTTCTTATTTTGGACCATATGCTTCTTTTCCCAGTTAATTATATAGTCAGTCTAGCTGTACTATATGAACTTTGACTACCTCAGCATTGTAGTATTTTACCGTTCCTACTGCAGTCGCTCTATACTGCAATAAAAGACTACAAGTCACAAGGCAGTCAAGTAGTGTGCCATCCTTACTTAGTTAAATTTGTATCTGAAAATTCTGCTGACATTACCCAATTCATAATTCAAGTTAGGAGCATGTCTGTTGTGGACCCTGACTTTTGGGGTTTTTTTAATTTCCTTTCTTCTCCAATAGCATTGTCTATTGTTATTAAAATGCTTAGGGACCTAATTTTCAGTGATGCTCCTCAGCCAGAGCTTCAATAGTTCAGTGATGAATAGGTCTGAAAATTAGGCTCCTTGTGTGCATTCTGCTGAGCATTGGCCTTCCATAAAAGACATGAGGATGTCTTCCGCACCTAGTCTTGCAGAAGTGCTTAAGAAACAGATTTTGCTGAATTAGTGCTGAACTGTTCAAAATCCAGTATGATTTCTATCATCTAAAGATACATAGGGATGCATATGTTTCTTGCTGGGTCACTTTATTCCTGCTATTGTAGAAAATAGTGATAAACCTTTTGTTTTCCCACTTTCAAGGAAAGCTTTCATTTTATAGTTGCTGAGTGCGGCACCAGTGTTTCCACTGCGCTCTCCCTAATGACATTTAGGTCTTTCCCCTCACTACCATCATTTAATTTATTACTACTATGTATACATGCATGAATAGTTCAGATTTCATTTTCTAGATAGTAATTTGCACTTCAGGCATTTAATTTCATTTGCTGTTGTGTTGTATGTTTTATAGTTTCTGACTGGCTTTTCCCTCAACAAAACGCTGCCAGCATGAAATAATTGGTATGGGAAAAGGCTGCGCACATGGATTATGTATAAAGGGACTTAATTGATTAGCTTTGCAAAAGATCAAGCTTTGCTTGGTGTACGTTTGCCCCAGTTCAGTCAATGATACCAAATTTTTATGGATGGCTCAGCACATCACAAAAATGCCTTCCCTTTTCTCATGAGAGTGGCTGCTCAGCCTTCTTGGGTACAGACCTGTTAAACTGCGCTTTGTAATTCTTGAAATAGATTGCAAACTTAAAGTTTTGTGAGTTTTGGGGTTTGGATGTTTTTTTCTTTAATTTTTTTATACCAAAGGTACTGTTTTTTCTGTTCATATCTGTGCATTTTTTATTACAAGGTAGTTGAATGCCGAATTGGGTTAGAACTGCTACAGGGTTGTATAACAGCACTGCTTTAACTTTTCAATGTAGCCTCTTCTGTATGTATTTTACTATATAATATTCAACATTCACTTTGCATTTTATGAAAAATTTAGATGAGGACCTAATATAAGATACTGGTAATTTGTCAGTAACGTGGTAAAGGAAAGTAAAAAGTGGCTTGTGTGGTTAATAAAAATTATGAAGACACTTCTAAAGTGATTGTTTCATAAAACTACCCGCAGGGAAAGTTCTGCAGAACATTTCTGCAGAAGCTTTTTAAATCAAAGAGGTATTTTTTCAGTTTAGACTTGTCAAATGGTTCACATAGTACTTTTTTTTCCTTCGTGCTTCAGCCCAACACTTGAGAAGAGTTACGAATGTAAATAAATACAAATCAATAGGAACGCTGTTTTATTATTTCACTGGGAATTTCTGAACAATTTGAGAGCAACTTGCTACAAGTTGAGCAGGTGATTAAGTTTAACCTTGATCTTAAGCCAGCTAGGTTGGCTTACATTCTATCAGCAAGGGATTTAAATTTACTCGGACACATTTTAATTGGCATTTATGCAACATGTACTCACAGATGCTGAATTCATTGAGAAATCCTGAGTGCCATCTGTTTAACTCGGTTTCCCCTCTATTAAAGTATAATAAAATAAGGCCAGATCCTTCTGCCTTGCTAATACATTTATCTTTCAGAATACAATATTTTAATTACCACATCAGTAATGTCTTTTTTTGTGGTAGATATTAATTTCTGTGTTTAATTAAAAGTAACCTTATTTTCTTTGTTCTTTTTCATAGCTGTTTTCTCAAAAACATTTATATCAAAGATTTCAGGCCTAACTTTTACATCTGACATAAGATGTCTTTAAAAATACTGGGTGATGGTTTCAATGTTTGCTGAACTTATGTAAGAAAGTAATCGAGAAGGCAGCTCCCATTCTATAAAAATTATGATTGTTAGTGTTATTCAAGGTTTTGGGGTTTTTTTGTTGTGTTTTGGTTTTGTTTTTACCTGAACACCATACTTGTACTTTAACAAAATTGAAGATGTTTTCCCTGCTTTTGACATTTATAGGGAGAACTGATAGGTCTCTCACTGACTGAAGAAAACTTTTAAGCATATCTTAAACTCATTGTTGCTCCAGAAACATTGGGACATGCTTAAGCACTTTTCTAGCTTGGAATCCAGTACCTCTCTTTTACTTTTGTATTGATGGAAATCATGGAACTGATTTAAGGTATCAATTTTCATGGTGAGGAGTAGAAGGTTCCTCTTTTTTACTTTAAAGCTTCTAGTTGTCTCCAAATTAGTCACCTTTTATTTACGTTCTTACAGTAGAAGCTGTTTAATGTAGTAAGAGTTTTCCAGATTGCTGTTTAGGTCATACCTCTACTTGAGCACATGCCACTCTCTTCATAATTTTTTTAGCACTGCTTCTTGCTGCATAAGAAAGAAAATTGCAATATGCAAACTCCACTTATTCTAGAAGATCCAAGTCTAGTAGTACTGGTAATGTTTTTAAGTACATATGCATGGATCACTGCTAAAAAGGACTCCAGTAAATTACTATGGTAAATTCCTGTGATGTAGAAAATAATTTCCTAGAGTTGAGAGGTTTTGAAAAGATGAAGTAATCTAACAGGAAAAAACTTGCTTTTTGGTTCCTCAATGTTTGATTTCCAAAAATGTTATCACTAGGCTTTTAAAACATAAAAACTTAATTTCTAAGTGGATACACAGTGTCAAATACGACTATTTCATGTCAGATAATCGAGCAGTTGCCCACTTTTTGCCATGGAATTGTAAAGGATGTTTAGAATATGTGACTTGGGTTTCTAGGTAGGTAGACAGTCTTAAATATGAACGTTTAATGAAAAAGATAACATTTCTACTTTTTTTATGATTAAATTTTCTTATTAGTTTCTCTGTTGCATTTCCATATTTTTTTCTACTTTATCTTAAATCAACTTCTACAGTAATTTGGACCTGTATTATAGGAAAATGTAAAACTTGTAGAGGGTAAGGAGATTTGAATGTAAAATAAACAGCGAGTACAGAGAGCTAATATGATGAAAGATATATAGTAAATCTAACCATGAAATGACATACCTTCTTCCTATCTGCATTCTTTTTTTTTTCTCTCTCTCTCTCTTTTTCTTTTCTTCTCTTCTCCCAAGGTTTTCTTTGCAGGATAAGCTGGCTGATATTTTAATGTAATTGTTAAGGTTATGAAGATAATTTGTGAAATTTTCCCATTTTACCTGTGCAAGATATTCACCTTTGATAGTGTGTTTGCAGTGCTGTCTTTATGTAAAGCTTGTTGCA
The DNA here is from genome assembly GCA_035582835.1 of Phoebastria nigripes. Taxonomy (NCBI): domain Eukaryota; kingdom Metazoa; phylum Chordata; class Aves; order Procellariiformes; family Diomedeidae; genus Phoebastria; species Phoebastria nigripes. Next base: position 482,337 of record JAYKAV010003050.1, read on the forward strand.
ACAGTGCCTCCACTTTCATCATTTCTCTATGGTGGGTTATATTGAAATAATAGTAATTCCCTTGCATACTATGCAATTAGCCTTGCTAGATGATATTGGATATAGAGATTCAGTTTCAAAGGAAAGGTTAAGACACCATGAATATCTTTTTCCTTTGAAGTATGCTGTTGAGACTTCATCTGGGGACGAAAGGGTATAGGCTTCTAGGGCAGTGGGGGCTAAAAGAAGAATGCCCATCTCAAATATGGGCAAATCAGATTGTTTCCATCTCTGCAAATAGTGCCCTATGAAACACTGAAGCTTCAAAGAGCTGAGGAGTTAATCAGATAGATGTTGATGGATGTAGCAGGTTCAGTGTCCAATGACACCAGAGGTAAAAAACTCCAATCTCATCTGAAAAAAAAAAAAATCATATAAAATATACGTGCATGTAATAGGATTTCCTTGATATTTATTTCTTTACTTGTTACCAGCACTGCTAAGCTAAGTGTATTCCCACTTCGAAAGTATCTTTTTAATTATCCATCTGTTTTTCCCTTACCTTTTATTATTCTGTCTGAATTGGTGGTTCTGTGTGCTTCAAATGGTATGTAGATTAATTTCTGTTCTGGAAGTCTTAAATTATTTATACTGTTTGGGAATAATGTGCATTTCCATTGTTTACAGCTCTGGTGTTTCTGATTATGTAGCATCAGTCTTGTTTTGTTGAGAGTGTCCTCTGTTGATTAACTCTCTAGATAGTTTGATAATGGCCTATATCCAAATGATGTATATACAAATCCCAGTTGTTTCCATGAACCTTGACAGAATTTAGTGAGGTATTTATTACTGGTTTTTTAGATGAATATGTATAGAGTTACCACTTTGCTCTTTAAAAAATTTTCCCCTGAGAGATCAGATAGTTTTGTCTGTTGTACAGTTTTACATGCTAAAATAACAAAGGCTACCTAGGCATTATTCATAGAGACTTACAGGGAAAACAGAAGTTTGACACAAAAATGGGAATAAATGCTAGTGGCACTACTTCCTTCTGTTTACTGGTAAAAGCACTCACTTTTTTTTCCATTCTTAGTATTACATTCTTAAGGGTTCCCATTTTAGACCAGGCACATTGATTCAATGGATTTGTGGATGTATTATACTATTATTTCTGTGGCTTTAGTAAGGACACAACAGATATACTCCTTCCCCCCAACAAATCCAAAATATACAAATATATTTTAATATTTAGCTGTAGTGTACATGTATTGTGTTTTTGGTACTACGTAATACACTACATATTTCAGTTCTGAGACGAGTATCTCATTGCTGTAAAGCAAACAAGAAACATAGCACAGAAAACTGAGTACTTATATGCACCTTAGAGTTTGTATAAACATTATAAACTACTATTTAAAAGCTTTTTCTACATGAAGTAACTGTAGTGCCTCAGTCTGAAAGTTCAGGAAAGCTTCTGAGTAATCATTTGTCATAGTAAGCTACTGAAAGATGCCAATCAATTTCATTCAAACATGCAAGCAACAACAAAGCACTTTCTTTAGCAAAGATAATTTCTCTTTTTGTTTTAGATTCTCATTTATAAATGAACATGGTGACTTTGAAGATTCTTATTTGCTGTTTCATATTGTCTTGTTTCCTGACAAGAGGAGGCTTGTATTATCTTTCTCTTAGCCCTCTTGCTTCTGGTTGGTTTTGTAATCACTGGCCAAAATCTAATAAATGGATAGATACACTGAAAGAAAACCTGTAATATGAACTTAAAATTTATCTGTCCTTTTTGGCCTCCTGGCCGGGCAAACAGTGTGTAAATATTGACAACAGGCATGCAACTCCTCTTATCCCATAGTAATTTAGTGGACATGTGGCAGGAAAGGCATGGTGGTGTTGAAAGAGCTGGTGGACAGGCCATGGTGTGGTAGCTAAAAGAAATGGGGAGAGGAAAAGATAAAATTGTTATAGTGGATATTAATAAGGATTTTTTATGATATCAGATGTTCTTAGTTCGGCTATATGTACGTTATGTCTACAGCAAGTAGTTGCAAGTAGCGCAACCCAATAGAAGTGTATTTATAGAGGGAAACAGTTGGCCTGAGAAACGATGTCTACCCTGTGCGTGTTTCATGAGGACTCCAGTTTGGTCTGTTGCCTGAACATCCATTGGAACCTGGTGTTCATCTTCAGGTCTAGTTCCATCCCTGCTCCTCCCTCCCCCCCCCCCCCCCCAATAATAAGTTTTTGCATTCCAAGCCCAGTCCAATATATGAATCAAAGCCAGGTTGGTGGAGAAGGTTTGGAGACTTCCTTCACAGTGCAGTCCTGATCCAAACTCAAGTACTGACATAAACACATCCATAGAGGAACTTCCATTTTGCTTTTGAGTTTGGTTTTTGCTCTGTTTGGAAGCAAAGTCCAGTTGGCAGC
>JAYKAV010003050.1:485142-513014 GCA_035582835.1 Phoebastria nigripes
GGCCAGCAGGAGTAGGGAGGTGATCGTGCCCCTGTACTCGGCACTGGTGAGGCCCCACCTCAAATACTGTGTTCAGTTTTGGGCCCCTCACTACAAGAAGGACGTTGAGGTGCTGGAGCGTGTCCAGAGAAGGGCAACGAAGCTAGTGAAGGGTCTGGAGAGCAAGTCTTACGAGGAGCGGCTGAGGGAACTGGGACTGTTTAGTCTGGAGAAGAAGAGGCTGAGGGGAGACCTTCTCGCGCTCTACAACTACCTGAAAGGAGGCTGGAGTGAGGTGGGTGTTGGTGTCTTCTGCCAAGCAACTAGCGATAGGACGAGAGGAAATGGCCTCAAGTTGCGCCGGGGGAGGTTTAGATTGGACCTTAGGAAAAATTTCTTTCCTGAAAGAGTGGTTAAGCATTGGAAGAGGCTGCCCAGGGAAGTGGTGGAGTCCCCATCCCTGGAGGTATTTAAAAGATGTGTAGATGAGGCGCTTAGGGACATGGTTTAGTGGGCATGGTGGTGTTGGGTTGATGGTTGGACTTGATGATCTTAGAGGTCTTTTCCAACCTTAATGATTCTGTGATTCTGTGATTCTGTGAAACTGAGAGAAGCAAGAGAAGCCACAATTAATTTTTCATTTCTTTTATTATACCTTGTGTATTTACTAAAGGCCCACATAAATATGCAGACCAGAAACCTAACAAATTAATTGAAATTCTGACGTGCCTGGTACAGCTTCTCTGCACTAACTAACTAGGTAGGGTGGGAAAACAGAAGTTGGAATTCTTCCTGATTGTAGACTGCTGAAGCCAATGTTGTTTTGCACTAACGACACTAATAGTAATGAGTAACAGTAAATAACCTCCACAGTGCCATTCACCAGTAAGATTTAAAGTGTCTAACAATGAAAGTAAGCAGCACCAAACCAGCTGGAGTTTTTGTTTACTAGAAAGTCCTATAACAGCAAAAAGGTATTCTCACAGTATATCAGTAAAACAAGTGTAAGGATTTTGGCAATGCAGACAGTGTTTTGGGGTTGGCTTTTTCCCCTTAACGCAGTCGTTTCTGAGTGAGTTATTAGAAGATACCAGTAGCTTTTATCTTGCAAGTTCACTGGCTTCGCAGTATCCTGTTTACCAAAATTAGTCGCAATGTATGTGCTTTTTAAAACTGTCCTGAAAACGTATGACTTTCATTTTTATGCATCTGTTGATAATCTAGATCAAGTCTCATAATGTTTTCAAGCTTACTTTTTGTGCTTAAACATACAGAAAAGAACCAGTCCACTGAACTGACTTGAAAATTTAATTATATTCAGAGTTCATAGAGAAATAAAAGAATCCCAGTCTCGCACAATACCACATTTGCTTTTTCTCTCTATAACAATTCTTAATGGAAATCTAACAGTCTTGTGGTTTACCAAGAAATTAACCTATATGGGCTGCTTAGGACTGATAGGAGTTGAATTAATGGAGTTTATAGGTCTTTGTAGAGTGTGTCATGGGCACCCCACAGTTCAGGTTTGCAATGGCAAGGGAAATCGAGCATAGATGCTTCTGCTACTGGTACCCCAGCTCGTATGGAATCAAGAAAAAGTGTGGTCTCTTGAATTTTGTCCAAACTTAAGTTTCATCATTAGGAGTTAGAAATAGCAAAAACAAGGGGAAAAAAGCCAACAGTCAAATTACTAAAATTACATGTTACAATTTCTTTACCGCCGTTGTTTCCTGGGAAGCTTTTACGGAGTTGCACTGTACTGCAGTTCCTCACAGGGTGTAAAACAAAGGTGAAAGCAACGTTTCCACCAAATGCACTCACCGCCTTGATCCTATTAGACTTTCACAGCCATTTCCGTTACGTTGGTTTGTTTTGTCTTGAATGCATTTATAAGTTCCTATTTCAAACAGACTAAGCTAACGTTACAGTCATCTACTTTCCTTTTCCTTGGTGGTGAGTGCAGACGCGTTGTCTTGCATGCCGCGAAGTCCCTACCCAGCCCATGGTGCCTCACAGCGTTACGAAGTTGGACAGCGATGGATGCCAGCATCTCTTTTGTAGCTGTTATTAAAGATGCTATCTTTAGCCGCAACACTGAAGTTACGCAACTTAATGTTCTGTGTGTATTAAAATATTAATGAAAACAGAGGGTTGAAAACAATGAATGTGACCCAATATAAAAGGAAGCATTTAATCAAAATTAAAATCTTCAGTAATGAAATCTGGCTGGCTCTATGTGCATTTGTGCTCATGCTGAGCATCGCCCTCTGTTTCCTTTTGTTAATTCTGAATCAGACTTCTGGCTGCTGTTTTACCACATGGGGTGATCCAAAACTTCATGCACTCCTTCCTGCCAGCAATAAGGCAGGCTCTGCTAACAGGCAATGTTTCTCTGATTTTTACTCAGTAGCCCTTATTGCACGTTAAATACTAACATATTGATCAATTGGCACCTTGCCTTTGAATATCTCATAGGGATTGAAGCCAGAATAAGAGTCCAAATGCAGAAGTACTTTTCTGCATGATTTTATTGTCTTTTGCCATTTACGATAGCATATAAATCTCCAAGAGTTGCAGTTCAGAGTTCCAGCTTAGTGAATTTGGTAGTGTCCATTTGCTTACAATACCGTTTTTCATTGTTGTAGCTATTAACTTTGCTACTTTTTGTAATGCTCTAGGTAGAATTTTACAATATTTGAAGCCTTTGGATAGTTGTCTAAATGAAGAGCTATCATTGTAAATCATGAAGACATCTGTCTAGCGATTTTTCAAATTCTGAGCAATAAAAAATTTGAGTGTATGATATTGTGCTGTGCTTCTTCATACTGAGAAAGCGGAATGATTCATATTTTAGAATATGCCTGAAATAGAACAAACGTTTCCCTGTACCGTTTGGGATCTAACTCAAAGTAGTTAATTGAATTAGATGAAGACTATATTTCTCTATGACCTCTGTATAAGGCTGTCTGCCATTTTTCCCTGAGGTGATTTCCTGGAATGTTTTCTAAAACCAGCAAAAGTAATTTGAAAAATATATGATATTTGGCATAAATGTAATTTTGAAAAAGTTTACCTGTTTCTGCTGTGGCAATCTGTTGTCAATTTACATCTTGAACGTTTTAGGAGGTAGAGAAATGAGGTAACATTACCGTAAGAATGATATATTCATGCATTTGGACATGCAGAGTATAACTAAGGAAACATCCACTATCTAACTAAGGTATATCCTGCTGTATAGCAGTCCGGAGAGGTGAGAAGAGACGGTGGAGTTCTGTAGTTCCTTTCAACAGAATAAAATTGTATATAATAACAACAGAACAACAGAACAGAATAAAAGTGTATGTAATAGTTCAGCAACGTTTTTGGGAGGGTGGCTTTGCGATAGTGTCTGGTGCCAACAAATGCTGTTGTTAGCTCTGCTGTTACTGAGAATTAGCCACTCAGCCATATGAAGTGCCTGCATCTTGCACCTTCTGAGTGATGCTTCAGTCTTGACCTCAGATGTAATGGTGGAATATCATTTTCCAGAATATTAAAGGAGAAGTGACTTAGCTGTTTGAGTGTGATAATGATACTGTATATTCTCTGATATTAAAATGTCATATTTTTCAACCACTTTAACAGCATAATGGGCATCTTTTCATGGAAATAGGGTCCTTTCAAAAAGCATTGATGGTAGTGGAACAGTTATAACATGCTAAAATTTGAATGCTAAGCAGGAGGACGCGGCTAAAATTGTTGCCTTGAGGCAGGACCTTAGCAAAACAGTAGCATAGTGCGTATGCAGATTTCGGGCTATGCTGCAGAAACATTGTTATTGCAGGTGTCTGAATCTTTATTTCTTTGAAAACGTCTCCTCTGATAAGTTTTTGGCTTCTTCGGAGTGAAAGGATGATTATAAGCAGTTGTACAAGCATCGGCCATTTAAGTCTTGCCTGTATTACAGAAACAGTGCTGCCACAGTTTCATTGGCAAGTCTGTGGAATAGTTGTGTATCCTCTTTTAACAACACAAGTTAAGACAAATAAGGTTCCTTCAGGTTTGGCCTAGTCAGGGATTTCCCAGCTTAGAAACTACGGAAAGAGAGTCAGTTTTTCACATCTCAAGCCAGCGTAGCTTGCTACTTGGCAGCAACACCTTTTCAGTGAATTGCAATCTGGCTCCATTTGCCAGTGCCATATATCCCAGCTTTAAGCTCTCATTGAAAACTGGCTAAATGTTTGCTTCTGTCCTTGCTGCCTGTATTCCTTCCTTTATTTTTCTCCCTGGAATCCTGAGTTATAGGACACTGGCGTTTCTGGGTTGGTTTGTGTCTTCTTTCTTAAAAGGGAAAACCATTCTGCTCGTGAAATAAGGTTTGATAAGTAGTTAAGGAAAACACTGTCATTTTGGTGAAGTGTCTTCTCACCTTTTCTCTTTCATTGTTTGGTCCTTGTATCTCTTTTGTCATTTCAGTTACCTCTTTATGCCTCAATTTGGAGGGCCAAGACAAGGTCTCACTGCAGCATCTTAATCCGATTCTTCTTTTCTATTATAATCTGCATTGAAGGAAGGCTAGTGCAGCTAACAGTTCATTGCAAACTGGACATCAAGACCTTGACTTGCAGTGTACAGGAAAAAAACCTGTATTTACAGAACACACCCAAATCCTTGGATTTAAGGATGTAAACCCTTCTTTGCCTAGGGAAAACTAATTTGCGATCTCCCAAAGACATAGTTCTTCTGTGAGCTGTGTCTAAAACCCCTTGGTTTGTGTCCATGAGTCTGGAAATCCGCTGTGTTAGTCACACTAAAAATGTTGTCTGTAATGAAGCATGATTCAAATAACCCCAAAACTCTAAAATGAAATGTACAATAAAATAATAATAATAGTAATAAAAAAATCAAATAACTGTAAATATTTAGGACAAGGGAATAACTGTCTCTGCAGTCTGTACAAATGAATCTACTCTTCCAGGAGGTAAATTCTGACTTACAGGTAGTAAATGCCTTGTTCCAGACCATAATATGGGGAAGATATTGAGATGGATCACGTTTTGTACACAGTCAATCAAATTAATAATTAGGTCCATTCTCCTTGTCTATTTCCAATTTTCAATCAACCTAAGGGACACTCTCGGAGTCGCATGCCTGAGGCATCACAGATCCTTCAGGGTTTAATTAGGATTCCCAGTGCTGCAGCGTGCTCTCTTAGGCCTGTCAGTTATCCTTCTCACAGGGGTTAAAATTACTCTTTATATGACTTATCAGATTTGGTCATTTAATTGATTCCCAATTCATCATCTAATTCATTTACACTTTCCTTTCCACACATGGAAATACTGTTATTGGATGACAGCTATGTTGCCCAGTGAGATTCCTGGCAATACTTAAAAGCCCAAATCTTCAACTAGTGAAATAAAATCAGACTGATTGTGAGTGGTTTCCATAAATTTTTGTAATTATCGTCAGTAACTTTCAGCCAATAGTTTTTACAGAAGTCTTTTTTGGAACCTGCTCCTTAAGCATGCATTTCTTTCTGTTAACAATTGTGAGTTTCTTAACGACTGAATGAAAATAACAAATGACAATAAATATATTTATTTTAACATCTTTATATGCAATATGCATATTCAGTATGTTTATTGCCAAATGCCTCAACGTTTAATTGCTTTTGCAGTGTAGCATATTGCTTGATTCAAGCATATCGTTTGTATTTGTCATCAGCACCTTTTAAAAGATGTGATCCAGTAGGTGCAGCACTCCTTGATTTCTTTCTACATTAATAGTTTAAAAGCATGCAGGTGTTATATTTGCTAACATGTATTGCTTAATATAATAGGGAATGACACTTTTTTCCAGAGAAGGTAACTATTGACTTTCAGTAGATACTAAGATCCCAGTTTGGTGGTGCTGTATAAAAAGCAATCAATCAAAAGCATGACTCTTTGGAGAGAATACATTTTAAAACAACTTAAAGGTTACAGTAATTGAGGCAGTACATTTTGTTAACGTTTTAGAAGTGTGATCTAATTTCACTGCTGCTATTTCATACATCTAACTGCACCTTATGATCAGTCTCTTTACAATGAGCAGTCTCTTATATCTGGAAACCTATTCAATGCGAATTCTTAGACTCTGTCATCAGGGAAGTCCTGTGTCGTAGGAGGGCTGGCTCTGTGAGAGTGTTAAACTGTTAGGCCATGTGTCTAGTTTCTCTTTGATTATGGGTTCATGGGATTAGAACATTTATATAACCTCCTGAATCCCATTTTTCATTTTCCTAATCTTATAGCATTTTACAGCAAGTGCATATTGTTGTTGTTTTGTTCCTCATATTAGATGGAAACTTTCTTTGTAATACTGTTGTTTTGTTTGGGGGGAGGCAAGAGAAACATTGAAATATTTGTTATAAATTTACAGTAATTAAAATAATAGAATTGGTGGGTGTAAAAAAAATTAAAATCTATTACATGGGGGTTTTATAACAAAATTAGCCAAAAGGCAGGGCAGTGGGCCTTTAGTAGGGTTGCATTGCTCAGCTTTAGCACACAGTTTGATGTTAGCACATTTTTGTTTGCTGGGAGGAAACTTGCTCGTTAGTTGAGGTCTGGTTGTTCCGTAAAGCAATGTGAGGAACGAGCATTTCTTCTATTTATTTCACTTTCCACATTTTTGAGGCACGTGCTACAATACAAAGAAACATTTAAATTATCTTCACGCTGAAAGAGTGGAAGTTGTTGGATCTCTTTGGTTGTCTAATTGTGTGACACTGGCTCACTGATCTCTCTCCAACAGCTAGCCTTGCAAAATAGTGTGCTTCGGCCAGGGCAATGCAGGAGAGTTAGCAGGAAGCAAGTCTGGATAGTCTCTTTTCAAAGAATTGAAATGGATTAAGATTGCCTTAATCTGATTATGAAACTGCACCCCAAACTTCTTCATTTCCCTCTCTTCCTCTGTTTACCGTGTGACCGTGGCTGTAATATCTTGGTTGATTAGGGATCCTGGATATATTTTCGTGCACTGCTTTGAACTGATCTAGCATGAAGTGTCTAGCCAGTCTGACTAGAATAGACCTGTAATCAAAATTTCCAGGAGATTTTCTTATTTCCAGTTCTTAAATGATACCACCTGTTAAGGCATGATATCCACAATGTATGATGGTAATTAGTGTGTTCCTTACAAATTCATTCTTTTCACTTATTGACTAAAGCTTTCTGGTTGTTTTCTTTTTTCTTGTCTTTTGCTTTGGTTTTCTTTATTGTCTTTGAACTCTATCAGAGTTATTTAATGATAAACTCTAACAATAATCTTTCTTAAATATCTGCAGTGTGTATATGCAAAAAACCCTGCTTACCTACCTCCCATTTCACCCTACTCTCTTTCATAGTAGCCAACGAAGAACTTAAGAAAAAAACATAGGGTGCTGCATTTTGAAAAGCATTGTTTAGGGTTTACACAAAAAATACCATCTCTACTTATGTTGCTTGTCAATAAAAATTTATCCTCAAGTGATTGCTAATTCCTTTCTGTTCTGGGAAAGATTCTCTGGGGAAAGTGTAATTGATTTATTGATTGAATAGTACAAGATTTTAAATAGTTATATGAGTAGTTGACTTTTAAAGTGCAGTTATAAAAGTTGGTCTTGAATCTGATTAGTTCAGCAAGCATAGCATAGAAATGTTTTCAGCACAAACACAGGAGTTCAGAGTTCACACAGCAAGATCATGGAGTTGTCCTAGCTATGCAATGACAATAATTACATTCATTGTTCATATTAGAGTAAAATGTTAGAAAACCTTACCCACAGTATGTCAGAAATATAGGGGGGGGTTATATCTATGAAGGTTCTACACTGAATTTGTTAAAAAAAGAAAAAAGGCAAGTATCCTCTTAATTTATCTATTTTAATTCCAGCTGCATATATATATATATATAGAAAGAGGTGCATCTAGTGAAATTTGACCCTTTGGTGACTGAAAGCACATGCTGCACTGGATTACAAAGTATACTTCTAATATATCTTCAAAAGGAAATGTATTCTCAATTTACAGTGAGCCTTGACTAGGAAGGACAGAAAGGAAAAAATGTGTTTTTTTCAGTAAGGGAAGAAAATTTTAAATTTATACCTTTATGCAAGATTGCCAGGGCCTGAGGCAAAAAACCAGAGCTTCTACTATCTTTACAGCTGCAAAAATAATTACATGACGACTATCTGTGGAGTAATCTCTAATGGATTACATTTTGTTAGCATTTCATTATGTAATGTTAGAGCCAAAATAATTCATAGTAAAAAAAAAAAAATACTCGTTCTGATGTATCTATGGCCTGATGTCCTCCTAAGGCATTCTGTTATGTATTGGTTAATTTGTGAAAGGTCTTAGTTTACAGACAACGTACTATGCTTGTAAAGCTGATCTGAGACTAAGGAGTATAGAAATTACTGAAGTAAATTGTTTTTATTATGCAAGTACTGGACTTTTTTGTTGCTTCAAAGGTGCTAAAAGCCATCTGAGGTGCTATCTGATAGGCTTTCCTCTGAGATTTACGAGGTCTTTCAGACTTGAAAAGCACTTATGGTTTATTAAGATCACTTCACTTGATTTTTTTTTTTTAAACTTAAGGGCACTTCTTTTTATAGATCTCCTAGCTTTATCCAAGTGATACAATCTTCAGCAGTAATAAGAGGCTTCTTACTCATGGTCAAAACACCCCTTTTATTGTGTTGCAATAGAACTGTGGTATAGCAAATAAACTCTTCTGCTCTTTCATGTGCTGTTGGCACTGGGAACTGGATATAGAGGGGTTTTGAGTAACTTGGTGCAACTTCTGTTTCTTCTTTTATGTTCTTTAGTTTGGAGAAGTGAAAAAAAGAAGTAATAATATGACCAGTGGCTCCAAGCCAGATCAAGTCTCTATTAAAGTAAATAGAAAAAATTCTTTGACTTCAGCAGAAGCAGTGTCAGCCCAGCCACTTATGCTACATGATTTACTGTATCTGGATGGCTTGAGGGCTACTTGGGAACACAAAAAGTTGCATCTGGTCATTAATGCCATATTCAGTGTAAACAGACTAAGTATATATAAGGTTGTCAGTGTATGTGATTGGTATTTTAACGCTCCCATAACCAAAATAATTTGATGTATCCAATTTTGATGCATCAATATTTAGGGGAATGTAGTAAGGAAGCTGTAAGAGAATGCAGGTTAAACTTAATAAAGTTTTGTTGAAAGCAGAAGGGAAGCTGAAGGATTGGTCTTTTGACTTACCTTTCTGAATAACTAAAAATGACATCATTCCCCTCTCTGAAAACATATTATTTCCTCTAGATGTAACCTGGATTAATTTTACAGCTGAAAACATTGTCAATTTTCCCTAGTCCATAGAAGGAAAATATCCATGTGTTTTGCTTTTTAGAGAGAGAAATTCTTTGTTCTTAGATGGAGCATGCTTTCTCAGGTTTTTGTACACCAAGCAATAGGTGCGCCTTTTTTTTTTTTTTTAATAAACTTTCTAGACTAGGTCTGTTCAAGAGTCCTAATTCATCCAAGAGAACATGTTCATCCAGCAACATCTCATTGTTGTAGACTAGATGACCTCCAGAGGTCCCTTCCAACCTAAATTATTCTATAATTTCTTCATTAAGTCCTATCATTCTGTTTATTAGTTTGTACTGTTTAAGGGATAGAGACATTTTATCCTTGATTATCCTCTTCCAGTGCATCAGTATCTCCTGACTCCAGGGCATCCAGAAACCTCAATAATTAAACTGAAATATTTGAAATGTTAGTGCTTCAGTGTGGAAGGGGATTGGTAAATTCAGATGATGTCTGATGAGGTCTGCAATGTAGTTCAGTCTTGTTGGTACACAGATGTTCTTTGGTATGTCCGGAAATTATATCCTGTTTCTAGAACAGTGGTAAAATATTCTGTATTTATTGCTTTTGATTCCCATCAAAACTTCTACACATGTCTATATCAATCTGGAACTTTCTCTGTTGTGTATTATGTTAAAATGAGCCAAGCTGGACACATAGGCCTGTGACTGTAGCTACTGAATGGTAGTGTATCAGAATGTAGGGTAGATGTACTTGAGAAGGAAAAAAATAGAAGATAGTCCTACTGATTATTAATAGGGCTATTTGTTAATAATCCTCCAAAACAAAGAACTACAAGTCATTTTTGCTCCCTCCCTTCATTTTAGATTATATAGCATTGCGGAAAGTAGGTGAGAAAGCTATATCCCTCTGTCCCAAAGCAGATGACCCATTTGCCCTCAGACCATTTTAAAAGGTCTTAACAGCATGAAAGACCTTACAGAGAGGAATGGTTTGGTGGCAGTGCCGTACCTGCCAATCTGTAAGCACACCCTCATTCCTTAACGTCTAACAATAAATCACACCGTGCTTTGAAGCAGCATTAACAACCAAACCATTATTCAGTAGTGAATGTCCTTATATCTGTGGTCCATGGCTTGGGGGATATCTTTTTTGCTGCAGATTCTTGGCACTATTTACTGCTGACACAAGCTTGTTGCAGGTAGCAAGAGTGACAGATAGCTTCATCAAAATCCTAAGAGCCCTTTGGTTGTAATGTACTTTTCCATTACCGTATCCTTTGTTCAGTGTGGATGGTGTAACAGCAGTGGAGAGGACTAGAATGTTATATTTGTTATCATTTGAGTTATTTATTTTTAGATTAAACCTAATGCCACTTACTTGGCAAGACTTAGGAATGCCATTATTCTGTTAAACTGTGTCCCTGTGTAGTGGTCTGCTGAGCACAGTATGATGTCTCTCCTCTCCCAAAAAGAAAAATAATCACACAGCTATTGATAAAATTCATAGTGGGTGATTGGAGGGAACTAGAGTTTTCTAGGCCTGGGCTTGGCCAAATGATGAAAAAGAACAGATTCTAGTAATGAAGCCACAATAAAAATGTTTCCTTCTGTGAAAAGGTAGTAAAATTGACTTCTTCCAAATGAAGGATGTGGTCCTGGCTCAGGTTCAGGGATGACTCCCAGAGATCAGGAAAAAAGAATTTTTTTTTTTTTTTCTTGAAAAAGACACAAGCCAAATTGCAAAGATGAGTTTGGCTAAAGGTGCACAAATGTTTGGCGTCTTACAATGTCATCAAAGAACTGGGAAGTTTAGCTAGTTTGTTCATCTTTGCCATAAATTCAGAGATAGGTGCAATTCATATGGCCAGTGGCCAATCTTTAACCAAAAACCTTTGAGTTATTGGCAGGCTGACCTTGTGTCTCAGAAAGAGGGGCAGAAAGCAATCTCTGCCGTGCTTCTCCCCAGGTGACGTTCTACCTGAGCAGAAGACATTGTGCCTTCTTCAGCCGTGATAGGAATCCTGTGCTCAAACACTAGGCAGATGCCATGCCAAATACAACCAAATGAGGCAGCTCTTCTGTGTGGACAGTCCTATGTCTGTGTCAGCCTTTCACCTCTGTCTGTGTTAAAGTCACTTGGCTTGTATGTTGGAAATTAAGTAGGAGTTGTACATGGGTTTCCTCTATTACTGTGTGGAAGTACCAGAGACCGTCTGCAGATGCCAAATGAAATTCATTAACTGAATTGTTCATTAATATAAAGTACAATGACAACAGGAACCATTAAAGGCCAAAACAAAACACTTTGCTGGTGTATTGGTGTATTGTTGGGTAATTTTTACTCATTTTCTTTATTCTTTCAGTTCTACGGGATGACTTCAGACAAAATCCATCAGATGTAATGGTAGCCGTGGGTGAGCCTGCAGTGATGGAATGTCAACCCCCAAGAGGTCACCCAGAACCCACTATATCGTGGAAAAAAGATGGGACCCCGCTAGATGACAAAGATGAGAGAATTACAGTAAGTATAAAAAGTTTTTCAAACAACGCAAAAATCAGCTAATCTAAAATTACTAGTCTCTTTAGCATGTGGGCATCCAGCCATGCTGTACTTTCTACGATCTGTCCTTTCCTTGCCTCGGAGGCAAGGCTAGTTTGCATTTAGCTTGGAATGCATCCTCTAGTCTCATACTACTTCATTGCAGGGTATGCATTTGTTTGTTAAAGAGGACCATGCAAAACCTATGTTCTTCTCTTCCTCAGAGGAATTAGAAGCTTGCGGAAATGAAATTCATTATATTTGTCACTGTCCTATAATCTTCTTCCCTTTTATCCACTTACAAATTTCTGCAACCTATAATATCTGCCTTCTTTGGTTGGAAGGAGGAAGGTCTAGGTGAGACCTTCTTTTATAATTCTGTTGAAAAGAATCTATGCAGAAAAGCTGTGCGTTGTATTAGAAAGGATAAGAAGGGTTTTGGGATATAGTCACATTTCTTTAGAGAGATGGTGGCTTATCCTGCCCTCTCAAATTAAGCTGTTTTCTCATTAGAGGTGTTGTCATACTCATTTGTATCTGTAGCTTACTGAATATAGTATAGATAAAGCAGCTTTTCAAATCAGAAAACTATCCTTCTTTCAATTTTTGACATGTGAAACAATAAGCTATTGAGCCTAAATGGCTTGAAGAAATGGCAATGAAAAATGGAGTTCAAAAAATCATTTATATGCTGCCAACATGGTGATACAAAACATCTTTCCATATGGTGAGAAACCGTATCATCTGAAAGCACATACCATATAGGATCCTGTTGGTACTGGGAGGATTACTAGCGTAAAACAAGATCAGAGGCACATACAATTCATATACCTCAATCGTATGCTGAAATGAGGGAAATTTTTAATGGGAGAATAGTTAAACCCCAGCAATCTAAGTAAAAAATTACCATTTGTGTTTGAGATTTAGATTGCCTGTTGTTCCATTTGTTTTTTACAAACAAGACAAAGCTCAGGCATTCTGTAGTTCTGGTGTATGCATACATTTAAATTTTTAAGTACCCTACCAAACCTGTACTGATTGCTGGCTATTAACTCAATTCCTCCAATCATACTTGCTAAGAACTTGCAATTTCCTTTTCAAATCTCCTTCCCACTGTGACAAGTCAATTGACCTGAGATAAAGAGGAGATTCCAGTGCTACTTTTTTTTTCAGGAAATGCTTTCTAAACTTGCATTTTCTATTGCTATAGTTTATTCTCTTGAAGGATTTTCAGGTGTTGCCTATTAAGGACATTTCTTTCATTATACATGAAAACTCCTCTTCCTCCCAGCTGCCGGAACAAAGACATACCCAGAACAAAAGCAACTATCACTGACTGGCAGTGCCACCTGTATTTATTAAAACTGTGCTTACGATGGAATAAAGACCCTCAGTTTGGTTTTCTTTTCTGGTGATTGTATCAAATACTCACCTGCATAGTGTTCTTTCACCATGACATCTGGTGGAGTTATCTTGCATTATCAGTTTCTGCTTCCAAAAACAAACAAATGAAAATTAGTTTTGATGTAGGTGTAGATATACACTAGTTTCACGTGCCCAAATGCGTGTTTGTTTTCAGAGGTGTAAATTAACAGTGCTGCGATAGCTAGCTCAACTGCATTCATTTACGTCATATTTGCCTGGCATTGTCTTAAGCAGCACTATTAATATCATGGCTGCTTTCTCACACAGGCAAGAGACTGAAGCTACATTGTAATGCAGATTTGCATCGACTTACAGCTGTAGCAGGATCTTGCCAAGTCGATAAATATGCATTCAGATGTACGCCTTAACAGCTTTGCAGTAACCATCTGTATTATCTTGCTAGTGGCTGGGAGGTGAGGGGAGATCGGGACCTGGAATGGACAACATGCTAAAGGACAGATGGGCAAAAAATATTAATTTTGAAACCTGACTTAGAATTATTCCATTTCTGTTAACTTATCTCCCTTAGGTCATTTCTATTTCAGTTTAGCAACAGGAACATAAAGAATTAAAAGAGTACAACAGCTGAAATAAGGATGAAGTTGTTGGGTTTTAAGTGACAGATTTCATTTTTACGTGAAATCAACCTTTTTAAAAAAAAAAAAAGTTTTTCATTTAAGTTCCTATATTTAAAATGAAGACCTACATTCATTTGATGGCAAAATTATCATTGGCTCAGTGAGGCTAAATTTCAGGTAGTACAGTTTACAGGTGTTACCTTCCTCTTTTTAAGCCATGAAATTACCAGATCAGGAAATGTCAAACTATATGTGTTGGTGTTCAATATATATGTAATACCAGTGGCCATTTAATCAATGAAAATACTTTAGTGGCTCCACTTCTGAAGCATTTCCAGTTGTTTTCATTCTTAAAGGCTTGTTGATCTTTGACTCATTGCCATTTTAAGAGTTCTGTAAGTGTCAAAGGCTGTTTAAAGCATTTCATATTAATGCTTTCCTTTCTGACGAGATTTAAAATAAACATTAAGATTGTACTTTTTTTTGGAATAAGGGATGATGCTTGACACCTCTTTTTGGATTCATATCTATACTTCCTTCAAAAAGACAATATGTCCATGAAGCAACCTAATTTTTCATATGTGGAAGTTGTTTTCCTCATCTGCAACGACAATGTTGATCTCTGAGTCAGCAGAACTGGGCTTTACAGACTGAGTATTAAGGGTGCCAGAGAAACAGAGGTGGTAGCTCGGTTCTTGACAGAGAGTTTGAAGCAAGAGGTGTAGATAAATAGCAGTTAAATAAGATCCAAGTTAAGGCACAACTTCCTCTGGAATGCAATAAAAAGAAAATATTATTTTGTCCTGGTAGGGTTAAGGAAATGGATATGTTTATGTAGGTGAGATAATAAAAATCAAAGTCGTCTTTGCATATTTTTGGTCCATTTGTAGGGCAAATAAATGTGCTTTGAAGAGAAACAAATTTATATGCCTTTCAGGTTATAAACAGTAGTGAATGTCACAAATAAGAAATGAAAGTAAGGGTATGGGCACAGCTATCTGTGATGGGGGTTATAGAAACAGACATTTTCTTTGAGCACCGCTCTGCCAGTACTGCTCAGTTTTAGCACAAGTCAGACTCGGTGTAGGCTCTTCAGTGTACACATGTCCACTGGGTGCATCTGATGAAGAATCATCATCAAAACATTTTTTTCTTTCTGCTCTTGAATATGTTGTCTATAAACAGTTTTCTCAGTGCATTGGAGCTAAACATGATTTTTCTCATGTGTATTCTTTACACCACAGTATGAAAGCATATGCTTGATGTGGCTAATCCCCCTCCATACATTACCAATGAAGCGGGAATGACAGTCTTGCATGTGAAGCAAATGCTTATCTTTAACTTAATTTGTTGAATTGAAAAACAATTATCATGAGGCCAGAGCAGAACTAGTGTGATCCTATGCTCATCTAGTTAATTTTTCTCCTGGGATTACTGTGGAATCAAGAATCCCTCCTATAATATATATGGCTGAAAAGGAGTGCTTCAGTGCAGTCCAGTGAATAGCTCTAATTTCTCACTGGGAACAGTGTAAAAATAAAATGTATTTTTCCAATTTCTGAAATGTTCCGTCTGCACTAGGAGAGGCTGTGCGACTTTGTGAAACACAGTGGAGAAAGAAGATGCAAGGCCTTGTCCATGAGGAAGAGAGAAGGGAGCTCACCAGGGTGGGGAAGTTCCTCGTTCTGTTTCCAGCCCTTAGTGGTGTTTATGCGTTTGGAATCACTGTCTTGCCAGGTGAAGTTCATAGACCCGCGAATTGCTTGGGGCGAGGATCTAGGCCAGGACTCTGGGCTTCTAGGTATCCTCACCAGGAACAGGCCTGCTCCCAGCCCCATCAGTCTAGCCATCTCCTTTGCATGGCAGCCCAGTTTCATTAGGACGTAGCCACGTGTTTCAGGCACTTACCTTGGCGCCGAAAGCTATGAGTTTGCATTCCCTTGGGCTGAGGAGGAAGTGCAGTCAGTCTCCTAGTTTCTGCTGACTGCTGTAATCACTGGGCTTGTTCTTTCCAAATGTGTTTTGTCTAGATGCAGTTGGCAGGAGCATCAGTGGCCGTGAGTACCATTAGCAATGACGTGCTTGGGCACTCACAGCAATTGCAGTGAATATTGGTTGCTTGTAAGCCTGTGAATACCTCCAGTGTGCCTCCATTCACTTCTCAGCCATCTTCCTGTTGTATCCCAAAACCTCCCACTACTTTTCAAATGGTGTCCCTGCTGCCTTCCTACCACACACCACTGCAATGAAATTTTCACCTCATTTCCCATCTGTTTCCTCCATCTCACAACCTCCCCTTGCATCCACCCAGCCTTTTTCTCTCACCTGTCTAGCCCCACTCTATCATCTGATTAGCACTAACTGCTTGTGTGGAGGTAACAATTTGGAAGCTCAGATAAGCAAAACCTCCTGCTGTATGCTGTAATGTAAAGGCACTCTTCCTCTGGCTTTGCTGTTGATGTAAATGGCTGGTGTACTGTGATTTGTAATGAATGCGGTGTTGTCTGTCTGCCCTAGGTTTGCTCAGAGCCTCCCTTAAGGAACTGTGTTGCTGCTCCGTCGTCTTTGTGAATCCCAAATGCAATTGCCTGTATGTAAGATGCTGACATCAGTAATCTAACCAAGATGGTGGGGCCTTTGAGCATATCTTTAGGCAAAAACTGGCAATAATTACAGACTCTCAGGAGCACARAGCATTCAAAGAGGATTTTGTGGGTCTCCCATCTAGACAGGGGAACCTCCATACGCTTTTGGATCTCTCTCTCAATTTGTCTCATATTTTAGGGGCAATGCCTGCATAATTAACTAAGCCTCAGTAAAATCAGGATGCAGTCAGAGTGCCTGTAATTATCAAAACTTTCCCAGTGGGAGAATGTATTCGTATCTTGCATGAGCTCTGGAGCAAGTTGATGTTTGAGCCAGGTTTGGAGGTCAGGGTTTCACAGCTTCTGTTGTTCCTGCCCCATGACCAGTAGTAGCCCATGCTTCAGAAAGCCTCCTAATTGTTCACATAAAGTCATGGTGTAGGTAGTAGAAGAAAAAAGCTATGCATACTGAACATGAAATTTTAATAGGTAAAATCTTTTACATATACATGAAAAAGGATGCTGGTACCTAAAAAATAAATCCTTTGTAATTGAATACAAAAAGTAAAGCCTTTGCATTGAAACTTTGGTGCAGCACTGTGATTGCAATTTCCCCCTCTTTCGTATTAACTCTTATCTATCATTTATCCTGAATCATCCTCATCTGATTTTTAAAAGAAAAAGCTTGAGAAGCGATTTATCTTTCCTTGTTCAAGTTTCTTAGCTTTTAAGATCAAAGTTACAGGATGAATAATGCATACAGGTTTTCATTCCTTTTTTGTGTGGCTGTCTTGTGACATCAACAGTTTTGAATGACTTCCACTCTTATTTTAGGTAAGTTGTAACTTGAATTCTTGATTCCTGTTTCGTTTCCTGGCCCTTAAATCACAAATATGAAGCATTTATTGTGTCTTGCACAATGCTATTTTTACACGAGTGAGTGATGAAAATGTTTTCTACAAAATGTGAAAACAAAGCCTCTGATCTTCTGCTGTGACAGGAAAACCTCCTTAAAGGTACCGTCCACAGGAAGACATTTTATTTATTTGCCCCAAATCTTTTGTTAATGAATTGTCAAAGAGAACTTGGTTCATTCTTCTTGGTGGAGACCATTCACAGCCTCATTGTGCTTTGGCAACTTTAAAACTACATAGGTGATCCCAACGTGATCTCGGTCATAACAAGAAAGAAAAAAGAAATGGAAGAAATTACTATGCCTGTCAGTTAAAAAGGAAAAGAGAAAGGGTTGTTTGTATTGGAGGGAACAGTGGAAAAAGCAGAAATTAATTTGCTATTTAGGAAAGGGGCCTTTCCTTCCAAAGTTAAATTGCAATGGGAAAAATTGCAGAGGGGAGGTGAATCAAGAAAAAGGAAACAAAAACTGATCGAATTTGTTGCTGTGTGCTGTGCAGGAGTAACAGTCTTAACCCTTTAAAACAGCTATGCTCCTGACACAAACCATCCTGTTATGGTGCCACTCCAAATTAATTCAAGATGTTTATCCTTATTTCTTTCTTCTCCACTTCTCTTTTTTTTCTGGCCTCCTCTCTTTTTTCATTAATTTATTAATCTCTTAACATCTTAATCTCCCCAAATTATGTATTTTAGATACACACAGCACAAGAATGCATGTTCCTGTAGAAGATGTAATGCTTATGGTAACATAGTCTGTCCTATGGAGAGCTGCATGAAAGATCATGGCCTGGGTACACAGCACACAAAGCAGTGGGGGTTAGGGGAAAGGRGGGAGCAAGTACCTACAGTTCAGGGTTTTATTTCATTTTAATTGTTTTTCTTTTTTGGGGCAGATTAAAGGGCAGGCAGCAATTTCCTATATGCCCCAGGAGGGTTAGAAAGAGAAGTGTATTTTTTCTTCTGATTCCCTATACGTATTTGTTGCCCCCCAGCAATTTCCTTTCTTCCCAGTCCTTTTTCTTCATTCTGTCTCTTTTTCTTACTCCCTGAGAGGGTTGGCTTCCCACTCTATCCTCTTTCTTCTTCGTCTGCTGATCCCTACAATGGTGGCTTCCTTGAGGATCAAGAGTAGTTTTTGTTAATGAATTATATTTCTTCTGCTATTAATATTGCTTCCTCTGGCGACACAACTGGAGCTGCTGTGAGTTAACTTGGCACCCCAAGGGGAAAAAAATGTGAAAGATTGTGAAAAATAATTTGGAACCACACAGCTGTCCTAGAGTATAGTGAGAATGGCTCTAAATCCTGCTGTTTCTTGCTCTTAGTTTTTCCAAAATGTGACATTGTTTTTCTGTGTTCACGCTTAAAGCTCTGTTTCAGGGTCCCTTTTGCTCCTGCTGGAGTCTTTCTGCTCTCCAGATTCCACAAATAATTCAAAATTTGTCTCCTGGATTGTGTCCCTTGTTTTCTGTTCTGACCATGGCATGTGCTTCTGTTGTCTCCTGCATTATCATCAGGGCACCTTTCCCATCTTCCTCCTCAACTCGTTCTGCGTGCCCGCAGTTTCCCCTGCTGTGTCTAAACTACTCGAGTTACCACATCTGCACAACCACTCTTTCTGTGTTAAGACAAAGAGTTCTCAGCGTATCTTCTGCTACGCTGCTACTTCTCGTGTCATTTTTTTATTATCACAGGCATATCTGAGTTCTTTTAGTGGTACGATAATCTTTGGTTAGCATTTGTTGCATCATTTTGTACATTCTTTGTGGGGTTTTTGGCTGAGCCCTAAAAAACATTACCTTCTTCTACAGAGAACCCTGCTCATCTTGGAAGGCTGTAAAAAATCTGACTAATAGCCTGGGCTAACAGCGAAAGGAGAAAATATCAGACATACTTTTATTTTTGTATTCATTTTCCTCTTTCTCTTCTTCCATCCTATTTGGAGTCTTACCATACTCGCATCACTTTTCAGACTCAGCTCTTTGAAATGAAACTTTTCATCTCTAACACATCCACGAGTAGTTTCCAACCCTGACCACAGCTGTTAATAGTGACAGCTTGTATTTCTACAAGCACTGAAGTAAACGTGGATTGAAAATCTTAACCTATTACAAGATTCTCTCCTTGCAGTTTTTGGCAGGTTTGCCATTTTAAAGAGCATAGCTATGCAGACTTTGTCAGGCAGATGTGAGCTCATTCAGTTTGCTCTTTGAATCGACCAGAAGCCATATGGCAGCGGTTAATGTGGCGCCGAGCCTGAGCTAATAAGCCCTGCTGAGAGACAGGCTAGATCACTCCGGCACGGTATTGTACTAATATGGCCACACAGCTTCTGTTGCGCTGAGGGTAAGGGCAAAATGAGCTTGCGTTGGCTTGAAGTGTCCACGCGCCAAGCCAAAGCAAATGGCCTGAAAACGCCTGTGTGGACATTCTCTTCCTTCTCTATAGCTCTTATAGTCAACTATCCTGAATACTTCTTTGGGGGACAACGTGCTTTCTCCATTAGTGTGATGTTTGCTGCAAGAAAATGGTGAGGAATAAGCCTGTTAGCTAGTTAGTCTAAAGTGTTTGAGTCATGCTTAATGCCCGACATTGTTCTAATTGGTTTAAATGGCTCATTATTAACCCTGAATCTTCTATGCAAGGTTGCTGAATAAAGTGTAAGACAGGGTAAACCATGCATTGGTTCACACTTGGTGTGATGTGTCTTTTCAGTAGACATCTCCAAAGGATAATACTGGTCTGTGGAATTAGTGGAAAGGGAAGGAGCATCATGACACAGGGCAAAAGGGTGGCCCAATGTCAAACATCTGTGGACTGGGGAGGACACCAGGTTCTGTAGGCTTGTGCTGGCTATCACAGAGACTAGATTTTGCATTTAGGACCAAACTGACCTCGCGTGTTCCCAAGGGCATGCCTGGTAATAGTGTAACCTACTGCGTGAGGTTATGAGATTTATAGACTGTGTTCACACTAACCAAAACTACTGGAATTAAAACTCATCGTAATTCAGTGTTAGATTAAAATGGCATTTTAAACCAAGTTATTGCTGATCATACTGTCCCTATAGCTAGGAGTATCTGTTCCTTCTGTTTTTTCTCACAACTTTCAAAAATGTTCCTTTGCATCAGTGATGCGCACAGCTTCAGCTATTTTGTCTTCTCGCCACTTAAAATGTTAGGCATTAGACATGCATAACTATGGTTTCTCAGTATTGTTTCACCCAGCAGTAATGAAAAGTACTCCTTTAATATGAACTAAGTATGTATTTTTGTATGCTCAACTTTATTTTAGACTGATTTCTACTTTTAAATATAAAAGTAAAGTGAAGAAGAATGAAGTTCTTCTGCAGATACTCTGTGGACTTAAAGGAATCGGAAAACTCCTCACTGAGTCAAAATTCTTCATAGATTTCTTTTGTCCCTAGTCATGAACTGATGACCTAGATAGTAAAAGAAAATAAATGCCTGCAGCAAATAGGGTATGTGTTAGATATCTGAGTTTTGAGACTTCCACAGGCCTAGACATTAGACTATCAGGATTTTCTTGTTAGAATGGCTTATTGAGTTTTGAACCTCTGGGACCATCTGAAATTATAGAAATGGAGTCTGGGAAGCTTCGCCTTAAAAAATAATAAAAAAGCAGGTGGTTGTTATCTCAGCCTAGGTTACTTGAGCTATCCAGAGCGTGTAGAACTTTATGATTTGAATGGTTAGGAGCAAAGGTGATTTATTATGCTGAGAAAGTAAATTCTTTGTTTTGTTTGGCCGACAGTCTAGTTGTTGGGGTTTTTTGGGATGGGTAAGGGAGATGAAGAAAGGATGTGGGAGGGAAATTATTTCTTCATTCATTTTATTCTCTTAATGAAAAAGAAATATTTTTGTTTGGTTAGTTTTTTTAAGCAGTCAGGAAAGGAGCCTTTGCTTATATTACACACAATAAAGATGAAGATTGGGTTTAGAAAGTTAATTTTTCTCCTCCCCTCCCTTCATCAGCTGTATGGAAATCCTACATGTAGAGTGTGGACATCCTCTTCTAAGTTAAAAATCCATTTCTGGTGACACCGTTCTTCCCAGCCCCCTAGGCACTGCTGTGTTGTGTGCCTTCTCCAGTTCCTCATCATGAGCAAAAACAACAAGAAGCAAAGCAATATTCGAAGAATCGAACTTTTAAAGCCTTTTATGAATCTGACACACCGAACATTAGGTCTCACACTAGGAAGTATGCACACTGTGTACAGGCAGAAAACACATTCAGAGTAGAGTTCAGTCCATTGGACGTGGGACTTAGATCAAATGTGCTAAAAAGCACTGGAAATTTTCTGCGTTCCAAGGTTCTTTCATGCAGACTCCAGGACCTGTGAGCCTTTTACTTTATTTTTTACTGTATTTACATTTACTTTATACTTGTATACAGAGATATTTCCATTAGTAAAGCATGAAAGACCTTTTAACACACAAATATCCTACAGAAATCAATGTTTTATTTGTGGCAAGTCTGTATCAGTGAAGTGAAGTAACTCAGCTCCTCACTGTGTTCACTGTTTTCCAAACACTGAAACCCTCTCCATTTGGGGGGAAGGCAAGGAAAAAAAAAAAAAAAAGTACATTTTTGTTCTTGAAAGTCTCTAGTGGACGTTATAAATTTGATTGTTCTTGGCATTTTTGATATTCCTAGTCGCTTGCACACTGCAGCAGCCACATGTTGTCACTTAAAATCTAAATATCGGATAACTGCTAACTGAGACTTTATTGTGTATCATGCTTTTTTTAGGAATTAGTTTTGTGAAGTAAAAATGACACTAACTCTAAAAGCATGTTTAATAAAACCTCAACAATCTATGTGCTGAGTTTGCACATATTATGTTCTCATAATCAAAAGAAAAATGTAGAATAAAAATAGTAGAGAAGAACAGTGCCCATTTTTGGAGCCTTGAACAGATGTAAGTGATTAGAGCTTCTTGTTTGGTTTGCTTTGATTTTTTGGTCTACTTTTTGAAAGTTCTGTCAACTTCATTTTTGCTTATTTCACTTTGTTTGAATAGTTTTGCCTTACTGAGTTTCCTGTGATGCTTCTGGTTATATGAAAAGTCTAGTCCAAATCACAGCACTTCAAAAATAATAATTTTTCAGTTCTTGGGTTTCCTCAACCCAACAGAGTACTTCTCTCTCTCCAGGTAATAATATACTCACAATTACTTACTGCCAAGTTCAGATATTCACCACGTGCAGTAGTGTGGGACTAACATACACATTGCAGGGTGTTATTCCAGACTCCTGTGTAATATTATGCAGGACCAAGTCTGCCTTCTTATGGTTGCCCTCCTTAAAAGGGAAAGAAAAAAAAGCTACTTTCTTTCCTTACCTAGCTGTAGGACAATTCTTGCTAATACTCATGCTGCCTTGAGCAATTAATTGGTCCTTTTTTTCCTCCTGAAAAATCGTTACCTAACAAGAATCTATTTGGCACATGGTCACATAAAGATTGTTCTTTTATTTAACATGGAAGTGTGGGTGGTTAGTTGTACTTGGATCTAATTATACTCATTTTCTTCTAACCCAACAGCTTTGCTTTTGCCTCTTTCTTTGCTGCTGTTGTCAGTTGTTTGCTTGCCTCTGCTAGGCCTCCTGGTTCTGGCTGCATGGGGGAAAATAAACTACACAGAAATAAGAGGGGGAAAAGGGAGTAAGTTCTTCCCCCTATAAGTTTAAGAGACAAAAAAAACCCACAAACCTTCCAGGGAAAATAATGCTGTTAAAAAAGTAGAACTTGAGAAAGTGAAATGCTTTCCTGGTATGTATCTTGAAATATTTTTAGTGCTACATGGAATATATTTAATTTTGAAACTAGCCATAGAGATGTATGCTTAAGTAACTTTGCCTTCCCTCACAAAATGCGAAGTTTGGTTCCTTAAACAAAATGATTATGACTCCAGATTTTTAACTGTAAGTTTGTGTATTTTGCATCATTGCTTTTCCAAGAGGCTACGCCATTCAGAATGCCAAATTTTTGACAGCGAAAGATGTTGACATGATGGCTTGGGCTTCCCTCCACCACGGCCCACATTTCAGACTCTGCAGATCTTGCTCTTCCCATTCATTGGGAGTCATTTGTCTCTTAGGACTACTTTGAACTCTGGTGTTCAGTTTGAGCATTTCTCTTGGAGTAAGACCTGATGCAAATCAAGTAGGAAATAAATTGCTTGTTCAGGGTAAAATGTTACCATAGAAGCTGCAAGTATCTGGTCGAAGCTATTTTATGGTTCATGGTAGGAATTCCAGACTCCAGGAATGAGTGGTTCTGCTCTCTGGCAGGCCTGCACATTGAACAGAATTAAAGATAAGCTGTTTTTACCATGAGACTATACAGTCATTGTAACAGGTTTTCAAAAGTGAGCTGCAAAACATTCTCCTACAGAGAAAATTACTGTACAGTAAAGGAAAGATTGCCTTGAGGTAGAAAGTCTGCAAGCTCAGCAAAGCAGATTGCTGGGCTGCTGCAATCTTCCTGTGTGATTTTGGGCAAGCCTTGAAATTGTTCAGTACTTCTTGTTCAGCATTTCATGAGTTGTGGGACTGAATTCATTCATACATATAAAGCAGCCTGATGCTATTGGAACAAAGCTGTGTTGTGTCACTTTGCCAAAGTGCAAAGTGTTATTACATCCTAAATCATGAATAGGCTCTTTTTTTGTAGACAAAATAGGCAATTACAGTAGAGTAATATTCTCACTTACATACTCAGGCCATGCTTCACTCTAGGTGTTTGTGACTGTATTATACTTGCAGGATCTAGCCCAGGTGCAAATATTTTGAGATTTCCTTTTATTTTAAAGAAAACATCTCTTTACCATTCAAGTTATATGCTGAAGCGTCAAAGTGGTTTTGAAATTATTGTCCATTGTACTCAAGGATCTCAAAAGTTTATTAATAAACTAGGAAAGTCTTTATAGTAGGTATTTTGCATTATTATAACTCCTGGGAAATTTGCATTCACAAAGACTATGATTAGTATGTTTCATGAAAATACATTTTGCACACATCCTGAACTCTCAGTCTGAAATTCTGGCATTGCTGAGATCAGTGTGAGTATTACCATTGTCTTAACTGAGACTAATATTTCACCCTCTCCAAGAAATCAGATAGTATAATTTATAGCAAGGGAGAAGCCCCTTTTTGAAGTGCTGAATGAGTTGACATTCTTCATCTTTTTGTTGCTGTTGTTGCTGCTTCACTTTTTGTTGTTGCTGGCTTGTTTGTCATTAAGTTACTTCCCTTTTGCCAGCTGGAGTTTTATGGACATACTCAATTTTCTTTCTCATTTTTTGTCCTAATGAGACTTTCTGCTAAGAAAATTTCCTTGTTATATGTTTAGCTGGTATCTCTTGTGTTTGTGATTCTTAAAT
Organism: Phoebastria nigripes; assembly: GCA_035582835.1. Taxonomy (NCBI): domain Eukaryota; kingdom Metazoa; phylum Chordata; class Aves; order Procellariiformes; family Diomedeidae; genus Phoebastria; species Phoebastria nigripes. Next base: position 509,889 of record JAYKAV010003050.1, read on the forward strand.
ATTAGGAACTACCCAACTGGAGGTGACAGCTGTGACTCTACTTTTGTCATCCCAAATCGAAGGCTTTGGACCACCAGTATAAGAGGTCATCTATTGTATATATTATTCTTCAAGCTAACAAATGTAGGTGGTTGTAACAGGTTTTTCAGTGGGAGAGGAAATCTTAATTTTAGCAATCTGGACATTTTAAGTAGGACGTGGGGGAATAACTTTTAAAATTTGCAAAATTAAGAGTAGCTGGAGTAACCAGAGCAAATAAACCTGCGACCCTGCTTTGCTAATTATTTCTGATTCAAAAATAGAAGGTATTTGAACTTTGAAAAAGTTCACCTTTAGGATTTCAACAGGTGGAGAACTGTATTCTCCATGCATTAACCATCTTAACAAAGGCCATTTCTTCTACTGCTATGAATATAAAGTTCAAGAAGAAGGCAGTTCTTCATCTTTGTAACATATACATTTCTTAGACTGCAGTGTCGGTTTTACTGTGCTGCCCTGTCAATGAGTCTCAAATTCACCTTGAAGGATCACCCCCAGGGATGCCAGCTGAACCTTTGACCCTTCTGTTCTGACTGTCACCAAGGTTAACACATCATTACAGCTTGTGATGTTCGGGATACCTGTTTGTTTGGAGCCTTTATCAACCTACACTGTTTCAGATAACAGAAACAGAAGCCTAGTCTCACACTGCTATTTCATAGGAGTATGTTTTGATGATTTTTGAGAATGAATTACATTTCGTCCTAGTTTTATGTAAAAACAGAAGTCAAATTTTAAAACTTACCCCTGTTTTTCCTATGTTATTATTAAAATAACAACCATATGGTTATAAGCAATAATAAAAAGGTGAGGAAGCATTTTCTTTTTAAATTTGAAAATGGGCAGCTTCATACCTGAACTGCTGCTTACAGTACTATGTAGCTGCACAATGCAAAAGAGTATGTGGTGACAGAAAAAAGGACATCACTAAGTATTGGCTTTGTGGGATCAGTTCTAGCTATTGRCAGGTTAAGGACACTTTGTTTATTCAGAATTGTCCTACCAAGGAACCATCTTGGATAATTAGCCTGTTATAATTAAAATGGGTTTTGATTTGCTAACCCAGAAAATTATATTTGCAAATACTGTTCTTGTCTGTGGGACTGATATCTAGCCAAGGGAACTCTTTTATAAGAGAAGTCTGTTGACACAGATTTTCCAAATATGTATTAAAATTCATTATTTTAATACATTGTACCTTATAAATGTGCACCTATAAATGTGATCTTAGCAAAGTTCATATTTTTTTCAAGATTGTCCTCTGATTGGCCATCAGTTTTGTGTTCGTGAAATAATAATAGGAATAGATACCAAAATCAGTTTTATTCTCTCCCCTACATAGTTTCATATGACTTCCACATATTCTCATTGGAGAATTAACGCTAGCTAATGTTGAAAAGTTTTATAAGGTAAAGATGATCATTCATTCAGGTACAGTGGAGAATGCCAATGCAATTTTTTTTCTGGTGATCACGGAGATTACTTTTAATCCCAAATGGCACCTAGTCTACAAGGTCTTACCTTTGTATTCTTTCCTCCTTACTTTAAAATAGGTCTACAGGCATTACATTCAGGTACCTATCTGCAGCATTCAGGCTGTATACAAAGTTACTCTCTGTCCTCTATACATTCAATTGAGAGAGTTGAGATATTAATGGGACAGTGCTGTATCCTTTTCTGTCTTCTCTATAAACTTTCTGGAACACAATCTTTTAGATAACAAGCCTTAAACCACTTATTCCTTTCAGTTAGAATTACGTTGTTTTCCTTCTTAGACTTGTCTGGAAACTTATAATAGTGTAACAGCTACGTTAACTCCAGTTAGGTGTGATCACATGGTTTTTCCCTTTGGAAGCTTTTGAACAGTAGTTGACAATACCACAAAAGAGCTTTCTGTTTATTTAACCACATGATCATACAGAAAAAGAAACAACACTTCAAACCACTCTAATATCTAAGTGCCTAGCTGATCAATTTAGCATCTAAAATTTCTTTCTTATGGAATCCCATATGTATACCTTCTTCCAAATCCCCACTTAATGAGCTTCTGGTTTTCCACTCCTCAAGGAAGTGTACATCTCATTAAATCCCTCTTCCCGCTTTGGTTTTCGCCTCCTCCTATGTCTCAGGAACAGAGTTGCTGCTTTGGGCTACAAGTATGTCAGGCTCAGCAGAGGCCCAGTCCTAGTCCTCCGCTTGAAGGTGAATTTCTCCTAAGCATTTGTTGAAAAGTTACCATTAGGATCATAAGCTCATACCTTTGTGGTATGTTTCCAGGTAATCATGCTATGAAATTAGCTTGCTGTGTAAGCAGAATGAGCCTAGATCAAAATCTAACATGTTATTAAGGGCGACTCTAAATACAGAAGATATGGTATTTTAATACTCTATGCATAGAATGGCCTGCATATCAGATTGTTCTTTGCATGGATGTTTGAAAGAGTCAGTAGTAATATCTATAGTACAGCATTTATGCTTTAGTTCTTACAGGTCGTGAACGAAAGTTTAAAATCTAATAGGATTTTCCAGAATTTCAGTATTTAGAATTCAGTATTCAGAAATTTAAGGACTATTTAAGCATTTTTCTGAAATATAGTAGAAATATTCATATTATATTCTACCAAACATTTCTTGCCAAACTTTAGGTCTGGGGAGAACCTGTAGCATTTCACTGCAATCCACTGAAACCACTAAAGCAAAACAGCCTGAAAGTGGATCTCATCAAAGGATGAAACTTTTTAAGATTTTACGGCACTTTTGTCAAATGTGTAGTAACAAATGGAACTGTTTGAAAGGTGAAGAGAATCATCAGAACATTTTTTTTCCCTCTATATCAAACATTCACTAAAGTTCTGACTTTTTTGGTCACGACTGACTTTGGTTTTCAGTAGAATTTGGCTTTCTTTTTTCTTCAAAAAAGTCACCAATATGGCTGTCTTAGAAAAAGTGTGTATGAAGTACGCGAAGTATAATCATAGAATCATAGAATCATTAAGGTTGGAAAAGACCTCTAAGATCATCAAGTCCAACCGTCAACCCAACACCACCATGCCCACTAAACCATGTCCCTAAGCGCCTCATCTACAC
>JAYKAV010003050.1:514714-540819 GCA_035582835.1 Phoebastria nigripes
GCCTGCCCCTTCTTCCACAAGTGGTAAATGCTCCTTTTTTTCCTGAGTCGCAGGAAGAGCTCCTGGTTCAGCCATACTATACAGCATATATACTATAATGCCTAATAGTATAATGCAAAGTACAATGCATAGTTGATGAAGTCTTAATTCATCTGTTTTGTTTTTATGCTTATCATGCTTGAGGGGTTTTAGAACTTTTTCCCTTAATTTCTGAAAGTTTTCTCTATTTAGGGTTTGAAAACCCCATTACTAGTCTTCCATTTAAAATGAATTTGCAAGGGTAGCAAGTATCGTTTCTTTACCTTTTCTGGACATAAATAAGCAAAACCTGTGTTGGAACAAATGTGTCCTCTAAGATGAAAAAGGGTGAACTTTATTGTTAACAAAATTTTCAGTAATATTATAGCTTGGTGCAGACATCAGGGTACTGATGTGACCTACTGAAATTTGTTTACATATTGCAGTAGTGGTTGATCCTGTTAATGTTTGTTTGTGTTGGAAAAGGAGGCAAGAAGACTAAGGAAGCTTATTGATAAGGTCTTTTGTTTGCATAGATGCTATCAGGACAGTCCTTTAAATACTCTCTTCCATGCCTGTTCACATGCATCAACTTTTCCCAGCATTTTTTAGTGTGTGTTTTTGCATCATTTTTCTTACTTTTCCTTGAGGTGCATCAGCATGGGAAGGAAGTCAGAAAAGGAAAAATTTGTGATAATGGGAACAACACAGAGAAATGCCAGTCATAAATATTTTTCCTAGAAATATTTTTACGTATTTGGGGCGCTGATTGGAGTCATAGAGTGTCTCAGGAGTGGTGAGTTCAGACCTTGGTGGGGCTCCAGCTGAGGTCAGCTCTTACTCATCCCATTTGTAAATGGTCCCCGATCATTCAGGATGGCACTCAGTGTATTGCATGCTATGGCCTACAGGCAGTGCCTTTTGGTGATGTGCATTCAGGACCAGATTTTGAAAGTGGAGTTGCAAACTCGACTACCTGGACATGTCAATACGTCCATCTGATAGTCAGAAGTGTTGACTGCCCCTTACCTTACCCAGCGGCCAAGGACTCCTAATTTTTGCCATCTGCTTTTGAAAAATTTGGCCAGGTTGTTAGGTAGATGAGTCTTTTAAATACAAAGGTACATCTTCTTTTCTGTTTGTCATGCTGAGTAGCTGGCGAAGAAAAAGTAATGTCTTTAAAACTTAAGTGTTTACTTCAGACTGAACATTTGGGTTTGTTTGTATCTGTTTTAGAAGCATAGTGTGGCTGTTTCTGTGTTTTTAGAGAGGAAAGTTTACTATGGGAATGCAACTGCAGTTTTTAACTTCCTGTCACTGTCATAAAAAAGGTAATTCATACCAAAGGAACCTGAAATCTGATCAGGTAACACTTTTAGTTTTCTGTAAAGATCACTTCCTATCCATTATGTGTTTTTATACTGCTCACACAGAAGACGTCAAAGTTTCTTATTTACGTTAGGATAGTACTAGTTTAAAAAAAGACATGCACGCAGCCACAAGAAAAACTGGGAAAATGAAAGTGCTGAGTAATTTCAATTTCTCTGCCATTTTACAAGCCCATTCCACCAATAGCAAACTGCCGCAAACAGGAGACACTGATTTCCATACAGAACTTGGCCAGCTAGATCGTAGTTTACTCTGCTTTCTAAATACAAATGGAAAAAGTTGAGCAGCTGATATTTCCAGTGTCCAGAGCAGTTTCTCCCCCCTTCCAGCCACGTTTTTTTTCTCCACCTTTTCCACCTTTGGTGCAGTTTACAAATACCCTTTTAACAACAACGAAAATTGTACCGGGAATTTAAACCCCCAGTAGCATCTGAGAGGAATAGCAAGGAACTGCTGCAAAGGAAGCAATTATCCCAGCAGGGCTCCAGAGCCCCCCTGAATAGCTCGGGCAGCCCCCAGCAGCGAGCAGAGAAGAGCCAGCGGCTGCAGGCGAGGCAAGGGGAGAGGCACCATTCTTCAGGCTTCGGTCGCTTCAGTCTCCTTGGCTATTCACACTGTAACCACTTCCATTTACGCACGGAGCGGTAAGCGGTTTGCTGCTCCAAAGGCGAGGGCTGAGTGGGAAGAGCAGAACTGGTAGGCAGCCTGTTCCTGCTGACACTGGAGCCGTATTTCTCAGTGGCAAGCCTAGCAGTAGCCCACAAACAACAGCGCTCAGAGGGTATCATAGTTAAAGGATGGCGATGGGAAACATGTGAGTATCAGGGAGCAATGATCCCAGTACATACAGAGAATGGGAACAGCGTATGCTTCGTTCTGCTTGATTGCAACCTGTGCTGGCTTATTTTAAGAGTAAGAGAAACTCCAAGTAGCTYCTGGCTTCACTGTCCATTGCTAATGATCAGCTTATATTGTATAGTCCCCTGTGGCAACAGAGGGCTGACCATTTGTGAACGGACTAAGATCTGCAGCTTGCTCGCTGCCTGTTGAGTCTGTCCGGAGGATCTGAAGTTGAGCACAAAAATAAAAATAATGATGCAGGGCTGCGGTGTGGGCTGGGGAAATAGGGGGATTTGATCTTTACCTCTCTGTGCATACGTTCTCCTCCTTATTCTTTGTAAGTTTAAATTTTAGCATCTTCCAAGCAGGGACCTTATCTGTAGCTGTACTGTCTAGCCCAGTGGCTTTTCAGTGTTCCTTCAATAAAAATGAAAGTTACAGTCAGATTTGCTTGTGGTTGCCTGTGACTGCAGGTTTTTACCTCAGTCCTGTAGCACAAAGCTTGTGTGCAGACCACAAAAAATGCAAGGAAATCTGTGATTTATGATTTACACGTGCTGCAGTCACAAGAGCTGCAGTGATCGCTGATGGAAGAGTGAAATGTGGCAGATTAATATATGACTTTTGTGTTTAACTGTTCATGAAAAATGAACAATGTGGTGCATGTGTTCCTTTTTTTTGAAAGTGTTAAACAAATGATGTGAAAGGTTTAATGTTTTCATAACTCTGTATGTCCAGCATAGTCTCAGTATAAAAGTTAGAGTTCTAAGCTTAGACTCAGAAATAAATGCAATAGAAACTTAAGCCAGGTTTATGTGCTTTTTTCTGAATCATGGTTTCATTTCTATGATATGTCATCTTGGTCAAAAGTCAGAGAATCAGCAGGTTTTTAGTATTTATGTTAGAAAACATTTTATATTTTTTCAAGGTTACATTTTGCAAAATATTTGTGTATCTTTAGTCCTTAGTTGGTAGTGCCAACACTTCTTGGAAGTAAACCTGATTGTAAAGTTTTGAAAGAAAATGTTTTGAATGAGAAGTCAAATCTGTCTCAAAATTTAAAACTGTCAAAATAGCAACTTGAAAATGTATGAAAGAATCCACTGCATTTTTGCCACCTGTGATAAATTTTATTTGCTTAGTTTGGTTCTCAGTTTATATTCTATGCCATAAAGGGCTCGGGTTTACTCCCTGAGGAAGACAGAAATTCCTTCTTCCCTTGGGAAGCTGCTGGGCCAGCTCCAGGGAGGAAAGCTTTCACAGGCAATCAAGTGCAGGAAGTGCAACGGTCACGGGAAGGATCCGGGAGACTGTAATTCGCATCCCCTTCAGTGAGGAGCCAGCAGTGGACAGCCAGTCTCAGAGGGGATGTGCCCTCTGCTCGAGGCAAGTGGGAGTCTGAGCCAAATCTGCTGCATCTCAGAAGGTCACTGAATGACTGAAGCCAAAGCTGAAAATAATGACCCGCTGCACAGACCCATGCCAAGAGAGAAATTTTGAATAATTCTTTTTTATTTCTATTCTCTCTTCTCAGACTGTGATGATTTTGTTGTTGTTGTTGTTTCACAATTGTACTTCTAAGTCTAGGAGAGCCTTGGTTTTGCATGTTAAAGGCCTTTCAATTTCTTCTGGGAGCTATGAACATCTACTTCAAAGCTCTTGGTAACTTGAGTCCTGTTAGAACAGTTCCCTCTAGGAGACACTATATCAGGACCTTGAAAAATCCCATATTTTGGCATGATGGCTGAGAGAGATCTGCACTCTGAGAAATGTCTTTCATCAGATTACAAGTCTTAGTGTAGTTTTATCTAGCCATGCTTCTAAGCTTTGAAGTTGAAAGTTAGGACTCTGCTGTTGGAGACTCATGCTCTGCACAGCTCCTCTTTCCTTAGGGGAAAGTGGGAAATTTCCCGTCACAGAAATACACTCCATGATATCGAGTTGTCTTAAATCCATGTCATTGTCCCGCCAACATAAACTCCAGGCTTAGAAAAGGCAATGTTGGTCAATACCTACTATGACAGTTAGGAACTTAAATCCCTTGAAATCAGCAGCAGAGTCCATACTCCTCTGAAATGGTATGGTGGTGGTACTCCTCCCCCCTCCACCCCCCCAGTGCTGCCTGCRGGGTTTAGGCGTGCTCTGCAGCAAGCAAAGCCACTGCAGAGTCTGGTCTGGTCGTGTAAATGGGCCCTTGTGGTCCCTGGAGAGCCAGTCCAAAACCGCCCTTGGTTTCATTCTCGGTGACTTTTCGACAGAGCCCCACAGAGCGGCTTTGCGTCTGTCTTTTGCAGTGTAGGCACTCTCAGTGGGAAGTAGGCTGCTAAATTCCTCTGTAGATTTGGGCTATGTTGTTTCTTTTGTGGTTACCAGGTAGGAATTTTTTATACGTTTCAAAATTCGTGGTTTGTTAGGATTATTTTTCCATATTACATTTGTGGTACTTTAGGTAACATAATTAAAAACTGAGAGATTTTGTGTGGCAAATTAACCCCAGCTGGTCTGGGATTTTATCCTTGGAGATACGTAAATAACACAGTGGTGGTGATGCTTAAAAGAAAATTCCTGTGTAACAGATACTTCAAATCATCTGACTTGCTTAAGGGGAGAGAAATGAAGACATACCAGACACCGAGTTCAGTTCAAGTTCACTTTTATTTCTGATTTCTACCACTGATTGCAGTGAAAGCTATATATGCACCCATGCATCTAGGGGAGATTCATGTACGAGGTTAAATTTACAGTTTTACAGAAATATTGTAGTTGTCATTACATACACGTTGTTCCCATGTTGGGGTCAATTGGGCTTTCTTTGGGTGTTGCAGAAAGATTGGTTAGTTCCATATATTTTTTACTGACCCATAGGATGTGCTTATGTGTTGCCTGTTAGTTTAGTGTGTTTTCTGTACTCAGTAAATAGCATTGTGAGAAACAGTTTCTGAAGCAATCGTTCGCTTTTTTTTTTTTTTTTTTTTTTTTTATGTTTTTTTGGAGATCTTGTTCTAGCGGCTTTCACGACACGAAGCTAGTCATATCATGCTTTTGTTGTAGGAGGATTTTAATCTTGGTTTATAATAAGAAAGGAGGTATTACATAGTAAATGTTTTGCACTATAGCTGTGAAAACATTTCAGGAAAGTATTTTACTGGTTCAAATATTTTCATATAAGCATAGCTGTCTGTTCAGAAATTAGTTGTGATTAATGTGAGCCAATACGGCCTATTTGGAATTAAATCTTTCTTTGTGATTAACAAAAGCCAAATGTTTGTAGAAAGTAAGTTTGGGATTGTTACAATTTTAAACTTCTGAAAATTGTATATGCTGAGGTATGGATTTTTCTTTTCTGAAGTTGATTTATGACATTCTGCATATATCTTGGCTATTTCCACAATCTTGTTAGTTGGGTAAAGTATCAAACACATATGGTAATTCTGATATTTGGTGTCTTGTGATAAAGCCAAGTGCTGAATAACCCTCAGCTCCCTCTGAAGTCACCAAACAATTCAGGACGCAGATAACCCTTAAGCCTTTGTAGATATCCATCTTCTTGTAGATACAGCCATTAATAATGAGGCCATAAAAGAGGGGAAGGCAGTCTCGTGAGCGGACTTGAATCCGATTCTGACTCTGATGTATCCTGGCCAGATTGGCAGGGGTGCCAGAAGCAGCAGCTTGAATCTATTGTCATTTTATCTACCTCAAATGCTCTTTCTTTCTAAATAAAGCTATCTTCCTATGCATTTTGCACCATCCTTTACAGACTCTACCTTCAGGCCTGTCATCATTGCAAGACTGTTTTGTTGGTCTATATGGTAGCAGGGAACAATTGACTTGCACTTTGTCATGACAGATTTACAGCACAGGAAGACCACTTGAAAGTATGTTTTAAACTTCTTTCAAATAGAATTTTTTGTGTGTTTGATCTGGAGGAGGCAGCATGTACCTTCCTGGGGTCCCAGAAAATGGAACCAGAAGCGGGACAGGCTCCTCTGTCTGAACTTTGAAGTTGAACAAGAACAAACTTTAATCATTGTTGAAGACCTATTCCAAACACGTTTTGATGTCTTGTGTCTGATATTTAAGCATGCTATAATAGGTAGGGAAGAATACAACGGATTCACAAGGCTTGGAACAAGATACACATTTTTAAAGAAAAATTTAAGATAGGTATTCATTTATACTCTTTTTTACTCAACTTCATTAAAACTGCAAAGTTATCTTCTATTGCTGACATTCCATGCCTTACGGTCTATGCTGCAATGTTAAGTCATAATATGGATATACTAATCTGTTTTGGGATGCTAGACCGCATAGAGGGAAATGAGCAAACTCTGTGTTTCCTAACTAAGAAATAAAAGCTCCATTTTACTTGTATCTACCATTGATGAGGCTATTAATTACAATTGCTTGTACACACCTCGTTTGTTAACTGTTTCATTGTCATTTATAATTAGATGGTACACTTTTAAAGCAAAGACCATGTCTGACAGGTTAATATCACATGCCCGTCACATTTCATTCAAATAAAATGTGATATTATGTATGCTGTACTGTAGAAGACTGAAATATGTGAAATTTGTGATATTACATCTGCAGAAACCCTGGCTATACAGAGGTCAGTATTTCACTCTGCAGTCTAAATTTCATTTTCTTATGGATTTAAGTTTGCTTTAGAATTATTTTGCAACAGAGCAGATTTCATTTATTAAATAGAATGAAACTAGGAGCTAAAAGAAAATAAAAAAAAAAAAGCCAGTCACCTTTATATTTGGACTTCCCAAGCATTTCTCTCATGGCTTCATTCTTTCTCATATTACATAGCACATTTCTGTGAAAAGTAAATTAATTACCCACATATATAAAAATATTTCTTAACACAGACAGACAGGTATGGATTTATACATACAGGAATTTACACACGCACACACAACATGCATAGGTATATAAAATACAGTCTTAGGATAAGTATATATATGTGTACAGCTATACTGAATACTTGGTGGTATGTTGTAGAACCCCTGGGAAAGTTTTTATGGATTTGATTTATTGGCTGACCGAGTTGGTTCATTATTTGTATATGATTTTTTGCTGCTGGGTGGCCATAATTTACAATTCTGGACCTAGTTAACTCTGTGGGTGCCTAGAGTTTTCTGTATGAACATCTCCAACTATTGTTTAAAKAAATAAATGAAGTGGACTTGCTTGAATGAACAATTTACTCATGAGGGGCAAAATATGGTCAGGCATGCAGGTCATAGAAAATAGCTTTCAGTAAGTCTTTTTAAGTCACCATGCTATCATATATTCTTTTAACGTACATACAACAATCCATATGTGTTACAGGCAACTGAAGATCATCTGTGAGCCACTGATCACAATCTTTTTCTCTCACAAGTATTCAGAACTATTCCTGTATTCTCTACTTGCACAGCCCTGATAAATTTGTTGGTAGGCACAGAACAGAACAAAATCCTGAAGAGGCGTGAAAAGTCAAAAAGTGCTGTGGCATCATTTCCGTATAAATGGAACATGATACTTACTTCCATCTTTTCAAAATTGGACTTAAAGCTTTGGCAGTTAACAAAGCAATTCTTTTCCCATGATATGCAGTATCTACCAGAGTAGTGTAATAAAACTGTTTGGTGTATCTTGTTCACTAGGAAGAAAGGCCTTCTCTTTGCGTTCAGTATGGTAATAGCTCTTCTGGAGGTTTGAGATGAAATGTTACCCTACCTGTCACTTTTTCAAACCATTACATCATTTGCTACTATAAAGTCCAGCTGGTGTATTCTGGGGCAGGGGCACAAATATGAGAAGAAGAGCCACAGCGCTCAAATTAAAACGCCTTGATTAACTGTTAAGTTTCCACAGACTATGAATAGTTCTAATTTGCATGATTTCAGATACTGCCCTCAAAGGCGATTAGGCTCTTTACTGCTCTAAATACTGGATATGAACTTAGTAAGACAAAGAAATGTAGCAGTGATTATTTACGTGTTCCTACAAAAGTTCACATGCATGTATTTCATTGTGTACTTTGTCAGTTAAAGCCATTGGTCTATAGCCCATATGTATCTCTAGCATATCCTATTGAGAGAAAATGTGGCAAACATTGCACATATAGAACGCAAATGTGTCATAGCTACAGATTTGATTTGCAAAGTCTTGTTAATAAGTAGAAGGGCTTGATCAATCTTACTGAGATGGTAGGTACCTAATTGTTAAAATTTAATGGAAAACTTGGGTAGTGACCCAACAGTGGAAGTACGCTTTCTTCTAGCCATCTGTGAACACTCTAATTACAGACATGTAATTCCACATGCACTTGTGGTACGTTTTATTGTAACTGTATAATTCATCACAATTTAATGTGACATAGCCATCATTGTAGCTAAAGTTCTAAACCCTTCTTCTGTTTTAAGGAAAACAAACAAACAAACAAGATCAACAAAGGAGAACCCCTTGGAAAAATAAACTAAATACATTCAGAATTCCATCCTGGAAGCACGGCTTCCTTCAGTAGGCATGTCACGTCTTTGGAAGTCTGCCTCAATGTCCATGAGGGAATGTTTCCTCTGCCTCTCCTTCCTTATGTAAATCTCAAATAACTTGGAAGAAAAGCAGCTTTCAATGATTTTTTAGTTGTTCAAGTGTTTCTGCTTTAATGCTTCTCTCCTTCTGTGCTTTGAAAAGAGTCTTGTGGTGATTCCTAGAAGAATTTCCTAGGATAGTTCTTGCTGGAGGTTACAATTTGTGCAAAATATACAGTTGTGTCATATTGTAATGAGTTTGAATGGGATTTTCTTAAGTGCCAAAATCACAGAGGAGCACAAGTGCTACTGAATGTCAGTAGGACTTAAGCTCTTAAGACATGTATGAAAATCACTGCTTTCAGTTTACATAGTTTTGAAATCATCAGCTGAGTTGGTAAATTCTTCTGATATGTAAATACATTTCTTTGTTAAATCCAGTGCATTCAATATTGATATACATGTGTCGTGGTTTAACCCTGGCCAGCACCTAAACACCACGCAGCCGCTCGCTCACCCCCCCATTCCAGTGGGATGGGGGAGAGAATCGGGAGGGCACGAGTAGGAATACTCACGAGTTGAGATAAAAACAGTTTAATAATTGAAATAAAACAAAGTAGAACAGTAATAATCACAGTGATAACAACAACAACAATAGAATATACAAAGCAGGTGATGTACAATGCAATTGCTCACCACCCGCCGAACGGACACGTGCCCGAAACATGAGCACCCGTCCTGGGACCCAGAGCCCCCACAGAGCGTGTTGTCACATGGTATGGAATACCCCATTGGCCAGCTGGGTCAACCACCCCGGCTATGCTCCCCCCGCCAGCTTCCCATGCACCTGGCAGGGCATGGGAGGCCGAAAAGTGCCCGGTGCAAGCACCACCCAGCACCACCCGAAACATCAATGGGCCATCAACACTCCTATTATACCGAACCCAAAACACAGCACACACCCCCCAGCTACTGGGAAGAAAGCTAACTCTGTCCCAGCCCGAACCAGGACAACATGAAAAGTATATATTTCTGCATATATATCTGGATATACAAACACCCCAAAATACATGTGGAAATCTTTCTAAAATTGTTTTTTAAAATCCTTTGCATAGATTAATTGGAAATAAATAGCTTTCTGTGATTTAGGGAGACGTAAAAAGGAATATAGATAGACTTTTAGTTATGTGTTACTTTTTCTTCTCATGCTTACTATTTCAGGTGGTCAGCCATCTAAAAATGCACACAGATTCTTGAAAAATGTGTTTTTGCAGGTCACCTTTATTTTTTCATTCTTCATGCCTCAAATTCCCATTGAAATTTCAGCATTACTAGATTTCTGGATGATAAAGGACATACCTTTTCTGTTCTCAAACAACGAGTGCCAAAGGCAACAGAATGAAATTTGTATGCAACACTATCTACGTTACATGTGCATGTTCATTTATCTCAATAACTGACTGTCATCTTTGTGTGCGTACATCTTACAATGATAATAAGAGCCCAACGCTGCTCAAGATGTCAAATTTTCAGGGATAGATTTCTAGCTGCAGGCAACTTGAGCAAAATACCTCATATTGAGAACACTCTCCTCCTTGTCACTGACCACATTAGACCCTTTCATGTAGCTTCATATGTGGCTTTTATTTATTGTTTACTTCCACCCATGCCTTGAACTGCAGTGGTTTTCATATGTGATTGGGCTTATAAGCATATGTTCACTTAAAAATGTAATTAATGTAATTAAGTAACGCTATTGTTTATTAAAGTTTCAGTTGCCTACACAAATTTTGCTGCATTTTGGTGAACTTTGAAACTTGTTCAACCATTTTGTCAATCAAATGGGAGAATAAATACTTTTAAAGGGAGAGCAGATCTCTTCATATGCATTTAATATATATTTTTAAATAAAATAATAAGATTTGGAATCACAAAGGAGAAGTATGTTTTCTAATTTTGGGGTTATTGGAATTCCGTTATCTTCCAAAAACTGAATTCAGAATTAAGGGCAGAATGTTATTCATTTGCCAGTAAGGATTTAATTGCTTCTGCCCAGCTGCTTAACAGCCTTTAAAATTACTTATTTAAAGGTGAAGAACTAAAGAATAAAAAATTTCCTTTGCTTCCTCTAGAAATGAAAACCAAAACAAACACAAAATTCATGAATAATAACAAGCATGACCAACGGTAGGGTAATGTACACATATTTCTTGTCAAGAAAAAGTAATTGCAGCACTTGATGTGAAAATGGGATTTATGTCCAGTGCTAATTTTTCCTCTCTCCTGATTATATCAAACTGCAGTAGTACGTAGGAAGGAATTGTAGTCCATCTGGCCAATGAGCATTAAACAGGCTGTTGAACAGCCAGTGTTACGTTACGCAGAATGAAGAAAAGAGTAATAGGGGTCCAAATCTGAGAGATTTTAAAATACTGCTGTAAAACTAAGAGGCAAGCTTTTTGCATAAGAGAAGGAAACTAGGTTAATAGTAATTTTTTATTATTTTCACATTTTTGTATGATTTGGAAAATCACTGACAGGTTGTTTTTTTCATTATCTGTAACAAAACCTTTTTCAAGTTAATAAATATTATTAAATTGTTAGTTCATATTAAAGTATTTTTTATTATCCTTGATTTGTCCTAGATCAGAGGAGGAAAGCTTATGATCACATACACAAGAAAGAATGATGCTGGCAAATATGTTTGTGTTGGAACAAATATGGTTGGAGAACGTGAAAGTGAAGTTGCGGAGCTCACTGTTCTAGGTAAGAACTCCACCTTTAAGACTGTGTTAATGAAAATGTCCAACTTTTCTTTTTCCTAGTAAGCCTTTTGTTAAGGATCATTCTCACCTATTTGCTTTTCGGTGTTTATGTTGAAAATGTTTTTGTCGTGGTTGTGTTCTAGCAAATGGGTGGCAGTTAATGGCTTTGCAATCCACCTTGGACTGCTTTTGCTATCGGAAGACACTTTCTTACTTGGTTCTCGAACTGAAAATAATTCCAGTGTCCRCTGACTGGATCAGTATTGTAAAATAATAGCAAAACAAAAATTAACATCACTGAGAAGCAGAGGCTTAAATTTTCCCTCTCGTTGAAGAAAATCAGAATTATTCTAAATTTCTATTCTAAATAATTATCCTTTCATTTATAGTTGTATGTACTGTGTTGTAAAGATACAACAGGTCTACTTGTTCAAGTGATCCTAATGATAGTTCCTCTGAGCATCAAAAAATATGTTTTCATTTAAGATAACGGAGCTTAGCTGAAAATTGCATTTTTTGTTGCTGTTGCAGAAAAGAAGCTGTAACTCCAAATGCAATCTCAGAATACCTTCAGCATGGGAGAATTGCCTCATGATCACTGTAGATGCAGCTTTGGTAGTTTTCATTCAAAATGTGTCCCATGTTACTTTAAAGTAGGGGAGGCTTGAGATAGCTTAATTGTTTCTGCAGAAGGAATAGATATTTTGTGATCACAGGATAAGAATATCCAAGACATGGTTCATAACACACTGGTTTCCATCACAGTGCTGCTGCAATAGTCCTGGCTCTTGCTTTTTTTTTTTTTTTTNTTTTTTTTTTTTTTTTTTTTTTTAAATTCAGGTTTAAGGTCTGTCTTGTCAGTCTTTGGCACTTTTATCTGTCTTCGCTACTTTTTAGAGTTAGGACTTGGGCAACTTGAAGTCCTGTTCAGAGTTTTATTTGAAGCAGGGTTTTCTGTAATAAAATGAGATTGTATGCCGTCCTAAAGTTGTTGAAACTGAATATCCAGCAAGATAGTGTGTAACTTTTTAGAAGCTAAGGAAGACTTCCTATGATCCACTATACTGTTTTGGGTTTGTTTTTTTTTTTTAATTTATAGACACCTTTGAAGCACTTTGGGAGGAAGTTTATTGTCAAACAGACTTTTAGAACTTCCAAGGAAAATCTAGAATTGAAAGAAAGTCGTAGTTACATGAGTAAAGTCCTGACACTGGACTCCTGGTTAGCTGTACCAGTTAATTGCTCATCACTAGTCTACTACTAACCAGGTAATCATGGTATGGACTGTTACGTAATCCAGGCTGGAAAATATTAATCCTGCTGAACACCTGTAAGAGGGATGCATTGCAGAGAGAGGTCTGTCTTTGCCTTTTTCATCTCGTTTTCCCTTCAAACATATTTCTGATTTTCAGYCTGCGAAAACTAGTGAGGTTTTCTTTTCAAACAGGACAGTAAAGCTTTGAATGTCTTATCAGTCTGTGTCTAGAAATCTTTAATACGCCTTATTCTTTCAACTCAGGCCTTAGATATGCGTGAAAAAGTATGAGAAACATGCTGACTTCATATATTAAAATCTTTCAACGTAAATCTTCTGTTTATGGGTTTTGGTTATTTAGAAGTTGAACTTTTGCTTTTAGGTCTCTGCTTTAGATCAGAGGGAGGATTGCATGCCAGAAACTGTAATATTAGAAAGTTTCAAAGTGATCCTTGCTAAGCTTTCCTTGTATTTACCAAATAATCGTGTGACAAAGATAGATACTTAAATCGGTGCTGATTTCCCTTATCCGTTTATGCGTTTGAATAAGAGTGTTATGAATGGGCAGACAAAAGCCCTCAGACTATTACTCTTCCTTTAGGAAACTGATCCAGAGAACAATGTGCCTCTTGTGTGTCTTGCTGTTGTGCAGCAGTCCTGGTCTTACCAGATCAGTCCTTTTTCTCTTGCATAATCAAGTTGAATATTCTTCCCCAAACTATTCTTACTCTGAATCCGGAATGAATGTTCTTTTCTTGCATTCAGATTGCGTTTTTACTGCACCTACAAGAAAGGGGCCGGGGCAGGAGGGAATGTGTATATTTGTATTTTTTTAATTCACAGCTAGATTCATGTCTGTAGGTCTCCGGTTTATTTCTCACTTCTTGTATATGAACCCAGGCTAGAACTGACAGCTTAAAGATCAACTTGCTATTTCACCTAACGTTATTTGCCTAGCATTGCAAGCAAAGGTAAGTTTTCTACAACAGGAGTGTCCAGTTGGTATGGACATCCTTGAGAGTAAAGGAAGCTCTTTTATAGGGTTTTCTTCAGTTCACATTGCCACTTCAGTCCTTTTTGAACCATTCACTAAGGTTTCATAATACTGAATCTCTATACCTTTATCTGCAAAGTCAAAGTAATATTCGGAACCACCTTCTTCAGATACAAATGTGAGACACTAAGAATATGGGATTGTCTCTTTATCCTTCTGTCTGGTGCTTTTCTACTCCTATGAGAAATTTGTGGCGTATGTCTGGGTATTCACACTTCCTGATTGTGCCAATGGCTTCAGACTCTTCCAGTTCCAGGGAGATGATATTTATATCTTTAATACATACAAGTCAAAACATGCTACTGCCTTCTCAACTCCCTTAGAGCTTTCACAGGTTTATAGGCAAAAAGGTCATCTGCCTTAGGCAAAGGAACCTGCCAAGCACTCTCCTGTTAAACCTTCCCTGTTCTTTTATGGACATCCTGTTGTCATCTGGTGCTGCCTTTCTAGATGGGTAATCCTTCCCAGAGTATCCCAGAAATTGTTAAAAACACCTTTCTTCCTTGTGCGTGTGGAAACCTCACTGAACTCCAGCCTGGTGTGGAACTACAGAACTATGAATAGCCCAGCACCATAAAGCTTTGAATGCTGTTACAGGTAGAAAAGTGTGCCGATCCCTTTCCTGAAATTTCCAGCTAGTAGCTGCGTTGCCAGAATAGCACAGCCTGTACTAAGATCCCGTTTTGTTTCAGAAAGCCTGAGAAAAAGTATGCAGCAATTAATCTGACTCTGGTCAGCCAGGACTTGGGTCATYCATGTCATACAATGTAAGTCAGGGATAACAGCAATTTTTGTCAACAAAAATTATAGAGGGGACATTGTGGGGGTTTTTGGCTTGTTTTATTTTATGTGTGCTAGTGAAAGAAAATGTTGTCTTTCTAATGTGGCATTGGAAATGATTGCATCGAACACTAGCTGCTGCTGACACCTGCAAGCAACCTCATAGAGATACTGTGCTGGACCTTACTTAGCCTTCGAATTTAGAGACACCATTGAGTCAAAACCTCCAGTGAGACAATGTTTGGTTTGTGCCTTCTGTCTTTTTGAAGCAGTGCAGCAGATGAGTGATCATTTGTCTGGGTCCTTGCAGCAGGCCTGCTTCTATCTGAGAATTGATGTGTATTTAGATTTTCTGTGTAGGTTGTGTTTTCCTTTAGCTATATTAGCTGTGACGGTGACACATAGGAAGCAAGGAAGTCTGTGCTTGGATCCTGAGCCACTGTTGAGAGCGTCCGACTCCTGTGCTGAGGTTCACAGTGCTGGCCACCTGCAGGGCTACGGATCTTCTGCCAGGGGCTGGGAGTGAGAGGAGTGGCAGCAGAGGCACCTCCATCAGATTCGTCACCCTGCTCCCCTTGCTGCAATGGCCATAGTTCAGGAAAAATTGCAATTCGGGCACAGAACTGCTGGACTAATCCCTTTTTTCCTTTCCTTTCCTTTTAGAGAGACCATCTTTTGTGAAGAGACCAAGTAATTTGGCTGTAACTGTGGATGATAGTGCAGAGTTTAAGTGTGAGGCAAGAGGTGACCCAGTCCCTACAGTCAGATGGAGGAAAGATGATGGTGAATTACCAAAAGCAAGGTGCAGTACATGGAGTTACCTTTTTTATGACATCTAGTTTGGTACATGATGCACCCATTCAACATTTGACAGCTAGCATTTCATTTTCTTGAATGGAGAAGGCCTGGCTGATCTAATAAGACATTTGTAATTACCGTTGAGCTCTATTTGAAGTTATAATTTATATTGAAACTTAAGAACGGCTTGTTCTCAAGCTTTTGTGGTGACAACACATGACAAATACAACAAAAAATAACTAAGTCCAGTCAGTAATATCTGATACAGATTAATTCTTCACCTGAAGAGTCTTTTGTAATTACTAAAAGTTTTGGAGAGTGTATAACAAATAGTAAATTAGATTACAACATCAAGAGGTATATATTGGAATTGCAATTGATAAAAAATGTAGTCTGGTAATGTAGAAAGCTGCCTTGGTTATACATGTTTTTGTTACTAAGTTTCCAATTAACTTTTTTTTTTTCTGTCATTGTTCTAATGCAGGCCAAAACATAAACCACCTTATTAAAAAGAGATACATTCTGTGATAGATAGATTATTAATTTATTTACTTTGAATTCCCAATCATCAGTTAAAAACCTATTAGGGGAGGGGATTGAAAGAAGAAACCCTGTAACAGTTGGCTCCAGTCATCGAAATCCAGCTTCCTGTTAATCTAGTCTATAGTTTTAATCAAAATTATAGTGTTTTTAAGAGAAAAATCTACTTCTCATAAAGAGAAGCACATTGACTGCATTATACAGAGAAGAGAAAAAAGGTGATGAAAGGAGAGGAAATGGTAAAAGGCCACATTGTTCTTTAAAAAAGTTATTGAATGAATTGTGATTTATCTTGACTTTCAAGCAATTCTGATCTCCTCGAGAACAATATTTTCTTTTCAACCGTATAAAAAAAAATCCTTCAGATGGAAAAAGTATAGGGAGAATAATAACTGTTATTACATTTACTTGTTAAGAGTGTTCTAACAATTAAAACGTTCTGCGTTAGAGCTTTACGATTGTATTACGCCAGTGAAATTCTACTGACGTCAGTAAAACTGACTCACATTGCAAATGAAATCAGAATAAGGTTTTCAAATATTTAGATATATTTTACTTTTAAAACTTTATTTTCACATTATCAATTTATAAGGATTTATACATATTTTTATTTCTAAGGGAAATGTAGCAATAAAAATATTTGAAAGCAAACCCACCATATTTTTACCCTTTACAGAAATTGTACAAAGTTCTATTATTCCTATTCATTGTTTATTACTATGTATATTTAAAGATATGAAATCCGTGATGATCATACCTTGAAAATCCGGAAAGTTATGGCAGGAGACATGGGCTCGTATACTTGTGTTGCAGAAAATATGGTTGGAAAAGCTGAAGCATCAGCAACTCTAACAGTTCAAGGTAAGAATGTTTCTTTACATAGTACTCTAACCTAGAATAAAGTTGATTTTTTTGCATGGCCACTTTATAGAGTTGCTATACGCAGACTAGTTGAGTCTATACACAACTAGTAGAGTTGCTACTTATGCAGGAACTCTATGCTGTGTTGTAAAAAAAAAAAAAAAAAGGCAAAAATATAAGTTTGGTTTGAGTTATATTTGGGAAATTGAAGCACTTCAGATGTAGGATTTTTTTGTAAGCAGTCTTTACAGTACTGGGATGAGAAACTGAATATGTGTTGAACTTCAGTGTGATCACAATCATGACACTTACAATCTTTGTATCTGAAACCCTAACAGAAAAAAGAAAACCAGTGTTACCAAACTACATTGTTTTATCTTGAAAAGAAAGAGTTATAAGTTCAAGTATCTGCCAAATTTTTTCAACTAAATACAGTAAAGAAGCAGTGAATGATAAATCTGTTTGTGTATCTTTTAATACACTAACCCAGACCACTGGAATTCCTGTTGCTTTTTCATTATRAAAGCGTATCATAGCACTACTGTTTCTTTGTAAGATAAAAATTCAGTGGAGCTCAGTGAACTAATATGTATAAAAATCCTTCATTGCCTTTATATACACAATCCAGATGTTCACTGTTCAGATAATCCCTCTCTTCCTTTCCTGGCTAGCAGACAGGCAATGATGTCATCCTGATGCTTTTTTCTAAGCACTGATGGTCCTTCTGTCCTTTTCTCTGTTCAGTGGGAATTAGTCATTATGGAGTTCTGGGGAAGTATAGGCTTAAAAGTATTTTATTTGGTCACAGGCCTCTATTTTGACACATTTACTGTAACAGGAAAGGTCTTGTCCTTAACTTGCTCTCCTTTTTCCACCAGAAACATTTGGTGTCCCTAACATCTGTAGCTGTTAGGAAAATAGAAGTTCTTTTGTTGAAGCTCTCCTAAACCCAAGAATTTTCAGATGTTCTGTTTTGTTAGTCACCATGTTGTTTATACATCAAAACTGATACCTTATGTTTGCAAAATAACCAGCTCTTACGTTCAGTGTTTTAGAATAAAGACTAACATGTGAGCAGTAAGCACAGTTTATTCAAAAGAAAAAGACTGAATTATGTTTTAAATGGGGATTTGTTCTGAAGATCACGTCTTATATCAACTGTTAATCTTGTAAGATGTTAGTATTAAGAAAATTTGCTTTATGACTGGTTGAGCAGTTACATTTCTGGAAATAAGCTATTGGTAGCCCTAATCCTTCGTAGTCCTGTCCAAAATAATAAGCAAACACGTTCTTTTAACCCCATTTAGGTTAACGGTGCTACTTAGATATAAAATGACATAAGTTTGTAGATGTTAGAGACCTAGAGTGAGATCTTTTGAATTTTGATAATAAAATGGTACTTTTAAGGAACATGATCATAACCTAAGTCTTGATTCAGCAAGATTGTTATTTTTTTAAGTGCTTGTATTACACAGTAGATATTTACATTGTAACAGCTTTGCTCTGCGGATATTGTTATGGGATAATGTGTTTCCCAGTGTGAATGTATTACCTCCTGAGCAATTTGTCTGTACTAATGTCTTCGTAGAAGGGATTGATGTGAGAAACTGTAATGTGTAAGGCCAATGTGTAGTTGGTAATGTAGCAAATTATGATCAAAATCCATTTATTAGAGTATCCGGGAGACCTAGTTTTATGGGAAGGGGAAAAAAAAAAAAAGACTTCTCTAGAAAACATGCATTTTACATTCAGATTTTTTTTTTCACATTTTTCCTTCTTTTTCCTCCTCCTCCTCTTCGTCCCTTCTCTCCCCTCCTCTTCCCTCTTGTTTAAAACACTTTTTTTTTTTCCCCTAAAGGGTCAGCTTTTTCACTATGCTCCATCTAGAGAGGTAGATTTGGTCTTGTTTCAGTGCTAAGATGGCATTGATCTGACTGTTTGTGGACACACAGCTCTTTGAGGAGAATTTTTTTTTTCATATGAGTAGTATTTTTTCCAGGTAATTTAAGGAATGGAAATGACAAGTCTCTTCTGCATTTTTGTTAATTGTCACGTGATGTGTTGACTGTAGGGATTAATAAAGGTGTGTTCTGCTGTGCCAAATAGAGTTATTTCTGTTACATCTTTGTAAACAGGGGGCTGTGTTACAAATCATGGCCTCAGAAGTTACACCTGCCACTGCGTAGACTTGTTATATTCAGCAAAGGACAAAGAGGGGTTTTTGCTTGGTATTGTCTGGGTTTGGGTTTTTTTGGGGGGGCGGGGGGGTTGAGTTTTTTCCCCTCAGTATCTTAGCGATAGGCTGTGGTGTTTTCATGCCAGACTATACTCCAAGAAAGAATATGAGGGTTGTTAACGGTAACCACTGAAGATGCATGTCTGTGTTAGGAAAGAGGCAGTCATCGTCTGTCAAGTGTCTGTATGGTGGAACTGCTGCACTGAATGAAACATGGCACAGAGCAGAAAGGGCTGTAAGCAGCGCTCTTCGGGACACTGCTCGGGCCTTAGGGTTGGTAGCACTGCTAAGAAGAGGACATATCCTCTTCTATACTCGTCATTTTTCAGTCCTCAAGCACTGTGATTGACCTGTGTATGTTCTGCACTATACAGGGTTATCTAGGGTATTAAAAGGTGGAGTGTGCAACACCGGGGCTAATTGAGATACCTAGGTGTCAGGGATGTGTTGATGAAAMGCAGCAAATAGCTAACCTGGTGTCTCAGCAGAGAGCTGCTCTGGATCTGTCAGTATTACTACCTCCAGGTCAGCTCTGACCCTAGTTGATCTAGCAGATGTTGGAGTGTATAGTGCATGCCCTGCAGTGCTCCCTGTCTCAGGGAAACTGCACAGTGCTGCCTCTGAGCTAGGCGAATGGGCCCAATCTGTGCCCGTGGACTAGGAACTGTCAACTCAGATAGTTCGACTATATATAATAGGATGCTAACTGTAGAAAACAGAAAAGAGGGGAGGGAACATCAATTCCATTTTAATGTTCTTCCTGCTCATGGCACCAGCATCACAGATTCTGATTGCTGGAGTCACTATTGTCCTTTATATAGATTCCTAACTTTGGGGATTATAAGTGTTTCCTATGTGAGGTACAGATGCTGTATTTTTATTGCGAATTCAGTCCTATTCTTAAACCAAATTTGGAGTTCTGTATTGATATAGAAGTTTGAACCCTTCACTTAGTCTTTTACTATTGCAGCTTAAAAGCTTTTCCATCCTTGAAACTGTTTGTCAAGTTATCTTATTTCCTCCTTGGAAAATTAAATAGTTAAGAAAATGTAATCCTGCTGTTGTTTGCATTTTCCTAAAATTAAAGTGTCTCAGTCCACTGTTTTCATTTTGCAGCAATGTGTAGTGCATATGTAAGGCATCCAGAGACGTTGCTAAATACATGTGGAAGCATTTCATTCAGGAGATGATTAATTATTAAATAAATACCTCAGTCAATACAAACTGCCAGGAAGCAGTCCAGAGTACAATACATTATATTTTACCAAGCAGCTGATGTGCTCCAGAAAAGGGAAACAATGGCCAAAAGTGCATCTCTGGAACCAGTGGATTTCTCTCTTGCTCTAGGACTAAGCAAATTGGATATATTTATTGTGTATGTATTTAATATATATGCAAGATGCATTTCATGTTTTCATGGAGATTTCTATACTGTGATTTGCTTAGTTTTATGCCTTGAAGCAGGACTGCAGAAATTATAATATTATACATTTCATTATTATATATATAATTGAAGCCCGTGTTCCTAAAACACACAAAATTACCAAAAATGCATGCCTCGGAACTTCAGTTCTAAAAGAGAATTAGTTTTGCCATTAATGCAAATAGAAGTAGGGCTTCTTCAAGAATCTGCAAATTTCACATTTAATCATAAAAATGCTTTTAAGTAAATCTAACAACCAAAGGTTTTACGTATTTTCCCCTACTTCCATTTGCTTCGCTCTCATTTGCAGTAATTAATTAGGCTTTTTAACATCTACTTTTATAATAAGTTTATAATTTATGCTGAAACAAGCTTTACTCTCTGATACAAGCGGAAATTATGGTTCCAGTGGAAGTCCTACTACGCAGCTGGCCAAGAACCATTATAGCAATGACAGTGTAGTTGCTACTCAGCAGGAGTTAAAAGAGAAACGGGTCAGGTAGGTCAGTTGACTTGAGGACTTCACAAGAATACCAACACTGCAGCTGTTGGTGACTGTCGGTCGGTCACCAGCAGGTTGGTAGTGAACAACAATCCTCAAACTTTGAGTTCTTCTTAACTCTTCTTCTTCAAGTAGTGGCTCTGGAGGAGCTTGCAATAGTTGTTACAGCGCCCTGCCTAATATGCACCTAAACATGCAGCAGCAGTGACTGAATTGTAAAATGTAAATTTTGCCATTCAAAGGCACTAAACACATTCAGTTTTATCAGTTTGGCAGGAAAAAGGAAGAATTCCTATGGAAATTATGCTGGCCAATTCATATTTTACAGTGGTGATCTTTGATATCAAGGGGTTTTAGCTTATGATGTCATTAATTTTAGGGTCACCAGAACTTGTCTGCAAGGTGGATAGTGAGCAGAACTTTTGATAAGTGACTTCTGGCTGTGATTTTGCTGTACTAGTCAACTGACAAGAAATTTTAAGCTGAAAAGGTGGCACATTGTTCAGGTCTGGAACTTCCTCCTCCTTCCACCCCCTCTTTGTACAAAATAGCTTCAAGGGACGCCGTAAAAGACATCTATTTGATAAGGCTTCTGGCTAGGGCTGAGAATAGCACTTCGAATGAAAAGGAATAGGATTTGCTCTTTTAAGTGTCAGGTGCCATATAAATGTTTCCACTGTGTCAGGCTGCTGGTACACATTATAAGTTGGCTGTAAATGTAATTGCTTTATAGGCGTCTGAGCTACCTACATTAAAATAACTAAGACAAAATTCAGATTTTTATGGGATTACAAAAATGCTATTGAGCTATATGGTGGTTATTATGTGTTGCAGTGAACGCCTCACAGTATCGTGCATGAATTTAACCACTTGAATTTTAAAATTAGGATTTGGATTTAAATCTGAACTTGTCTACATGGTCTTTCTTTAAGTCAGTATTTCTCCTTTTGAAAGAACTAATTTTAGGCCATATTCTGGCTTCAGTCCCCATGAAAGAGGAAGGAAGAATAGTGATTGTCCTATGAACTTCAGGATTTTTTAATTAATAAACTGTTGGCAGGATGAATGAGGGAAACCATCTCTTGTGGTTTGTATAGTTTAGAGAGACAGCCCTTTCCCCCATAATGACTGCTGTAAACTATGACAGCACTTCAGATTTCTATCAAGGATCTGGCGAGTTTGACTGCCACCTATTTCTGGGGAAAGAATATAAATCTTAAAAGTTAATCAGAAGGAACTGAGGAAACTATCTGAAGAGATTAGTGCCCTGAAGGTGCTTGTTCTGCTGATGCAAGTGATGAACACTAAGATTCCTGGAGCATTTCTAAAATACAGGTAAAAGAAGGAATCAGTAAATATTTCAGCAAAATTTAAAAAAAAAAGTGATTTATAGGTGCTTCAAATCCATGTAACATATTTTAATAAATAACTGCTTCTATGCAGGTTTTTAAGTTTTTAAATGGAGTTTTATTTTTTTACATAGAGCTCACAACAGTGACAGCAATTGCTTACAGGGAAGTAACACTTAAAAACTTTTGAGATTCCTTCCTGCAATTTAGTACTTTGAAACAAGGTCTTGAGAAAGATGTTTCTGAGCAAGTAGAACAGAAGGAGTCCAAATAATTTCGAGAAACATTACTATAAAAATAAGTAGAAGCTAGAAGCTTTCTCTTGCTGAAAGGGTTTTATTTACTGTAAAGTTCTTAAAAATTCTACCTTTTAATCACTTGCTGCAGAGAATTGAAGAAAGTAGATTTGTGTAGCATACTTCAGCACTCAATTAAAAAGTAGCAAAGAACATCTGAAGACTGTTTTCTAGTGCCTGCAATTTCCTAAATCCCATGGCTAGGGAAAAATCAATTGTTTTTGTATCAGGCTTCACTGTTGCAGACTTTATTTTGGGACTGCTGTTCCAAAGATAACATTTCAATAATTCTGTCTTTGGAATAGACAAAGTAGAATTTCACTACAAGTTGTTGAGTTTGCAGATTTTTGATTTTATATGTAAAATTAAACAGAGTGCAAGGAATAATAATTTTCATTGGTTGTTCATTAAACAGTACTTCTGCTATATTTTCATTCTGAAATAAACTTAGGCTTTATTAAATTATGCTAAACATCCATAAAAAGGTAATACACACTTTATTTTTGCCTTGTTTATAGCCTGTAAGTAATTTTCATAAGGACTATACAGCGATTATAGCACACTCTCTTATTTTTGTTAGTTTACATGCATCATTAAAATCTGTCGTCTCTGAATTGGTTCTTGACAAAAAAAAAATGCTGACTTACAATAACAGTGCATTCAAACATTATTTTGATAAGCTGTTTTGAGTACCATTTGTTACTATGAATTATGTTTTTTTTGAACACTAAAATATTTTATTGTTAGGTGCTGAATAACACTCAAGAACTGGTAATAAAGAATCTTGCAGTCTTTATACGCGAACTAGATCACATAGTAGGCTCAGTACCAAAATCTTCCAGTGCAAGAAAAAAAACGGCTTCTTCAGGTTAAGCTGCTAAATACCAAGTATGCTCACATTATTTTCTGCAGGAGGTATCTGCACGCTCCTCTTGTCCCTATGACCACATATTAATTCCCGAAGTTTGGGGTGAATTTTTTTTTTTCCCCATTTAAGTATGGAATAGGATGAGAGGATTGAGAAACAAAAAACCAAAGCTGTCTGGATGGACATCAGGTTGCTTGTCTTGTTCTCATAAATGTCCTGTGCTCTCTAAACACAGCATTGAAGGGGATTCTGTTCTCTTTGCATCTTTCAGTGGCTTAATGAGAGCCCACTTAGGACTTGCATGTCCTCAAATTAAACAGCCGCTCTCTCTTTTGACACAGTTAAAGTAGCACATTGATAACTTGGGTCTCAGTACAGAGGAAGAAGTCACCTGAGAGTTCTGCTGTGGTCCAGTCTTCCACCAGCAAGGTCTGATGGCCTTTTCTGTACCTCTTCCTTCAGAGTTCTTGGGTGCTCAGATATTGTCAGATTTTTTTCCTCAAAGAGTATAACTAGCCTAACTAAAGACTAAACCTCAAAACATGTTTGCTAATATCCCTAGACCATCATAGCTGCAGCAACACTTTTGTTTCAGACTACCAGCAATTTTTTATAGCATTATTGTCTTTTGGCAGAGGTGAACAACTGCTTCAGTGTATGAAAATCAGGCTGAGTGTCCCTGATTTTTTTTTTATTTTATTTTATTTTTGCACATTGTGTTTATTTCCTTAAGCAACTTGTTCCCTTTTCTACCTCCATCACAGTAAAAATTCCCAGTACCTGATGGATAATTCTGTCTTGTATAGAATTCTTATATGTTATATTTTTTGCTACCTATAATTAAAATTTATTAATATGTCATGGTTACCTTCCTGTTAACATTATTAAAAAGTAAGTTCAGGTATTAGCGTCCCATATGTAGACTTGGGTTGCCTCTATGTGGGGGGTGTGGTGTCCCCATAAAAAGAAGTCCGGATTTCTTTTGAAATAATGTTTGTTTCAGTTGACAGTATTCCTTACTGAGTATTGCATGCCCAAAATAACATTTTTTAATGATCAAAAGTTACTGCACTGTAGAGATCTATTGTCCTTCCATTTTTAGTGTGTGTTTGGTATCCATTGATCATGGGCCTTTGGCCACTTTTCACAAATAGCTTAACTTATTTTAAGAAGGTTGCTATGGATTTCAAGTACTTCCTTCCAAGAAGAAAACTGTGCTATCATAAACAGCTGGGGAAAATATCCCGCTCAGTTTCCTTTTCAGCTCTACTATCTTTTACTGTAAGTCAAAAAATGCAGTAGGAAGCTCCTAAGAATTCTTCAAATAGTATCCAGCTATCATAATCTTTTTGTACTTCTGCACAGCTTATTTAAATTCCTCTATCTTTTTTCACTCTTTTAAAAGGCTTTAGTATAAATATTTGTAGCCACGACTACTTAGATTGCAGCAGTGCCCAAAATTACCTCAGTTCTTTTTAAACACAGGGGAAGACAACTCTTCTCTGAAAAGAGAAGCCTGGGAAACAGGACTCCACAGTTTACTGCATTACTCTAGTTTTTAAATAGATGGAATTAGACGTGTCCTAAGTGTGCTCTGTAAATTGTATTTGGTTTATAGGATGGTTTAGGAGGACCCAGAGCAAGGAAGGGGGAGGGGAGACTAGGAGAGGAACTTCTGGAAGACCTTAAATCCCTCTCTCCCTCTCTCTGTCTTCTAACCCCCATGTTTCAGATTTCTTTTGTCACCTCAAGGCAATGAGTACAGGATTTATAAACGTTTTAAACTGTGTACTACGTGTATTAACCTGAGAAGTGCTACCTTTTAAAACCACACTGCAAAGTCTATTTCCACATTTTTGATTTTTATCATAGAAACCTTCATTGACTCCTGCAGAAGGAGAGATTATGAACTTTCTTACTTTGTAGCTAGTATCAGCAAAATCAGTTGCAAATCAAAAAATCTCATGTGAGTACATTTTACACACTGTTCTCTTCCCACAAATTTTTGCAGTAGGTTCCTCCCACACACACATATACAAACACACACACACTTGTGTAGCCCTTTTCATCTTGACTTTTTAAATGTTTTAAAGGGAAGATTCACTAGCCTGCTGTGAAGCAGACATTAAGATTATGTAGTTCCATGACTGAGACACAGCTGAGAGAGAGCCAGATTTTACTGCCCAGCCCCATCAAGTAGAGTTGAGGACGGAAACACCTCTCAGCCTAAATTAAATCTCAAAATGGCCAGAAATCCATAAGGAGTCAATGCCATTTGATAGCTCTTGAAAACAGAATAGCACCCAAGCAGGAGGTTTGGTTAATGCACAGATCTTGTGCTGTTTATCAGCAGAGGGTGGAGTTTAAGCCACCAAAAAGAGTAGAGAAGCTTAGCGACATTTTAATGCCAATAATGAAACCAACAAACCGTTGAAACAAATTGCTTGTTGCTCTCACCACAGAGCTGAGAACCAGATACCTTCCTGCTTGCTGCAGGAGGGAGAATCGTTGATTTTGAATCCATGGCACTTTAAGTTTGTTGTGGTTTAACCCGGCAGGCAGTCAAACACCACACAGCCGCTCGCTCACTCCCCCCTCCCC
>JAYKAV010003051.1:0-72500 GCA_035582835.1 Phoebastria nigripes
ATCCTGGTTGGGTGGCCTATAACAGACTCCCAGCAGGATATCTGCCTTGTTGGCCTTCCCCCTCATCCTTACCCATAAGCACTCGACCTTATCATCGTCGCAATCATTGAACTCTAGACAATCGAAACACTTCCTAACATACAGAGCCACCCCAGCACCTCTCCTTCCTCGCCTGTCCCTTCTGAAGAGCTTAKAGCCATCCATTGCAGCACTCCAGTCGTGAGAGTCATCCCACCATGTTTCTGTGATGGCAACTAAGTCGTAGCTATCCCGCTGCACAATGGCTTCCAGCTCCTCCTGTTTGCCATCCATGCTGCGTGCGCTGGTGTAGATGTACTTGAGCTGGGCTATCAATTTCGCCCCAAACATTGGCATGCCACCCCTAGGCTCATCTCTAGCGAGCCTGGTTTTATCCCCTTCCCCCTTCGAACCTAGTTTAAAGCTCTCTCGATGAGCCCCGCCAACTCATGAGCGAGAATTGTTTTCCCCCCTGTGAGGGGGAACAGCTATAACAAACGCAAGGCAACTATGAATTAGTGGGCCTTAATACCATTGAGGATCTTCTTAGGAGGTCATAAAGCATGAAAGCAAAGCTTGCCTACTTTGCGTAGTCACTAGGACATCAAGGTGGAAATCTAGTCCCACAATTCAGCATTTGCGTTTTGTTTTATTTTTGAACACATATACCCATGTCTTGAGTTCATGTCTACCTCCGGCAGATGTTTCATATTTATCTCTATGTTTCTGCTTCAGCAACTTCCTTTTTTCTTCCCTGTTATTTTATTTTGATTTTGTCTCTGAAGACCTCCATTTTAAGTCCTCAAGATGGTACCAGGAAAAACGGAAGGAAGGTTTTCCCTGTTGCAGTGCTGTCATACTGTGATACATGAAACGCATGCATAGGTGCGGGTCACGTTACAGTGCTAGCTATGATTAGTATATATTTAATGAAAGTTCACAGTTTCTAATTGATGGCTGATTCTTCAATGAGTTGCCATATTGTTACTTTAAGTGGACTGTTTGATGAATGTGGTCTCATTCCAAATTTTTATCTATAACTTTAAAAAAAAAAAAGATCTTGAATATTAAGCTGTTTAAATTGAATGTTAAAGATTTATTTAGCTGTTTTTTTTCCTTCCGCCTCCTTTTTTTTCCTGATTTCCAGTTGAAAAATCTTTCGTGAAAACAGTGTTTACTTACTTGAACATGTGTAGCAACTGTGAAATTTAATTCATGGTTTCACCATTTCTCGTGTTATTATTGTGTTTTCTAGCTTTTATAATGATGTTGTGGCTCTTCTTACACAATTTAATTCTGCTACAATATTTTGGATATGGAACCATTCTGGTTAGTTAAGTGTAAACTGTAATTTGTGTTCAGTTGCTTTAGACTTAAATTGGCAAAGCTGTACATCTCCTTTGCGATGCTGTTGAAGATTGTGAAAATTCCTATATCTGTAACTATATATTCGGAGAAACTCATTCATTAACCAAATAAGGTGGATATGAATTTTGTGTCTGTTAAATAAAGAGTAAAAGAGAAAGTTAGGATACACAACTAGCTTATKTCTAGTGTGAATGAATGAGTTCCTCAGCAGTCTTCTTATCAATAAAGTAAGTGCACCAAATGTAGGTGTAGCTTCTGCTACTTGCTTACCACAGATACTGACTTGAGGGGGAAAAAAGCACTCCATGCTCGTGAATGTGTTGAATACGCTATATTATGTCATGGGTCTACCTGTATGCGGAACAAGATTCAGTGAATGAGTGAGTAGTGGTCTCCCTTGTAGGCCTGATGCTTAGGATACTTCTGGCGGTAATGCTATATAAGATATTTGCTGACTTCTGTGGCCTAATCTTGATTTCATACTAAACCACACAATGAATGAAATGAAATGAAGAGATTATATTATATTAGTTGTTCTTTAACAAAAAGCATGCTATTCTTTACAAGCAGCTTTTCTTCTGATGAATAAATAAAAGGTGAGATAGGTGCACTGGAGTATTCAAAGCATGACTGAATTACTAAAAGGGGAGTTACTGCACCTGAGCTGATGACCACATGCTCATAACAATTGGAAGTACTGGGGTGTATTAATCCTTGATAAAGCTCCATCTGAAGTATTGCAGTTTAATTAATTTGGTCTGTTGTGTTCTGCTGCTGAACCAATACCAGGCTATAGTTTGAAATCTAAGAAGCAAGCTCTTCCTTATGTTATGACCTATTTGAGATTTTCTTACAGAATTAACCAAAAGTTGCTAACAACAGGTAATTATGATGTATTAAAAGATGTTATTTCCTTTTCCTTTAAGCATGCTATTTAAAATATTCTAATTGTTTAATGTTATTTTTAATACTTAATGTAGTACTGGACATATTTTTATCTGCTCTCTTTCCTTCTTTTATCGTGTTATGACAGTTTATCAACTTGAGAATTCTTACTGCTAGACATGAACACTGAATTCCTGTGTTCTTCTGGCTCGGCCTTCCCTGCAGAAAGTGCCCTGCTGTGGAATTGTCTATCTCCAAGGCTACCATAGCCTAGATTTGCTATTTTTATCATACTTTTGTAAGGAAACAGAAGTTTTGTAAGTTAACACAGTTATACTATCTGTCTGTCTGTCCCTCACAATAATTCTTGACCCTGTTGGCCAACTTCAAACAAATTTGATGGAGAAGTAGAGGCCTCAGAGATACTAATATCCATGAAAACAGATGGACTATGTAACAGAAACATGCAAAATAGTGCATCTGCTGAGGAAAAAGGCTGCAGCATTAAGTGTGTCCATGCTGTTATTCATAAGTTCTGTTGCTCACAGAACTACCTGGTTTTGTTGTTCTTTTGGTCCCACCCATAATCATTTATTTGTTTATTCATTCCATGCCCAACTGCATTTATGAGTGTAGAACTACTAGTCACATGTTATTTAAGAGTTTTATTTGAAAATTGCTTCACGGGATTAATCCTGTGCAATTTGCTAGGAATCCCCGCTCCTTCAAATCCAGTTTAGTTTGTGTTTTACAAAGAATGACTGCTGTCTTTTTTTACTCTGACATTAAATCATTAGAAGGTGATTTTTTTCACTTAAGAGAAAGAAAAATTTGTAGGAAGATAATTGTGGACTATTTCTTTTCCGAATTTTGGCTTATATTGGCCAGAGGGGTAAAATGTTTGTGAAAGTAGGTTACTTCATGAGACTTCATAGGAGGACATACATGCAAAAGAGAAGATGCGTGAACTTTTGAAGAAGCTTTGCATTTATTTTCCTCTAACTACCATAATGGTAGATGTGTATGACAACCTAGGAAGGGAAGAATTTGTATTGCATGGCAAATTGTTCATCTTTTTTAATTTTATGGAGCTTGATGAAAAATTGTGGCAGAAATCCATCTCCTTGGAATGGCATTCTGCTTCCCTAAAAAGTTTCTGCAATTCCCAAAGTGTGCATACTTGGCCACATCCCTTCCAATTTCAGCGACAAAGGGAGCACAGGACAGAGACAACAATCTCTGCACTAGGTAACACTAAATAAAAGTATTTAAAAAACCCAGTTCATCTTCAAAACTTAGTCTATCCAATGCAGTAATGAAATATAGGTCCTGGGGAAACAAATAATGTGGCACATAGTAACAAAGAATGGAGGAAAGGTCATGCAGAGGAGGTTGAAATAATGCCATATGAACAGCTTTACTTCAGGCATGTTCTGTTTTTTAAATGCTTTGCTTTTGCAATCTCAGCATTCTTTTAATATAGAAGATTAAACAAAAATTTCCTTTTAAAAAGTAATCATAATAGCAATTCCATTACACAGATTTACTGACCTTGTATTTATCATGATGTTGTGAAATTCAGGTCTACTCCTCAGACTTCACTGTTCCATCCAACTAGTTGCAGCATTATGCTGTTCATTGTGGCACATGTGAGGAACTACAAAAAAATGAGACAAACATTGCAGGTAGATGTAATAATTATTTGTTATGAATTATTTAATATATTTTAAATATAATATATATGTGTTACATATCATTCAAAAAGACCCCAAAGCACTTTAAGCTATGTGTAAAAGAAAATTGCTTTTTTCCACTTGCTTAAATGCACCCTCTGCTGGGGTAAAACACAACAGCTGTGAAGTGCAATGTGATCTGTAAGCACAAGTGTTCAGGAATTCTGTTTTATGGCTCATCTGAAATACTGCTAACAGCCAAAATCCAAGTGCGTTCCTCTTAAGACAAGACTGGAAATTGATTTAGTGTTGATTCGCAGTGAAAAATGTCACCTGTATAATCTTGAGCCAGTGCTGGTTTTCCTCTTTTAAAACCTGATTCTACTTGTATATTCACAGGCTGAAGAGATACAATTTCTGGTAGTTTCATTTGTCTTCCAGTACTTCCATGTTTGGCAGCCTGATCTATTTTTGTTAAATGGAGATGAAAATAACATCAAGAAACTGCTTGACATTGTGTTTGTGTTGTTCCTGTGTTGTGGCTGAAAACACTTGGTTTCTTTTCAGAGAAACTGCATTTGTTGTGGTTGTTCCTACTGTAAAGAAACAACAACAGAAGACAACTTAAACTTATCTTGAGCTTCTTGTTGCTTCTGGGAGTTGTATTAATTTCCTAGGAGTATTGCCTCAGGTGGCAATGAGTGCCTAAGTATGGGAACTGACATCAGAGGCTTCTTTAGAGATAGACCGTACTATTGTGTGTTCTTTCTGATGAATTATTATTAGAAGCCCTTCAGAAACCCCGCAGGTAGCATAAAGGAATTGAAAAAGAAAGTGTTTTCCCTCTCCCTGTAAAACAGGAGTCCAAATAGAAGAAAGGTTGGCAGTAGGTATCCATTCAACAGAGAGGCAGGTTTTGCAGAACATAGGTAAGTTCGGTGGGGAAGAAAGTCTTAAGGTAAGAGTGGAAGGAATGTTCCACCTCAAAATGAGTGACTTAGGGATTAAACCTTTTCTTTCTTTTTGTTTCAGGTCTTTTGCTTTATTTCAATCTTTTTTCTTCTAGCAGGTTTCCAGTAGTAGGTACCATTCCAGAAACCAGTGTGTCCTACTAAAGGCCATGTGTCACTTAATCATAATACTTTATCTGAAAGACCAGTGAAATAAAGAGACTTTACAAGCAAATGGAATTTTTACTATATATTCTCTAACCATAAGGGGATTATTTGACCTCCTGTGTCTTTTGCACACATCAAACTCTGTACTAAAGCTGTCTTAAAGCTTGCCGGAGTTCATCCTCTAGGGATTTTCCTTTTGTCTGTCAGTCCACAGATAGAAAAATATGCCCAGTCATACTTAGCTGTATGTTGACCATCTCTGCCTTTTGATTGTGAATATTCTTATCAAATACAAAAGTATTTTCAGTTACACTGGCTCTGATAATGGCACTCGTTTGGTATTTTCTGATTAACAGTTTCTGCAACTTTCTACTTGGCTTCTTAATAAGAATTCATTTGGGTATTCTTTGACAGCAGTAGAGTCTTTACTAAAGTAACATCTRTTTTCCTCCACAAAACTTTAGAGTTCCCTGTAAAAGACTGTTTCATGAACACTGATAGTTTGCATGGTTTTGAGCTTCATCGCTAAGTAAGTGAAACATTCCCATGTCTCATACATCCCGATATACATTGCTTTGTAATCTGTAACTAGAGATCTGCATGGGCATATGCATGCTGCTCCCACTCAGGGCCTTGTTTCAGCTGTCCCTACGCAAAAGAACATTTAGCTGTTCCTTCCATTTAACTTGAGTGACAAGTGCTGAGTAAACTCCTAGTTTCTAACCACGTCAGTGAATGATGGCAGCCATTATTGCCTTACAGTGTAACTCTTCATAAGGCAACCTGTGGCTCGGAGGTGATGGAAGCTGCAGCTATCAGTGAACCTGTTTTTAAACCACCACCTATGGCTTATTTTTCTTTTCTGACAGTGTATCTTATTTCATCTGACATTTTGTTTGGGTTGGAAAGTTAATGTGAATAACAATATTTCTATTTGAGAAAGCCTTACACACTAGCTAAAGTTGTTTGTTGTTCAAGTATGCCTTGGAAAGTACCTGGAAGTCTTCTTTCTGTTTTCAGTCTCTTCTCAAATTAAGGAGACCATGTAACTGTATGCACAGAACCTGGTCAAAACTGTGCTTTCTAAAATTTTCAAAACTATAAGAGAATGTCTAATAATTTTCTTGAGAAGTTCTACATTATATGTTTTGTCCCAATTAATCTTGATCCAGCTGAGTCCAACGATTCTGTGTTGGGGCAATTAAATTAGTAATTTGGGAATTCTCTTTCAGATTTTGTGGCTTATTCAAATAGGTGGGTGCTACATGGTTAGATAAAGATTAGCCTTCTGGGTTAGCCATCTACAAGTCTGCCATCTGACTCCAAGTCAACACATTTATCTAAAGGTCTCACCACTAAAAAATTTAAAAATTACTTTTCTCTGTTTTACAGTTTTGAAATAAAGTATCCTTTGTCTTGGTCTCAGTATATTACAAAATTGAAATCCATATCATTAGAGATATTATCTAATTGCAGATTGGATGAGGGAAAAAATAAGATGTTCTGTAATATGGCCAGTATAAGTTCAGTTTAACTTGGAGTTTTCCTCCAACTTTCTCCAAACCAGAATGATGTGAGAAGAAATTAATTTTTTAGTGGGTTGAGATGCCTTATGGGCCTTTGTAGGTTGATACATACAAACGTTTGCATTCTTTCATTTCAGTTAGCAATACTGTCTCTAATTTTGTATCATCTCAATTAGGAATGCAAGATATTAGAGCTTCCCCATCAAATATTTGGTGTTCATTCTGCTGTTTAGACTTCTGTCTAGAACACTGGATTTCTGAGATAGAGAAATAAGAATACAGATAAGAAATGTAATTTTGACTTTTCACCCAGAGGGTGATGCATCCTCTCTCTTGGTTCAAAATTGTAGAAATACTACTGCAAATGTTTACGTAGAACACTCTCCGCCACTTATGTTCAAAGTATTAATCTGCAGCATAGTTTATCTCAGTCTTAAATGAGCATCTGTTTTTGGGCACCACAGGAAGTAACGGAACACAAAGAACGTCCAGATTCCTTTTCTGTTAGCTGCTGAAGGGGTGACTGGGAGGGGATCTGAAAATGAGCACCGTTTTGGCTCCCTTTTCCAGGTTTCTCAAATGTCTTGGTTGATCAACCAACAAGTGTCCCACCAGGTTATGATTCCCTTTGCTTAGTGCTTAATGTAGTTAGAGTGTTATGATTTTATCTGATTTATAATCTTGCTTCTGGACAGCTTTGTGAGTATCCCGACAGTATTTTGTAAGGTCATATTGTTAATACTCATCATCTAGTTCATAATCAACATAATAAAACTATGTAGTAAGGGCTGATGTGGGTTCTGTGCATCTCATGTTGACAGGAAATTTTTACTGATTGTTCCACCCTTAGCAGGGGACCAAGTCTAAATCCTAACTGTAGAAAAAGAGAAATATTTATCACCCTCAAGGATGATAATTATCAACAAGAACAAAAAAGCTTTAAAAAGCCCTATATTAGGTATTAAGTAACCTGCTACAGATTGTCTTTACCATGCAAAGAGTTCCATGTATCACTTGTGTTGGTAAAATTCCAGTCAAATTAGTTTTCTAACCAGCTTGTCAAGGTAGAAGTGTCAGGTGCGAAGCCAGGGTGGTTATTGCTGGCACTAATGAAAACATCAAGCTTTTGGAGAATAAATACCAATAGCTCTCTTGCTTTTTCTTTTTTAGTGTGTTCCTCAAAAACTTGCTTGCTGGGTTGCAAACATAAAAATTAAACTTCCCTGTACTAGGTGTACAAACCAGTATTTATGCAGTATGCGGTTGGCCTGCCTTCCAACCTGCCAAATGCAATTTGCTTTAGTTTGAGCAATTTATAAAATGTTATCTGTAAGTAGAACACATTAAATTTAAGTAAGAACATAACATTATTTCTCCCTGTTCTTTTTTTACTGCAGTATTTTTCTTATATTTAATGTTTCCGGTCTTGAATCCTGCTCTCTGAAGGTTCTCAAGGGTGGAGGGGTTTGTTTTGTTACCTTTCAGCAAAAGCAGATATGTTCACCAGCTGTAATGCTGACCCATAAATGGAGTTCTGGATATATGAAGTATACTGACTTTTATAAAATCCCCTTGTGTTTGTTTCAGACTCAAAACACACTTGAGCATAACTCATGTATGTGGCTTGCATGCGTATACCATGAATTTTTGAGTCCTACATAAAGAAATCTAAACATTTTTAAATGGCTGTACGTTCCCATATGCTTGCAAATAAGCACATAGTAGTAGCAGTTTTCCTGTGGAACAGTAGGCAGTTAAATTGTGTGAGGACTTTTAGTCTTGGAGAATTCAGTCATTGTTCATATTCTATAAATTCTGAAACTCCATAAGCAATATCTAGCATCTGTACTTGCTTTTAAAAGTTACAATTCCTGTGTTTTTTTCATCAACTTTCACCCATGCATCAATGAATTCACTGTAAGGGTTTAATTTTGTATAAAGATGTTTCTTTAAAAAAAACAGTACTGTAAAGTAGTTTGAGATTTGGCAGCTGTGAGTTGTGCAGTAAAGTGGGATTTCAGATTTAATAGATTACTTGCATTTCTAGATTCCAAACGGTTGTCAAATGGTTGTCTTGATCTCTGGAAAAGGGAAGGGATAAGTGGAAATACGTGTCTTTAGCATCAAGTCTGGATTTTCTAGTTCATTGTGACCACTGGGGAGAAAAATGCCTTTATTTCAATATGAAATGAATACAAAAGAAAAAATGACCGTGTGTCTGATTTCATTAAAAATACCTTGTATAGTAAATATAATATGAGTTGGATTTTGCTTTGATACTGTACGCCTGTGACGATTTCATGTATTAGTTTTTTTTCCAAGTAGCCGGCCCAGTACTAATTAAAACCAGTGAATTTAACTTCTGTGCTTTTTTGTAAAAATGAAGCTGTTCAGATTAATATCTTGACTGTAAACTGAAAGGAATTTCACAAGACTCTGTTGGATAATTTGTGAACTCTTAATAAAAAGGGCTAGGTAACATTTGTATTGATCATATGCTTGTTTACCTTTGCAGATCTAGAAGGTGTTTTCAATACTCCATGCATAAAAATACCTCAAATGATCTAGTTACAACATGGCATATAACAAATTATACTGCCATTGCGTGCTTTTCTACGAACTCTTATTTGTATAGCAGCAACAGACTCATTCCTTGGAAATAAAAGAAGTGAAGTAGCCTGAAAAGTATCACATGATGGCACTGTTTCCATTTCCACCTCCAATATTATGAAATAAAGCTATAATAAACTGGTATTAAAATGGTATGTAATGCCAATGTACTTCGTATAATTTATGTAAAAGAAAAATCTAACCACTGTGATTATTAATATAGGTATTAAAATGGATGTATAGATTTCTCAGAAAAGTGTTTTGTAAAACTTTGTGTATTTATAATATTCCTTATTTTGATTGTAGGCCAAGAATTCTGCAGAATATATAATGTTTATGAATGCTGAACTGTACAGATTCATTTAGCATTGTGTTAGGAAAAAACCCTGTTAATTGTTGTGTAAATGAGATGTTTTATTTTTTGTTTTGATTTTATTGTGGAAAGAAAGCTAATGGCTGTCCTTTTTGTATTTAATATAAAGCCTTTTTGTGGTAAATTAGATCATTAATACAGACACATTTTTAAAAAATGCAAATTAGCTTTCCATGAGCAGAAAAGAGCTTAAAGTGTAGTAAGGTCAGAGGCAGGATCAGACATATTTGTAAAATGAATTATATTCAAGTAGGAATATGAGGGAAAATATGAATGTAAAAAAATCAGTGATTTATAGTGTATAGATGTTAGATGTCATATTATTTCATTTTTAGATATTCTGACTGAATACCTGTAAATGTTCATGTTCTTTTTAGTAATATAAATTAATAATCACCTCTAAATTAATATTTTCTATTTGTATAATCATCAATATTCATTTTTAGCAAGAGAAAACACATTGCTGATTAAAAAAAAAAAAAAAAGAAAAAAAAGGTGGTGGGTGTGATTCTACCATGCTGCAGTTTATTTCAGAGTAAGATAAATATCCAGTCCCACCATCCTCTCATATAAAAATTAGACTATTTTACATATTTTGCTATTATGGGGATCATTGCGAAAACAAAACAGAACAAAAACCCTGCAAGAGGAAGTAAGAAAAATACCCACTGGTGATGCAGAGCTAATAGCTGGGGCTTGGATGTATGCCAAATTGGGTGCTTGCACTCCAGGAATGTCCTCTGCCAGTATAAACTTCTGTTCTGAGCAGTGCGAGGCTCTTCTGTGTCTTTTTTGGTGTGAAAGCAGGGGCAACAGAAAAAGCATGTTAAAAAAATCTGTCATGTAAAATTTCACTTCTATCATCTAGTGAATTATCAAATGTAACTAAATAAAAGAGGGTATAATAAATTCTTCTGAACTTCATCAGTAGACTGGTTTTAAATAATAACAAAAAATGGTTTTGGAAGACCTTAAAAGGAATATATTACATACAATAAGTCATAACATTTAATCACTAAACAAAATTGCTCCTGTTGCTAAAATCAGTGGTAGAAGCTCACTGTACTGATCTACTAAAATGTTTTAAAAATCATTTAACATCTTTAATTTGCTTGCTTTAGTCAGTAAACAGTATTTCCATAATTTCAATTGGGCATATTCAAATCTTTTCTAGATATCCTGGTTGGAAGCACTGTTTTACACAAGTGTTTCAGGGTTACACTACCTTTCTCTCAGTATCTGATAGTCCACTCTATTGTATTATTTTAGAGCAAGAGATAAAAATTATTACTATTATTACAAATGTTTTTGCAAAGTTTTTAGAAGATCTAGTGACATAGCTGGGCTCACATAATAAATTACAATATATAAGAAAAAGCATTCATTACTCACAGCTGTCTATTCATTTATATGTCCCATTTGTTCATGTATGAGGTGAAGAATTTCAGAATACAGTAAGTGAAGACTTCTCTGCTCAGTGTATTTCACCATACAAATTATTTGCAATTTCAAAATGCCAGTGTTACTTTTCAGGACAAATTTCATACAATAGTAATTCTGTGATTATTCATCCAGTTTAATTAATTCAATTAAGTAAGTCTGCTGTCAGGTGTTCTTTTAATAATTGAATCAACATGCAGATACATAATAAGCATAAAAGCATTTCTACGGCTGCAGTAAATTCAGATCCAAAAGAATCTGCTATTCCACTACATTTGATATAGATTATTCTATAATATTTCAGTAATGGGTTGCACAAAGGCTGCCTTTTAATTCTTTGCTTTCTCAAATGTCTTTATATATAATGGTTTAAAACAGAAGGTGTTCAAAAGAGGGTGACCTTTTTCCATTACCATAGTTCCTGTCATTAATGCATTATAATTTTCTTTAGAAGTCTGGAAAAAATGTGTATATATGCACTCTGTAGCAGGTATGAATCAAAGTGTGTTAGTGAAAGTTAAGAATTGTCTGTTATTACTAAAAAAAAAGAAAAAGAAAAGAAAAACGGGAGGAAGTAATTTTATTGTTATTTTTACTGTGAAAGTTTAAACAAACCTTACACTTTATACAAAGCAGTTACAGACTTGAAAGTTTTGGCATCTGTAATCTGAACGAACAGCAGTTGACTTACTCAGATACTAAAAATAATACGCCCCTTAACTAAATTTAAAACCAATAGAATGTTGTATTAGGCTAGATTGTGTATAAAGGGCAATAATATATCTCCATCCTCTGCAATATATTTCCATAGATGTTATTTTAATAACATATATATTAAAAAACATGGTAAATGATTCACTTGGCATACTCTCAATGGTGCTTGATGTCATAATTATTGTAAATATTAATTGCTGTGCTAAAAATGTAAGCAGGATGACTTTGTATTAGATGAAAAATGAAAATAGTCTGTGTACGGGTAAATAGATAATCATACAAAAGTAATTGGGGTTTTAAAACCCCAATCTATTCTGCCAGCATGAGCTCGTTTGCATGTTAATCACAAGAGTGATTTCCTACTTCACAAGGAAGTCCACACTCTTTCATAACCACTTTTAATTGCATTTAAAATGTTGCAGGGTTGGGATATTAGAAATGGAGGCGTATCAGTGTCAAATTAATAAAAAAATGTTTCTGAAAATCTTTATAGGCTACAGATTATAATATTATGGGCTTTTTTGTTAGAAAATACAAAATGTGTATTAGGATATATTTTAAGTGAGGCATGTTAAATGATAAAACGAGATTAATTTGTACAGGTGTTGTTTCTTTAGAAATTTGATAAATGGAAACCTAATTGTAGCTGGAAAGTATAGAATGCATTTTTATTAGTAACTTGTTTTATAGATTGGTACTTGATGTATTCTTTCATTAATTCCCCATTTATCGATAAAATAGTAAATCAGCAACAGTTAAAAATGTGGGTTTTTAATAAACCATAGGGCAGTGTGGCAACAGAAAGGTGTATGCTAAATTCCTTTTAGTTGTATAGCATTTTAACTGTATTTATATTCAGAGGAATCCAGTTAATGATTTTAATGGAAAATAATTTCTCTGCTTTCATGTATAGATTTTTACTAGTTATTTTGAAACTGTATACTAAACATAATAGATACCAAGAAAGCAATTACAGACCAGAATTCATGTAATTTATGTATGCTGTATGCTGTCACTTGAAATTGGTAGTAGAGTAAATTGTGACAAAATTTACATTTTTTTTAATTATTTATAGCTAACTCTACCTTTAGAATTAGAGATAGGAAATAGTAGAAATCTATTTAACAGTTCTTTTTTCCTTTAATGTTCGAAGCTGTGCAGTAATAAACGGACAACATTTTAAGTGATTTTGTGATATTCATATAAGATTCAACAGAGCTTCCTCTGTAATCTGTAAAAGGCCAATGTCAAAGTAAAGACAAAATGACTTGTTCTCTGAAGACAGGAATGAAGAAATGTAGCTCTCTAATAAAATAGTGTAAGTTCACAATGGTTACAATGTGATCAGTCTCAAAGATACAAAAACTAATTTTTAGTCAAGCTGTTAAAAATTATATATTTAAGAAGATGAAAAGTTTGAGGATTAAAGAAAAATCACTCACAATTTTAAAGAGGGTATATTTGCTTTCATCACCAGGTGTTCTTTCTAATATAAATTACCAAGATGATGTTTCCATAACATAGCTTGGGGTGCTCTGGAGATTAAAACTACCAAAACAGACCTATTAAATTTTTCATAGGGAGGGTCCACCAGGGATAATAAGCCAATATTCCTTGTCCCATATTCCAGATGTTTTATGTAATTCTGCATCCTTCTAAACCTAAATCATAGCTTTTCCAGAAAAAATGTACTGTGGAGACTGAGATGAAAGGCAAGAACTGTTGAAATGTTAATTTTACTATCTGCTGTTGAGGTCTGTTACCTTTTTTGTATTTTTTTTCTTACTCCCAGTAGCTCAGTTCTGTTTTATGAATGTTGTGGTATTTCAGTTGTTTGAAGTTTTCAAACTTGGAGCATGACTTTGACTTAGCAAAACACAATGCCACATGGTGTGTGACACACTGATGGATAGTCTTTGATCCATATGATTCACACTCTTTCTTTCAACTTGTTTCTGGATGAGAAAAATAAAGTTTAACAGTAAAATGATCATAACAATAATCCTTGTAGCATAAAGCCAGAATAATTATCAATGAAATAATGTTCTTTAGTAATTTTCAAGTAATAATGTAATAAGAAATAATGTATTTAGTTGATTTTTTTCACATAGACCATGGACATTTAAAACCGATATTGGGGTTATTGCACAGTTACAGAATATTTCTGCATTGCTCTGACACAGTTAGTTAACGCTTTAAAATAAAGTACTGCTATGCTTCACAGATCAGTCGGCAAACGCGATGAAATAAATACACCAGGCCACTCTTCAGATTCCCACTCCTTGGTCTCCTGTTGTACGCTGGTGATAACTGACCAGCAGAAAAGCCCATGGACCGTTATTCCTGCTGTGTTTTGGAACAGA
Source organism: Phoebastria nigripes (assembly GCA_035582835.1). Classification (NCBI taxonomy): domain Eukaryota; kingdom Metazoa; phylum Chordata; class Aves; order Procellariiformes; family Diomedeidae; genus Phoebastria; species Phoebastria nigripes. The sequence continues at coordinate 14,089 of JAYKAV010003051.1, forward strand.
CATAGATCTGGTCTAAGTGAACTGATGTCTAATTGTTTTTTGATCCAACACAAGATATAGGTGGTAGATTGGCATTATACAAGGGGAAAGAATGAATGCATTGTAAAGGGAAATTCTTTTGCCTCCCATTCAGGGGGTGTTCTAGGAACAGCTAGATACACCTGGCTGCTGACTCGTCCCTGGGTTTTTTCCACTGATCGATTGTTTTCAACATAGTTGTTCAGATGCATTGTTCTGAGATAGTTGTCTCCCACCACATGACTTCTTTTATTAATTGAGTTTCCTAAAACTGTTACTTTTATTCTTTATATATTACAGTGCAGTTTCTGAAAGTAAGACGTGTGTGCAGACTTGTGCTATTAAAGGCTAATGCCCTGATATAAATACTTAATGAATGCTTATCATTGTCTTACATTTGATGTTCCTGATCCTTTAGCAATTCAGTTCTTATCAGTTTTCTCTCTCTCTTTTTTTCTTCTTTTTTTTTTTTTTTTTGGTGGGGAGAATTTCACGTCAATTTTTTCTAGAAGATTGGAAAATGAGTAAGGTGATGGTATCATGTGTACTAGGGAAATGCAGAAAGTTACAGGAGAGAGACTATTTGTTTAGAATTTTAGAATTCATTTAAATTAACCTAACTTGATTTAACTTGCTTTCCTTTGGAAAACAAAGTCAGGTTTTATTAAAAAAACCCACAATATTTTCATCCCTCCAACTGGAAAGTTCCTATTCTAGTTCGTTTGACCTCCATCTCTTTTAGAAAAAAATACAGGAAGAGGTGTGATTATCCTCCTGAGTCTAAACTAAGAAACCAGGTAACYTCTGTCTCTGTTCCATATGTTTTTGGGAGAGAAATCTGGGGAAATTTCTTTCTGTCCTTTTTCTACATCATAAAGAAGGAAAGAAGTAGTGAAAAACATAAACCCTTTTATGTAGGTGTTTTTCACCTTTGGGAAGAAACAAGTAAGAAAACATACAATTAATTCCTAAAGAGATTTCCTCCTTTGCCATATGATGGCTACACTGCCTTAAGTTATGCTATACATAACGCACATGAAACAGTTTGGAGAACTGCATCGGTTCTCAAATATACACTGAACCTTTCTAAACCCATCATGTTTGGCCATGACTTTAAACCAAGTCCGTTTAACAAGTCTTTGTAAAAACAAATTTTTAAGAGGACTTCAGTAATCTAATTGTTTTGCTGGTTCTGTAACTTTAGAGAAGAAGATCTTCCTGGGGAAAATAGGGGCACTTAAATGTTTTTTTTCTTGTCACTACTTGGCAGATTATTAAATCCCTGAAAATGAAATGTATTTGATTTTATTCTTATAGGCAATATTAATAAGATTGCTGTTCTTTTACACACTCAAGATTTTTTTCTTTGTATTTTATTTTCTTCTTTTGCCATAGTTTAAGTATTAGGGCTGAAAAGTGGGGCAAAATGATCCTTTTATCTTTTAAACATGTACAGTCAGTGATTGTAACCATTTTCCCTAATCTGTTTCCATAGTTTATTTCTACTTATTTCCTAGAGGCAGTATGGTGTGATTGTTCTGCCACAGTTTGTATTAGTTATTATGAATTTTGCACAGTTTTCAGCTCAAGTCCTTTAATGTCTATCGTTAATAAAAGCAGCAGAGTTCCCCAGTTTGGGTAGAAATTTTGTAAGTGTGTGGCAATGTAATGGAGACTATTTGAGTTGGATGCCTGATAGCTCATGATTTTCAGTTGGGACGAGTATCTTCCAGTTTGCGCATGAAAAAAATTCCTTCAAAAGTGGTGTGTCTATACTTGATTTTTATTTTTTAGTACTTTGTTTTACAATAAGTCTGTGCTATTCACTGTGGTGAAGACTTTGGAGCCTAAATTTGCAGAGTGTAGTTCATTTTCTCAGGGAGCACCACACAGGGATACTCTTCTTGCTACAGTAACAAAAGGGAGTCACTGTGGGACAAAGGGAGATTTGCCCATTCAGGGTGTCGTCGTGCAGCATAAGAGGCCAATAAACTGCTTTACATGAAGGACAAGTAGGACTGCCGGCTGATACTGCTATTCCATATGATGGGTGTTAAGAGCAGTAGGAAGCCTGCCTATGTGAAGACACTGAATTTAGGAAGCAAAATCTTTCTTATCAGAGTTCTTGCATTTCTTGTAAAAAGCCCAAACCCTTCGACTTTTGGTAAAGATGTATATGGGAGGAGTAGTATAGTGTTAGGAATAAACGTGTAAACATGCTTGTGGTGTTTTGTGCACACCATTTGGCGAACACTGGTATGTTTTCCCCTCTCCTGCCTGTGTTTCACAGTTATGGCCACAAATCCAAACTTCTTAACAAGGAAATAGTGAACTAAAGTGTACTTTTTGTAAGTAGTCCTTCAGAACATTGTGAGTATCAGCTCACATTTATTGTGGTAATGTTAGTGTATAAAATCAGAAGGTATCAGAGAGACCCTGCCATAGGATGTGGAGGAAGAAAGAGAAGGTAGTACCTATAGGCAGACGGAGAATGATGGGGCTGCATTTACAGTGCTAAAGGCCATCCCAGTGAGCAGTGTTAGGGCACAGCCAGGTTGTGTGGAGTGACTTGTGCCCATTTAGAAAAAGGCCAGCCCGTGGTTGAGCAGCCTGACACTGCGTGTCCTGCATGGAGCATGTGGCCTGGGTCTCTTTGAGCCCATTCCCACTGCCCAAACAGGGAGGCCTCCACCATACTGTGTGTTGAGAGCAGACCCTGCTTTGTGCAGACTCACAGCCTGTGGCTGAGGATTGCCAGGACAGTGCTAGTTGACACTGGCCAGGATTAAATGGTAATTGGGCAATTGCAGTATGACACTTGAGCCTGTGCTGGTTTATAATGTAAGTCTAGCTTTTGAACAGGTATGCTACCACTGTGGCTTAAGGCAGAGTTTGTATTTTTGGGGGAATTGTTGGTTCAGAGTGCCTGAAACAATGTGGCCATTGTCTTGCAGCATGTGGGATTCTTGCAGAAGGATGCTGCAGGCTCCAGGTTTAGGGCACCGGGGATGACACGGTTCAGCTCCATGCTGTTGACCTGGAGCAGGCCAGGAACCGGTTGTCCTTTTAATTGTGTCCGGATTTCTGCTTGAAAACAACTAGTTACCTTGCTTACCTTCTTCCAGAATAAAGCCTAGAAATGAATTAATATACATGAAATGTGATGACCAAAGAAAGAACATGGGAGGGTACCAGCTATTTTGTCATGTGAATGTGTCTTATGATTTTCATTATGTTAGTTCCATTTTTTTTTTTTTTTCTGTTTTGCTTTGCTGAAATTTAGGGGAGGGCCAGGGAGAAGAAACTAAGAGGTATGAGCTTAAGTTTTATGGGAAGAAATTGTGAGGGATATAAGAGAGAGTTGGACCAAATGTCCAACCAAAATAGGACAGAGTTGCTCCTGTAAAACCTACTGAAATTTCTCTCAGGGAGCTGATGTTGCAGCTGCTGCTGCTTCTACAGATTATTTTAACCACCTAGCCCATGTCTGGGTTCCCCCTGCATGTTTCATTTTTTTTCCTACTAAAGATCTTCTAAGGGATCTCTCCTCTTTAATGCTGAGTTGGGAGAAGGAGAGACCTGGAGGTTGGATTGCCCTGATTTGACTTCCTTTGCCTCATCCTGCAAGAGCCCCTGCTCGCCTGGTGCCACCTCTCCAGCAGCCCCTGTTGCCTTGCASCTCAGGAACGCTCTCTCTGTGGTGGGCTGGACGCAGAAACACCTGGGGAAACTACAAATATTGTGGTATTTACTGAGGCCAGTTCTTGTCATGCTGTTTCAGTTATTTTAACTAATGTGACTCTTAGGAATTATTTTTCTCTACATTTGTAATTTGATATGATCTATCAGTGAAATGATCATACATATTCATTTCCTCTTTGAAACTATGGAAACAGTCTGGCTTTCAGGCATATTTGCCATGTTATTTAGTTTGCCCAGCTCAGACAATGTGTGTTGGGGTGTTTGTTTTGTTTTGTTTTCAAGAAATGAGGGCCATGTCCTCATCTGTGCTTATGAAGGGATTGAACCTGGTTGAAATACAATGAGTTTATTAAAATTTCTTTTTAATTCAGCAACATTCTCATTGGATTGAGCATTTAGTAACTGGACCACAATTTGACATCTGTAATCATCTCTAAATATGGTAATTAAAGAAGAGCTTTCACTTTTGTGAAAGTCAGGTGAGAAGAGAAATTCTCCTTTTTATAACTAAACATACATTTGTGTTAGAATAGTCACTTGCCTCACTGCAAATGGCTTGATGCCAGGAGCCTCAGCTGCTGCTGCCATCTAGAGATGGCATGGAGGAAAATGGAACAGGTTGGATTCTTCATGGGTGTTGCGAAGGGCACGCCAGCACACTGCAGCTCAGAGGAGAAAACCAAAACAGGGATCCCGTCCCTGTAGGCACAGAGTTTTGAACCATCCTCTTTATATTTTGGGTTAGATTTTCACAGGTTCACGCAACATATGGGACTGATCATTGCCTTGGTATGAATTCTGGTGTTGGGAGTTGAGAACAAGTTAAAAGAAGGTCTCCTAAGTAGCCATGGTTTTATATGTGAAGAACTGTTACATGCAGAGCTAGTGGAAAGTTTGGAAAAATGAAATTATCTCATTGGTCTGGGTTTTTTTCATATACTTACAAGTTTTTTGCATGGTTCTCCTGTTCCATACAAGATAGATGCAGTTAGATCAGTGCATCCTGTATGGTTGTTATTAAAAAAGAATTTAAGTAGATGTAATTGCTGGTTATTGGTTATTAAAAACAGTTGAAATACTCATTTATTGCTATTTAGGCCAGCTACTTTTTTGTAGTTTATTTTACATCAAACATTTCTGGTGAGATCCAGAGCTTGTATATTCCCTACCTGATTATACCATTTTGTCTGTAAGCCCAATCTTTCACTGTCCTCTCTTTTACTGTATCTTTCTTCTGGTCATTGGGCTACTGTTTGCTTGGCCTGCTGTGGCTATTCACTGGGATAGGAATCCAAGTAGTAGTTTTAATTAGCACGGGTTCTCCTGTGCTGTGTGCTGTAGAAAAGCAAAGAGATTCACCTCTTGCCCTAAGAAGATTTACAGTCCTTTGGGACTCCAGCTACTCTGGGGCTTTACAGTACACTGGAACTCCAGCTAAGTGTAAGTGATGTCTTACCAAATGTGTACAAAGGTACAGGAGACCTCCTTTTCCAGACGATGGTACTTCTGTATGTTTTTGTGTTTCTGTGTTGTGATTCTGTTCTCTGCCATGTCATAATATTTCATTCCTTTTCATATCCAATTTGCTATCCAGGAGCACACTTAGGGATGTTTGAATATTAATATGAGAGTTATTCCATCCTGTTGAATCCAAGATTTTAATAATCTTTCTTCTAGTTGAAAAAGTTTGTGTTGTGCTGCTGAACTGATGATGATCTTCCTTAAGGTCTTTCTTTAAAACAATAATTTCTGTGTTTACATTGGCGTTTTTCAGCATTTTCCAATTTATTACAAATTGCCAATTTTGGTGCTGGTATTCACATTCGTTTCTAGATCATTAAGGATCTCAGATAAGACTACTACTAACTGGATGTTGTCATATATCAGTGAACTTCTTTTCCATCCTCTGCTTTCTATTATGTATCATTASTCTGTTCATATCCAGTCATATTCTGATCAATGTGAGTGTCATGATATGCATAAAATTTTGCACTAGTTTAAGATACTACAAAAGTAATACTTCAGTATATGAGGACTTTTGCGTAGTCATAGATTTATTCTTTATCATATACTTAATTTTTCTACATTATTTTAAGTTTAATCATGTCTTTAACATTCTGGTTAGAGATCTTAAAGGTCTTTTCCAACCTAAATGATTCTATGATTCTATGATTCTATGAGAGAGAGCATATGAAAGGTTCTCTGGGATTTTTTACTATTGGAATACAAGCTTGTGTTCTGCATAAGCCAGGGCATTTTGTGGTGAGATTTATTTTGTTACCCAGCAGATATTTGGGTAAATGAAGGTAACCTGTGAATACAATGCCTTCAGTTTCAGTGAAGTATTGATATTCTTGGAAGATTTTTCATTTTCGTACCTGGTCTTCTGATCTTCAGTAGACACTCATTTTCATTTTCAAATCATTCTATTTCCTTACTCAGAGAAGATCACTGCTACAAAATTTTACTATGCCTACTTCTTCTTTTATTATGTATGCTTAAATTTTCAAATTACATTCTTTTGCAATGTAAATATGGTACTTTTGGTGGGTAATGTCACAGACTGCACCTCCTCTTGTGCTTTATGAAACAGAAGGGTACAATTCAGTCAGTAACTGTATTGTCTGATCTGGTATTGAATTCCTTGTGACCAGATATCTACAATGGCTTTAACATCAATACGTGTGGTAGCTGGGTCATCATGCATTCCCATAGCCACCATAAAATAGCTGCATCTTTGTCTTAAAAGATAATGGTGACTGTACCCTGGAACTGCTTTTGGAATGGGATTGCAGGAGAGTGTAATAGGCAATCACATTTTGTACAGAAAGGCAGTTATTTTATTCAAGCTAAAGCCATTGCTTACAGGTTTTCTTCATCTGGCTGGCAGATCAGTTAAGATAGTCCACTGGAGATTAAGGTGACTACTAAACTTTTAAAATGTTGCTCTATCCATAGACATTTTTTAATTAATTTCAGTGCTAAGGGAGTATTTTTTCTCATCTGAGTGTCTCTAGGTTCAAACTGCAGTCATTGGATCTTCATGTGGTGAAGTGAAGAACTTTCTGTTTATCACATGCTTTTAACCTTCCTTTTGAGAACCTGAATAGAGGAATACTCCTGGAGTTCAATATATAAGAAATGTTTTCATGTTATCTCGATTGTCTTTTAAACTCTTCAGTTACGGTGAACATTAGAACTGGTCACAATGTTCTGCAATGGTTATGTTACCCTGGGATTTAAAAAAGCATAACCTTCCTTTTCACACTCCTTACGCTGTCAGGGGTCTTTGCCCATTTGACCAGTGTGCCATGGGACTTAGCTATGCATTGTAACTCCAAGTCTGTAATTTTTCTAAGATACCATGTTTCATCCTCTGAATATGGACTTCTTTCTTTGTAGCTAGAAGTACAACTTTACACATATGGTGGTAGGAATAGTACTCCTTTTAAAGAGAGCATTTTCAGAGATTCATATCGTTTTATTCTAGTAGCGGTCTCTCCTCATTATCATTTGCTGTGTTGTCAGCAAACGTCATCAGTAATGAATTTGCATTTTCTTGAAGGTCATTGATAGAACTGTGAAACAGTACGGGAGCAGTAACCTATCACGGCAGATCTCTCTTACAAATGCCCTTAATATAGCTCCCTGTTTGCAATTACATTCTGAGACTTACCGATTTGCCTGTTTCTAATCCATTCTAATCCATAACATATTTTTGATGTTAATTGTGTATCATTCTTGCTTTGAAGTCCTAGAGTGGTGCTCTGCAAGCTAACACGGAGAAAGTATTTTTCACTGAAGTCAAGTGGGGTAGTTCACTTAAAACCAGGTTTAAGTAAAAGATGGCTGTAGATTATATGCCTGAATATTTTGTTTGAACACGCAGTGATGAGTTTTTATTGCTATAAGCAAAGTTACTCTAAAAATTCCTAACTTTCATATTTAAGAAGCATGATACTGTATTGATATATGATATTAAAAAAATGGAGACAGTCTGTATTTAGAGAAAATTGTTTCTGATTTTACTTTATATAATTTTCTAAATTAAGAGGAATGATTTTTCTAGATTTAAGTTAGTTGTAGAAGAATTTGGTTTGAGAAGACCTGTTATTGAAGGTTTGAAATAAACGTGGCATACTCTATGCAACTTTAAAAACCCCCAATATATATAGAAGTATTGTGATCACAGTGTGTAATACAATTTCTTATGAGGTACTTATAGTAAGAGGTATTGGAGAACTTTACATAGACTGTTAATATTCTGTTGTTGAATTGAAGTTCACAGTGAAGTTCAGCTCCTGTTTCTTCTTACTGTAACTATTAATAGTAATTAGTAATGATTACTAATGAATAGTAATATTAGTAGTCTGGGAGTTGGACTCGATGATCGTTATGGGTCCCTTCCAACCTGAGATATTCTATGATTCTATTGCTTTTTAATGTAGTTGTGTTTTGGGGAGTGGTTGGTTGTTTTTGTTTTTGTTTTTAAACAGATGGTTTGTAATTGTGGAAACTTGTGGCAAGATACGTGGCTGGAAAACGTGTAGAATTTTGTTTCTTGGTATATGTGATATTTATGACTCCCGGTAGGCTTTTGCATCAGTACTGATACAGGATTAACACGAAAGCAGCTCTATTCTTAGCTAATATTTAATTCTCTGTATTGAGCGGGGCTACTATGGATTATTTCAACTCTGTGTAGTGTTTCAAGTGTAAGCTAGAGTTTATTGCCAGGTGGCAGGAATGAGGCGTATAAACATTTTATGGACAACAGATGCAGATAAATGGAGGAATTTATCTCATGCACTGTATACTTGTTTGGCTAAGAGATACAGCCTTTAGTAATTCCTCTATGCTGACTGATATTGGACAATTAAAAGCATATAAATTACTACAAGAGTAATTACTGTAAAGAGAGAATAATAATAACTTCCTATGCATAAAATACAAAGTTGCTTCTCAAAAGCATTGCAGTGAAAATTTTTCTTCTACATTGTAGAAGAAAAGCATTAGAAGAGTGAGGAATAGCAGGAAAAAAACTCAGCTCTCCTGCTCTATTCAATTACTAAATTACAGGTAATCCGTTTTATTTATATTTATATTAAAGGGTTATCCCAGTTGCATGAGATTTTCAGAATACTGTTATTTTAGAAGTTAAACAAATATGTAATAGAGATACAAACATAGTTGGCCATTTGTTACCAATATATCCTCATTGGCTTTTGAGGGAAAGATAGAAGCTATAACCTATTTTGCTTGGATATACTTTCTCCCCAGATATTGTCCCCAGATAAAACAAACCTGCTATAGTCCTTAGATTTATAAAGTAGTTGCACAAAGCCTGATACTTGGCTCAGTTACAGTTATCATATTCAGGCCACAAAGTCCACAGAGCTGTATCAGAGTCAGTGAGAAGAGAATCAAGTCCATAAAGTACCGTGGCTGTATTGTCTGGTGTTTATTTCTGCTGCAGAGGCTTTTCTTAGTTAAAGAAAGCTTTCAGATTGAGGAAAACAGATGGGTAACATTTGGGAAAGATAGAAATGAAATAATATATTGTGATACATTTTATTGAAATAAAATGTCATGACATATAGTGCAAAGTCGTGGTCATTCTTTTAATGAATAGTACTATAGTAATAGAGTTTAAAAATTCTGCCTAAGAATACATTTTCTGTGTAAGTGGGCTTAATATAATATTTTTGCAACTAGATTGCCTTACTTTTTTTTTTTTTTTTAGATTTCTGTAAAAACAAACTAAAGTGAAATTCGATAAACGTCAGCCCTGAAATTATTTTTAAACAAAGTTTCGCTGGTGACAGCTTATTTTCTTAAGTAAGCAGATTCCATATGTGGTATTAAGTAAATCATTTTGTGATTTGATAGTGGTGTATTGGGGTGAGACATCCTGTAATGTAACTATGTCTGAAGTTATTTACTGTTTTTCCCCTGCCAAATTGTGATTGTTTAGTCTGCTAACACTTGTACTAAAGGTTTTTCTGGGTAGTGGTTAGCAGTTGTTTTCAAAGCAAATGTTAAATCTAAGAAGACATTCCTTTAAAAAAAATCCTGTTCTGGCAGAGGAACTTGATTTGTGTTCTTGTTCAGTGTTCCTTTACTGTTTTTAGTATGGCTGTTGAAATCTATACCTTATATGATCTCATTGTACTGCCTGCATTTCATTAATGAGTGACTCTGTTTAGGGCTTGGGGAGTGAAATATTTTTCGTATGACACTACCCAATATGAGTGCAGTGCACCAGCTGCAAAAACCACAGACCATCTGATTTTGCGGCTTTTGAGGGTGTGAAAAGTTCAATTGCTTATACTACGGCTTATATCTGTATATTATACCATATGGAAACGGAACTACTGTAGACTTGGAAGAAAAAAGAAAACCAAGTTCTTTAGCCATGGTTCAAATCAAGATGAAAAATATATATCTTGCAATGTGGATGAATTAATATTACTGTATGGCATTAAAATATTTTTTGAAAGAATACAATAATGTATGTTACAAATTTTGCCACATAAAATTATTTTTAAAGAAAGATGGCAAATGTGGAAATTGTAAAATAAGTCAGTGTTTTTGGTGATTAAAGCTTAATGTGCTCCTGAAAGTAGTGGCTTTGTAACTGCTTCATCAAGATAACATGTTATTGATACTTAAATATGTTTACCTTTCTGTACTGAGATTCCTCCTGTCCTTTCTTTGTCTAAAAAGAGAGAAAGCAGTTCTTTAGAGTTTAGGTGGGCACTGTCCAGATTATCCAGAATGCAAACTACAAATACTTAAAAATTTATGTTTCGGTGATAACTTGGGAAGTTTTAAAGTGGTTTTGGATTTACTAAGTCAAAACATGAACAGTCATACTAGTTGTCACTATCCTGCGGTTCCTCCTTCTGTAGAATCAAAGTATAAGCAACTATCTGCAGGTCTATGGAATAATATGTTAGACACATTTGCAAATAGTTTAAGGTTGCTCTTTTAAATGACCAAGTAAAAGAAATCAAAAGAAATCGAAAGGTTTTCACCAGCCTTAAATTCTATGATCAGTTTTCTATGTGTTCTTTAATACAGTGAGGTTTATCATCAGTAGAACGGGTTGCAAAAATAAACCCTTTGCTTTTGCATAAAGCCATAAAAAGAATAAACACCAATATTCTGGTTAGGAATTGGTCAGCTGGTAGTCACTATATTACTATTTCATGTTACATATGAGGTTAGCATAGTAGTTAGCGGTTTCAGATTAATCCGAGGAGAGAGAGTGTGTGTGTGTTTTCTGCAGTAGGTATGCCTGAGATTTCAGAAGGGGAAACGTTAAGAAGCATTTGAGTGTTTCTAATGAAAAAACACTAATCTTTGCTCATAAGCACATCAGCAAGATTTTATTCACAATGTATCAGCAATTTTGAGAAGCATTTTGAACTGTTCTCTGAAAGCAACAGAGAAGCAAACAGTAAAAACTGTAACCTGTTGATGACAAACACACACCCCTCCCCAACTTCTGCTGTTTGGGTCATTCAGTCAAGGAACACAGCAATTTTCATGATCTATATTCTGAACCAGATAGTACTGAATAAGAAGTTCTGAGTAGCAAAAATAACAGCAACCAGTACATGACCAAATCCTAATCTGAATTTTGTTTGAACAGATAGGTCCAAATGATGAAGAGTTTTGTAAAATGTCATTCCTTTCTGTGAATAAAGCATAAGCACAAAGTAATGCTAAATTTGTCGTACACTTCGTTCACTGTGATTCATCCTTCCAGCTCTATATATAGGTTCTGCCATCACTGAGAAAGTGCTTTTTGTTGACAATGAGCCGCAACAACAGGTCTCTCTGAACCACTGTTGAATACCGCTTAACTGCTAGCGATGGAGCAGCTATTCAGAGCGTGGTTATGAAAACCATGACTGAGAATTGGTTCGACTCATAATGAGGATCAGATGTAAGAGTAAGTATACGAGTATTGTAGCAATACATATTCACAACAGAGAAAGAAAGAAAACAGAAAAGAAAGCTTTTAGCTCTTGCGGTGCCAGTTAAAAAATTTTGTGATATTCAGATAGTTTCATGAAATCACAAGTTGGCCACCTCAAATTTTGATATTTGGCCTTTATGTACTAGGAGGGCTTTTAAAATATATACTCTTTATTCTTTTTATCTGATTTTTGGGCTCTGAATCTTTTAGGTTTTAGGCTTTTAAACTTTTAATCTGTACCCATAAGCACTGTAAATTTATATTTTTTAAAAAAAAAAGGTATTCTTGTAAAATTGCTAGATTCCAACAGTTGAAGCTTTAAGGAAAATACCAAACATTGTGAGATTTCAAATAAAGCCCTAAGTATCATATCCAAATTTATGCTATGAAAAGTAAAATCAGTTTATGTACATCAATGGGTGAAATGGTCTGGCTATTGAAATTGATGGGAGTCTTTTGCCACTGAGTTCATTGAAGCCTGAGTTTTATTCTCTTCTTAGTCCTTTTACTGTCATATCCAGAGGTAATCTGCTTGTCCCATGTCTCTGAATCTGCACCTGTAAATGGGAATGTTTCCTCCATTTGGTTGGTGGTGAGTCAGTTTAGGGGAGAGAGAGGCTGGGCTATCGAACTAATCCTCAAAGGGGCAGCGTAGTTGTTATAAAATTAAAGTTACTCTTTCTTTTCACATATTGAAGCTAAGGAGGTTGAAGTTCATTGATCAGGACTCAAAGCCATCAAAGTTTGTGAGATGCAGAAGGCTAAAACAAGGTGTTTGTGATAAAAGTGTAATCATAAATGGCACTTAAAATGACTGATTATTGTTACCTCAATGAAATCATGGTCTGATGGTGTTGGGAATTTCACAGCTAAGGATTACTCTGTTAGTTACTTAAATCTATACTACTACTACAATGTAATTTTTACTCCAGATTAGATCTCTACAGAGTCAAAAAACATTCTGAAATTTTGATCTATTGTGTGCTAAGAGAATTGATAAAATACAGAATTTTAATTTTTTCTAGCCTTTAGAAGTAACGTGGAAAACTAAAATGTTCAAATAAATACTTCTGTAAAAGGGATATAATACCCCCAGCAAACAGTTCATGCAGAAGTTTTGAATTGATATAAGTAATTAATTTTCAAGTTTTCCGTATAATCATTTTCATTAAAAGTTGAGTAATTGAATTATGAATAGTAATTTCTGGGTTTTGCCTTTTTTAAAATGATGTTTTTATGTAGTACACTTCTATTTTGTAGATGCTAAATAATAGAAAAAATAAGTATGCAAAAAACTTTTGGACATTAGAAAAAAATTCATTACAGGAATTTCTTTCCCCCTTTTTTTAAACCATGAAGATCATAACTTTAGAACTTCATAGACCTCTTTTAAAATCTATAGCAATTCTTTTTAGCTTTGGTTAAAAAAAATAACCCTTTCATTAAAAACACTTTAACATGTCTTTCATTTTCTTGGTTAGAAAAAGATATGAAGTAAAAATAAGGCAGCTAGGAACCTTGTTTGCCATGTTAAGTTAAGATTAACTATAAATAAAATTACCAGTAAAGTAGAGTAGGTAATGATAATACGATTCCCAAATTCTGGGTTCTGTTTCTGAATGATGAATGAATAAATGTCAGCAATTTGGTTGCACTTTATTATGCACTTTTCTAAATTAAAACCAAATAAATTGAAATAGCAGGTTCACTAAGTTCAAGTTAGTATTTCATAGGTGCAAATCAGACCATGTAAAAATGTACTTGTTGAATTCATTGCTTTCTCTCAAATAATTTATTTTATGACATTAATATCACATTAACTTCTAGATAATCTTATTTTTATGAGGCATTCACAAAATCTTTTCCCCATACGTGCCACTAATCCAGCATCGCCTTAGTATGTTCTGTGATCAGATGCTCTTTACATTTATTATGCATCCCAACTTCATTCTAGGAGAATAAAACAAAATAAAAATGACACGTCAATACCATTGCTTACCTTCTTAAATTTTTTATTTACAATATCCACTTTGTTATAATTGTAGATGATTTTGTAATTATTGTTTTAATTTTAGTTTGTATGAGGAGTGCACTTTTGAGGCACATCTCCCAATCATCCCTGCTACTATGCTTGGGTTTACATTGGAGAGCTGTCTTGGCTTGTGTAGATTGGGTGCCTTTAGATAAAAGTAAACTGAAAGATGGTCTCCAAGAGCACATCAAGTGGGTTCCATCATCTAAAGAACATTCAAGACTTTGGACCAGACTGAAGTAAAATCCACCAAGGGGTATATAAAGTGGATGATGAACCTGCAGTATGGGTCATATTGGTCCACTCTTGTTGCTTTGTCTACTTGTTAACATGGACATCGTTTATTGAAAATCTCAGTGATTGCTTGAGACATGTTTTTCATGAAGTGGAGACTTTCCTCTGGTATATTCATGCAATAACAGAAGCTTCTATTTCAGCCAAAATAATACATTTATTGCAAGTAACCCTATTTTTAAAGATCTTTGTTAAGGTTATAAAATGGTGCTCAAAAATGTGGGAATGTAGTTAGTGCAGTCCTGATTTAGTCCTTTTGTGCATACAATCTGTGATTCAGTCACATTATATATAGTTCTGCAGGGCTCCTTGCTTCATTCAGTTCTCACAGTGTTTAGTGACCGTTTAATAAGAAGCTACCCAGTATTTTAGTTCAGTATCAGAAATGTTTGACAGTTTCCCTTGTTTATGACACATCATTCAAGCTGTTCTGATGAGCTTTTCTACATTACTGTTCACTGTAGTTTGTGAATGCTTTCTAAACATTTCCAGAATTATTTTCACAATCATTTGAGGGATGCGTTGGTATTATTTGTGTTCTATGAATGGCAAACTAAGACACAGGGGAATCTGTGATCTAATTTTTCTGGAGTACTGAGTGTTACAAAAACTCTGTCCAGAACACTGCTTTCATTGATGTCCTGTCATGTCAAGCACATCAGGCTGATGATTAGACCCCTCAGAAAGGGAAGCATAAATTCATGTCAGCCTGAGGAAAAAAAAAGTTTAACACTTGTTTAGTATCACACAGAAGCTCTGTGATAAAGGTGGAGTTAGTCCAGTACTCCAGAATGCCACTAAACTGACTTCAGTATGTGCGCTCCTCTGTAGGASTGAGTAGTTGCGCAGGGTCAAAGCAGAGACCCATCCCTCCCCATGGTCTGTCACCAACAATGGCCAACAGCGTACACTAGGGAAGAGAAAATGAGCATGTCAAACAGGCGGAATATTTTCACAACTCAAGGACTTCCTGAGCCAGAGGAGATGCTTGATTTCAATTTATATTCATGATTTTTTCCCCAATAATTTTATCCTGGTTTTTTTTTTTGTTTGTTTGTTTTTTTTTAAATTGAAGTGACCTCTAGCATCCACAGCATCTTACGTCAAGGAATTACATGGTTGAATCCATGCTTTGTAAGAAACCACCTGCTTTGGTGTGTTTTGAACCCAACATCAGCATCATTTGATGCCATCTTATATTCATATGGAAGGAGACAGTGGACAGTCATCTCTTGCTTATCTTTTCCTTGTGACAGTTTTATTTACTTCTTTTATATGTTCTCTCAATCAAACTCTCATTTATAATCCAAGACCTGATTCTTTAGTGGTCATTGGTCATCCATGTCTGTCATCATGTAGATGAAGTTGGGATAGCTTTTTACATCAGCACATCACCTGACACTGGGCCCTATCTTAAAATCATAAATAACTTAATACAACTTAATTTTACTCATCTTAATTTTTCTTATCTTTACACTTTATCTTCCATCTTTTATCCAATTATTTATCTATGCCATGATCTTCTCTTTTATCCTATGGAAGACCATTTTCCTTGTGCTCTTGGTAAAGGTTGTTGTTCAATGCTGTTTGAAAGTATCACTCCGATCAGTGATACAACTGATGAGTCAATGGGCATTTACTTTAGTCTGAGCTGGGATGCTTCCTGGGTGTCTTTCTTTTGACCTATCTTCCACTTTATTTATTATTTAGGAGCTGTGATGTAGTGGAGTATTGTTAATTAAGATAAAAGACTTAAAAATTTCATGCAACTCATCTGAGCATGTGTAGACTTAGTTTTTAGAATTTAATCAATCTTGTGTAGATTGTAGGTTTGCGTGGATTTTCCTTTTATAAGAACTAACTTGCCTGACAGTATGGTATTATGTGAACTTGATACATATATTTATATAAAGTGATGCTTGGAGACATACATCATTTTGTTTTTTAAATGGAGTTGGAGCCCACTTCCCACAAAATTCTTAGCAGTCATGGATGAACTAAAATTTTATAATGTTCCAGTTGAACTGAAATCAGTTATTTTGCTGACAGAATTAAAATAAATATTGAGTTTGAACTCAATTAAAAATGTTTTCCTTGAACCTCAAATGTCTGATTTATTTTCTTTCAAAATCCTGAAAAAGATAAATTAATTGGTATGCCCCATATTTAGGGGTGAACAGGAATTATTAACTGACTTAATTCAGATACACAGATAATTTTAACAGACTTTTGTCTGTCTAGGAATTACATCTTTTTGCCAAATAGCATGACTGAATAGCAAAACTCCTTCTGTCTCTTCCCTTTTGAAACATTAATTAGCTATTGAGCTCTGCTAAGTTCATACATAACTATTTTGATTTATCCTTTCTTTTTAGACAGATGAAGGATAGGAAAAATACTACTTTATATACCTGTTAAACTTTACCATAGAAAGGACAGTTAAATGAACAAGGAATACATTAATAAATATTAATTAAATAACAGAAGAATCATGAAGAATAAGACTCTTAAGTCAAGTATCATCCAGATGTATTGTCGAAGGAGGGCAATTTGTCAGAAACAAGTATCAGAAACTGACTTTATGAAAACTAAGATGGGATTCATCTCGCCTGACTTCAGATGCCCRTAGTGTAGATATCTAGATCTGAGAACATCATCTAGATGCTCATTATAGTCAATGGAAAGAAACAGACATTATAAAGAAGGACTCATCTCAGCCTGAGACAGATGTCTAGACTGGTTTTGGTGAGTCAGGATGTAAAAGAGTTTATAGCTCTTTGAGCTAGATTATGACATGGCTGCCTACATTATGTCTGGAATGGTAACTCTCACTCCCTAAAGCACAGAGAACAGAATTACTTTGTTTTAAGGAGATTTTTTTTATTAATCACTTTTCATCTTGTAACTCTCATGAACATATGTGGTATTTTGTTGGTATATTCTGATCTGATTTAGAAATTTGTTCAACCTGTTGCATAGCTTATATACACAAAACATTACACTTTCATCATTGCTTTAAAATGAACATATAGGTGCTCAAATAATTTAGCTTTAGATCTTTACTTGTGTGTTAGAGCTATGTTTCATATCCAATTAAAAATCAAAATGGAAAAATGTACATAGATTCATAGTGGCATATAGGTGGGGTGTATTAATTGAGCTAATTTGTGTCTGAAATACTAGGTTAATCGTATTTGTTATGCTTGTAATGCTTCTAAATCAGAAAATAATTGCTTAATTGTAAATTACATATTGATTAAAGCTCACATGTGATTTCAAAGGATGACTATATTTAGGTTTGCATAGTATACCCTTCTGCTGAGAAAGTGTTCATTTCTTCTAGACTTTGGAATGAATGTTTTCAACAGATGCTTACAGCATGCTGACTTAGAACTTTAATGAGTGATTTTATTTGAAAATGCATTACATGTTCTTTTACTATTTTTCTCTCAGATGTTCTCATAAGTTATTTACAAAATAAGAACAAACTGTACTTTTTAATTCCAGTGTGTGAATTCAAAATAAATACAAGCCTTTACGAATATCTACTTTTTAGAATGAACTAGAAACTTCAAAAATCACAGCTCTGAAATGAATGTTTTGCTTTCAGGTAGACTAGCAAGAAATTCTGTATTGCTACTCTTTTTTTTTTAAAGGAAAATTGAAATTACTATTAAATGCGAATTCCCTTTTCAATGTTRTGCTGGTGGATTACATTGAAAATAGGTTTGGTTTTCAAAGTGTACGTTGATCTTAAACAATGCCAAATTACATACCCAAGAAGTCTGAATGTTGTTGTATTCTTTTTGCATTATGGTTAAAGAAAATCCAAAGTTTTTAACAAATTTTATCTCTTCACAAAGGGATAATTTTGTACTGATTGGCAATTTCAGCCTGACTGAAGAACAGAATAAAGAACACAAAAAACCCCTTGTTCATTGAAAGTTTTTACTTAACAGCCAAGAATACAATATCAATGTTATCGCCAAATAATATAAGTGTGACTATGAGTCCCTAAAATGTGTCATCTACAAAAAATAAATTCTGAGCCAAATTCAGTCTTCTAGTTTAGGAATGAAATCACTGACAGTACGTGATTTCTGATAATTAATGCTTAGAGTGAGTGACAGTATTTTTTTCAGATGATTGATTAGGAATTCTGTTGATTTAATACTGTGGTGTTCCTAATTAATAATTTATGTAATGATACAAGACTAACCAAGGAACTTAATCAGGGAAAATCCATAACAATATTGTCCAAATCAAAATATGTCAGTAGCAGATGCTGAATGGGATTGTGGTGTCCCAGGGAGTGTGAAAGAATATGTGTGTTGTGATTATGCTGGAATAAATAGGCTGTTGGGAGCACAGGATCATCATGGAAGACATTGCTTGAGAGCAACCAGTAAAATAACAAACACAGACTAAAACATACTTAATTCTTTTTGTCTTATAATTAAAGAAAAAAGTTTTTGAAGTCATTGCTCATAGCTGACTTAAGGTAACACTTTTGCCTGAGTTTTAGCCACTTTGTCTTTCAGTTTCAGAAACATTTGCAGTTATGTTTTCAGTTTTATCATTACAATATGACGCAACTTTTGGTAGGACCTGTATGGCAGATAGGGGATCAGCGACAAAGAGAAATGTGAACTTCTCCTTAATGGAGTGGTAAACCTCAAACTTGGTAATCTTTGTGTATAATGTCTGGATTTTTATTGAGATGTTAGTAAATTAGAATTCCGAGACACTTCTTTAAAATGGTACTGCCCCAATATATTTACAAATGTTATATTTTTGTTAAAATAACAACAAATGCTTTTTCTTTGATAAATGGTGATCCGGTTCAGTTTAACTTTGTAAGTTGTCTTTAACCATTTTAGTATTTCTACTTGAGTTGTTTTCCTAAATGTGATGCTGCTTTTTTTAATCAACCTTTATTATAGTACTTACAAATCATCCCTTTATTTTGATTCTCAGGTATACTTTTTTAACATTAAATTCTTAAAAATGAAGCATTTTGTATTTATTTTGTATCATTTCATTACAGAGAAAATTGAAAAAGGATTAGAAATGCACAGAAAGTAAATTAAAATTCTTTTAAGTAAAAAACCCTCATCTTCATTAGATATGTAAGAAAAATGTATTAGAAATCTTTCACAAAAATTATTTGCTTGTAAAACTGGTATTTAGCAAACACTATTATATATTGTTAGTTGCTTAGACTAACTGATTAGTCTAAACTGATTCTGATCTACTTCTTTCGATATTTTGGAAAAAAAGTACAGCTCCTCCAGTCTCACCATTCTCAGCTTTTTCATTTAGCTGTTCATCTGAACTAACTGAATTACTAAGGATCTGAACTGGAATGAACTGAAATGGGGAGAGTATTTTGCCCTTCCTGAAAAGTTCCTGGTTTGAAAACCTGATTAGCACTTCAATKAAATCTGGTTCTAATTTTATATTTGGTGATTTCCAATGGATTGCTGGTTTGATTTTTTTTCTTTAAAACTTTACTGTTAATACTGCTTTTGTTAAATTTATGTAAATGTCATATAGTGAGTCCATACTTAAAAATAGGCTATTTTAATTCCAATGAAATTTTAAATCTATTTTAAATGCCTCTTATTTAAATTTTAAATTTGAGTTTAGTAAAATACATTATTCTTGTTGTTGTCATTGTTAGATTGTTAATCACTGTGGATTTTTTTCTTATTAGCAAGATAAATGTACACATAGTTAGAGGTGGTTATAAATAAACATGCATTTCCCTTTTGAGAGCGCTAGACTTTCAGTTCTGAATGGTTTCTGTAAGCCTGCAACACTTATTTAAAACCTTTTGTTAATAAAAAGAAAAGAGATTTGAAAAACTCTAGAGATCTGTAGGGAATTGTTCTCTATTCTTCTATGGAATTTGTATACGGGGATCTCATCATGAGCATAATATCATCAGTGAGGAATCTATACTTTTCAGAGAAAAAAGGCAAAGTTCACGAGTATTTAAAATATATTCTAAAATAATTGCAGATACCAATTTTGTGTGGTTAATTTGGCATTATTCAACTTCTCTTCAAATAAGTGTAACAATTTTTTAAAAGTCAAAAATATTAATCTGTAAATGTGCAAGGGTTTAACAAGTTTTCTTACATATTTCTATCAATATATATCCACCCCCAGTAAGGTGAACAGGTATTCTCATTTGTCTGGATGGTGTATATCTGGATATCCTAGAAAGCTTTTAGGTTTATAATACCAGTCCGTTGTACATTAGCGTACTCACGCAGTTGAATTAAAAGATACATATTAACCTCTCAAATACACCCTAAAGTTTTTAAGAGACAGCTTTTAGTGGAAGAGAAGTTGGAGTTAAAAAAGTGCAAATGAGGCAGGACGTACACATGTGCTTGATACTATTTATCTTATAGATAAATAACGAGTCTTATAGAAGTCTCTCTGCAAGCTCCAAGATACACCACTGTGCTTCCCAATAACACAAATGCATGTTTTTAGAGAGTTTCTGCCCCTCAACAGAACTTCGTGGGTTAAGTGCTGTGAACACCCACCCACCTCCCCCAACCCAACAACAACAAAAGAATTGCTGGTACAACCTTTCACTCACTACTTTAGGGGTTTGTGCCTTCACTTATGACCTCCTCGTCAGCCAAAAGTGAAACCCTTCTTCATGCTCTGGAAGCCCCCAGAACCTGTGTCCTGTACCTGCAATATGATTTTCTTTCCAGATCTGGCAGAGTAAGATACCCTTCAGCTTTTGAGTTGTTCTCTATTGAATCCTGACTTCAAGCAGCAGAAGGAAAAGTAGCACTGTAATTTTGTGCAGTGTAATACAAACATGAGGTAAAACGGGTAAAAGATGAAAAGACTTCCTAAAGAAGTGGATTTTAAAAAGGACTTTAAAAAGGAATTTGAAGTACAGGTTTTGCTTGGCAGATAAGAAAAAGGAAGGCTTAGTCAGTGAGAAGATGAGTGAGGAATGTGTTTATGCATATTCATTTTAAAGTCTGGCTATCCTAATCAGCATCTGCCACAAATCTAATAATTGACTGGTTTTTATTGTTATTTCTGAGGAGATTCCAGGTAGTGGGAAGTGGGACTGAATTGCCAAATTTCATAACAGTTGTATAATAGTGTTCAATAGAGTCTAAACCAAGATTTTGTGTGTGTGTCTGTGTGTGTGTGATCAGATTGTGGTATTTGGAATCAAATAGTCAAGAATTGAAAAACATTTGTACCAGCCTACTAAACCAACTAATCTCCAGCAGGAAAAAGAAAAAAGTTATTTTTAGATTGGTTTCCTAACCAATATGTCAATATGACATCCAAGCTGAATTTATGCTTAATAACTATTATTTGCTGTTCTTTTAGTCCCATAGTCAGTACAGGGGTATTCAGCAGCAAATCAGCATGTCTATATGGAAGTCATCAAAGCACATGCTGACTTTTGGCCAGCTGGGAGTTAGCTGAGGTAGAAGAGAGCTGGGAGAATTCTCTTACGGAAAGGAAATAGAAAGGATAGGAAATGAGAAGGAATTAGGGAAGAGGGGAGGAACTTAAAGTAATTGCAGTAAAAAGGGAGGAGAAGCAATAGATCTTGCATGAGGAAATTTCAATACACTGTTTCTGAAAGAACCTGAGCTTTGGTAGTTCTGCTGCTCACAGATAAACTTGGTTATTTAATCACAAAAAATCTAGCACTTTCTGTATGCTGTATCTCTGTTAGAATGTTGATCAGAGATTAACAAATGCAGTTTTCCTTTTTTCTTCTCAGATAGATCTGTCTGTCTATTTATATGCATATATATCCCTAGCATATTCTGGTAAGTACGGGAGATTAAATTCTTCTGTTGCTGAAAGGAGAGACTCAGTTTTGTGTTTTCTTTAGGTTCTCTTATCATTTCACCCTCCCTCCTTCTGAACACATTAAAACTAATTAAGTTTTCCTTTCCATCTTCGTAAAATATGGTCTTTGTAAAATAYGGTTGCTTCTGAAGTTGCAGTAAGAAGTATGTGTGTAAAAATCCTTCATAACTGGTGTTGCCTTTCTGAGCCTTAGTAATGCGACTAGCCAGCCAGTGTCCTTCAGGCACAGCTGGGGGATGTAATAAATGGGGCAATCCAATCCTCTTATGGCTGCTGCTCTAAACTACTTTGCTGAAGTAAAAAACCTGCATTGTTAAGTATAGAGAAACTAGTAATACTGTCTAGATTTGACTACTGTTGAACTTTCCAGCTGTAGATTCACTCTCAGCACTGCCTCTTGTGGAGAAAACCAGAAGATGGGGTTATTAAGTAGCTATAAACTATTCCTTTTGTTTAAGTTACTGACTTCTTCCTGTCCTCGAGAACTTCTGACACATGCGTGTCAAGGCCAAATTTTGCTTTTCTCTCTTGCCTTTTGCAGGTTGCTGTGTGGCAAGACCAGTGATCTAGTCCTGCTAATTTACTTGGACTCGTTGCATAGTGTGGGTCTCAGAACCTCGTGAAAGACTTTGTGTATTCCTTGAGACTGTAACTTACGCTTGAAATGTGACATCTCTTTTAGAAAGATATCAAAACTTTTTGTAAAGGTTTAGAAACATAGATAATCTACCATATCTGTCAACAGTTGGTGCTAACAGATTATTTATTTTCATTGTTTAGAAATAAAGAAATGTGACTTTTACATGAACACAGCCAAGTAATAGCTTTCTACCATTGGATTCCAAAATGCTCTTTTTTCTGCTAAATTAAACAGCTGTCTACTCATAGGTACCTCTTGCCTTACAGATAACAGTTGGTAAGCAAGTTATCTCTTAACCCTTTGTTATATAAATGAACTGGATTATAGTTTTAATATTTCTGTTTGAGAGGTACATTTTAGCTGTATGATGGTCAGATGAGTTATACTGAGGAAGATGGGCCAATCTGTTTGATTGATATTTCCCATTGTATCAAGGCTGAGGTCATCTGAAAAAATTAATCTCTGATTTACAATGGAAGTAATAAATTTGGGACAATAAAAGTTCTTCAGAGAACCTACATTGTCTGACAATTTTCCAATTACAGTTTTCAAGATCTGTGTATTTAAACAGTTTTAATCCATGTAATGTAGAGTATTGATTTTGTATGGTGCTTGAAAATGTCATGCAAGATTAAATCTTATAGCAATCTAAGTGTACTATGACAATACAAGTTAATGTTATTAGCCAAACTTGTTATAGCATAAAAAATGGTATCGAGTTTAGTTGACAAGACTTAGAAATGAATGAATTATGCTATCATTTCTTAATTATTTACTGCTCAACCTTTCCAGAATTTATACTGGCTTGATGTCAGCCTGCCTGTAGTTTCTCAGGTTTGATCTTCATAAACATGAGCACCACATTAAGTTTTTGTGATTCTCTTGATCTTGTAGAGTATGCCAAGATTTGTTAAAAACTCACATTAATGTTTCAGTGAATTCCTTCTGCTTTAATTGCTCTCCAATAGCTTTAATAATTTTGGGGTATAAAWTATCTCTCTGGATTATAATAAAACGTCCTCCTTTTTCCCAAATTGAGATTTGCTAAATGCTTATTCTTTCCCAATTACATTTTAAGAATTGGTTGTTATTTTCTTAAGCCCTAATGGTTGTGGATTTTTATTGACACCTTTTTGTTTTCTTCTTACTCATACACCTTTCTTTGCTGATACCTTCTACGTTAGGGATCTGGCTGGCATGTAGCACGGAGACTGCACTTGCAGCATTACTAATGGACCTTGGTTTTCTGCTTAGAGATCAAAAATGAAGTGTTTGCAGTATGTTAATGAACACATCCAGTTTTAATATGCTGTCTTGTCTGATCCAGAGCCTATAGATATTTCCCTAGAATTATGGAAAGGACWGAATTTAAGTAAAGCCATGGCAGGAAAAGTCATGATTTAACCAACCTTCTGCTGACAATAATGCAGGTTTTGTTAGTAAATTTTCTGTTTTGGGAATGTAGTTACACTTTCAGCTATTTTTTAAGTGCCATGACACAGTAATGCCAAAAAATGACACACTCTTGTCTTCTCATTTTCACTCAGTATGGAATTTATGGCGTTCAACACGGATGCATCATTAGTATAGGGGATATCAGTGTAGATGTTGAATTTTGAACTGGTTTATTCCAGACTCCTTAGCTGGGCTATGCCTTAATTCTGCTAGAGGGGAAGCAAATTATGCCTGGTTGCTTCATAAGATGAGTGTCCAGCAGTGAGAAAATCACCTGTGTTCCAAGTTTGCACTGTCTGTCTTTTGCCTTATCATAGAGTTGATGGTGGCTCACCTCTCTGGCCTGAGAGGCTTTTTTCCCTCTATTATTTGGTAATAATTTTCATAGGTATTTTTTATTTGTCAAAGGCAATCCAGGATATTGAGTACAATTTATTTAAAGTCTGACAAATACAGAAGAGAGAGAGGACTGATTTAACTGAAAATAATGTTATTTCTTCAAAGTAGCTGAATATTATATTTTAAATGAAATATTCAGTATTTTTCAGCTTGGATTTGTGTGTTTTATTTATTAGGGAGTTTTTAAATTAAAGAAATTTAAATTTGATAGAATAATCTTCTAAGATTAATGCTGACCATATCATACCATTGAAAAGTCAAGAAAATCTCTAAATGTGTGTAACAATTTATCTTATGAACTCATAAGGTATTGCCTTACCTAACATGCGTACTACTAGTGACTGCTTATGTTTTAGATATCTTATAACCAGTTCCAAAATTTTTCACTTGAGAGTACAGCAAATAATACTCAGTAAGCACTTACTATTCTGAAAATGGTGAGTTGAATTAATTTTATTATGCAGAGGACAGTTTTAGAGATACGAAATATTAGAAAAAATACTTAATGATTGATATAAAAAGACAATGCTGTTCTGAAACATATACCATCACAGAACGTGCTTTTCATTATTTTAGTATTTTAAAATTCAGAATGATATTGTGACATACTGCCTCAAAATGATACTCCAGAGTACCAACTGAACACCATGTTGAATATTTTTTTAAATAAAGCGGGTCTGCTTTAATTTTTCTGCCTAATTAATTTGTGTATATCAAAATGTTATCTATAGAGTAGGCAAATTAGGAGTATACAATTGATTCCTGTTAGAATAGAAATGTTCTTTCAAACATACTCAAGTTTTTAATTCTAATACCAAATGTATTACATAAACGTTTAAAACTAACCCTCTATATTGAAGATGAGTCCTGAGAGCCATGGAATATTGAATTCTTTGGGGCTTGTTGGAAATTAAACCGCTGTAATTTTAATTGTGTAAACTTCTACATTAAAATTACTTCTGTGTTTCGAGAAGGTGAATCTCTTTAGGCTTTCTTAATGACCATTTGAGATGATGAGGGTCTGACAGTACCTTTTACTAAGAGTTTAGCTGCTGCAATCTAATTTTTGCAGAGTACAGCAAGCCCAACAAATTTAATAAGGATTTTGAAAATTGATTATTTTTAGAAGTTCTGGTTTTGTACAGCATGTTTATAGCTATACAAAATGGTATATGTGCATAGCATTTTTGACTGCACTGTATATCTGGAGCCAAACTGTTTGTTTTTTTTTTTTTTTTTCTTCAATATATCCTCTCTTAGTGAGCTAAATGATTGGACACTGATTATGATACTGTCATTCCTACTTCAATATCTTCTGTAAGCACAAAGTATGTGTTACTAATCAAAAATATATTTCATTAGTTTTAGAATTTTTAAATTATTCTTTTAGAAGTGGGAACATTGACAATGTAATAATTTTAAAATCTAATTGCTTTCACCTGTTAAAATAAGTGAAATGCACGGTGGTGGAAAATATGCGTGCCTTAGAATGGAAAATAGTTGAACACATACCCTAAAGTTTAGGACTTTTTTTTTTTTTCTGTCTGAGGGAAGTGTCTGTTTTGTACTGCTACATCTTCTCAAAAGTCTGCGTGTCTTTTGAAAGCCAGTGATTCTGCAACGTACAATATTTCAAGCTAGCAGCTACTGCCGAGTAATGAGGCATGGGAGCAGCTGGTATTAGTTTATTTCAGAAGCTTTGTGTCTCATTCTGTTAGCCTACCTACAGATGTAACTGCTCTTTCCAGTGTGTGATCTAAACATAGAACAAATAATTTATAATTTTAAAATAGTTAAATGATGATTTTTGCATTTTGTTTGAAGTTTATTGTGCGAGGCTAATAAATGGTGAAGTAAATTGTGAGTTGCTACTAGAACTAAAGCAATTCTTAACTAAGCAAAAGAACAGGAACTTTTATAGAAAGAGAAGATGAATGTTTGTCACTGAACCCTACTGAATCTAAACAAAGAAAAAGATTACCTAATAGTCTTGGAATGCATTTGAAGTACAGTCTGCTATTTGTTTGGGGAGTTGAATGGAATATATGTCTTAAAATACTTCTACAGCAGTAGTGGTGTTTTCTAGTGGGTAGATCTTGACATTACTAAATTACTGTATCTTTTCTTCCTAGTCAAGACTCATTATTATACTGTAAGACAAAAATAATAGAAGCTTTTTTTACTTGCCTGTAATGCATTTTAGAGCTAATTTGTATTAATGATTAATTGCCTTATAGGGGATTTTATGCTGGTTTTTTATTATTTATTTATTTTCTGCCCAGTTTGTGTTAGTTAAGTGAATAATAGCACTATCTTTAAAACTTAATTCACATTTTAATTGTAAAGACTCAGTGCCAGAGAGCTGAGTTATCCAGACAACCAAAACAAATTTCACAAAACAAATTTTGCCCCAAGCACAAAATAAGTAATAACAGATGAGACTTTAAAATACTATACTTTTCTTATGCTAGAAAGAAAGTATATTTTAGATGTTCCAATTGCATAATTGTTCTCTTCAGGTTTTGGGGATTTTTTGTYTCCACAAGTGGACACTGAATGGAGATGATGGTTTGGACCTAACATTTTTTAAATGTTAGCACAACATGAAAGTGATACTCTTCTTAAAGCTGAAAGGCACTATAATCAGTTCTGTTTGGTTTTTTTTAATTATTATTTCCCTATTACTGCCAGCTGAAAATTGCCTTTAAAAAAAGTTGTATTTCCGGTGCATCTGAATTCAGATGAATTGCATGTACCAATTACTGAAATTGAGTATATGATACATAAAATAAGAAATATACAGTTTAAAATTTAAATATATGTACTTGGAATATATATGCATATTGCTTTCTAAGACGACTACTTCTGTATTTTTAGTTTTTCAGATACGTTAGTTAACCTGACTAGTTTTAAGGTGGAAATGGATCAGTTTGTAGAGGAAAATATACAGCATGGTTGTCTATGATAACAGTAGGTTTGAAGGTGCCCTTATTATCCTATGTCCATAACACTTTGATTTAGGTTAATAAACTTTTATTTTAAATTACTGATGTGTGGAATTAGTAATATCCTCGCTTATTTTTGGTAAAAAGTAACAAAATGCCTTTTTCGACTTGATTGAGCAGTTACATGTACTATTAATTTAGTTTTCAGTCAGAATGCAGAGTAAAATACAACCTCCAGTACACAGAAAGTCAGTAATTGTCAACGTTTTCTGTTCAAGGAGTGAAACTGAATAATTTCCACAGAATTTTGTTCAGCTTACTGTACCTGACTAGCACTTCCTAGAGCTTAAGTTTCTCTGTATGATGTGTTGCTTGTGGTCTTAGTGGCCTCTAGTTTAAAATCCTTAGCCCTAAGTCTGGTCATCCAGTGTTGTTTGGTTCTGGCCTCATTCCACTGTAGGTGGTTTCAATAAATTCTCTCAGGCTTTATGACAAAAATTGTTCATAAAGTAATTGGGAGATTTCCTCAGAGCACTGTACATCAAAGGATGCTTAATTGTCCCGGCCATGCAAGAAGAAAAACAAGATGTGAAGTGCTCAGTTTAATTAGGCCACAACTTTATTAACTCAACTGGGAGTACTACCCGGCAATGAATGCAGGTCATTGTTCTTTCCTTGATCATTCCCGGTTTTGGAGGACTGCTGTTCGCATCCTTTTTCCAGCCCCAGAGATGGGACCTCACGGTTCTTCCCTTGTACAAGGACTAAGTTAGGGGATATGTGAAAGAGGGATTTGTCCCTTTGATACCACATATACAGACAGAGTCATGCAGCTTTCCCTTGCCTGTCCAGTAACTTTCTCTTAACTTCTTGTTTAAGACAAATATTCAGGAAAAAAACCAATTCAGAAATATTTTAACTAATACTATTTTGAAAAGGATATTCATACAGTAAAAGAAATAGATGAAGCGTTATTTTAAGAGCACGAAAATGCTCCCATGTGTCTGTGGTGTTTTCTGCAGCATATCTTAAAAGCAGTACTTTGCTGCTTTTCTTCAAGACACTCTAAGCAATTTAGGTGATTTTATACATGGCAGATGTAGCTACATCTCCAGTGCAAGGCTGTGCTTTGCAACAGACAGTGCATTGCAGTGTATGAGCTGAGTTTCTCCAGGCATGGAGAACGAGGTGATTGATGCTTCTGGGAAGAAAGCAACTACTTTGCAACACTCAGCTGATACAAAGGGCCTGTATGGGACTTGACTATTCAAATTCTCAGGTTGGCTCATATTAAAAGTATCATCAAGTTTTGCTGCTTCCTTAAAGAGAAAATAATTTGTATGTCTACAATTAGCGAAGCTCTTCCATCATGTAAAAACAAATACCTGTTTTATCATGCCTCTCCTGTTCCTAAAGAGGATACAAAAAATAAGTGCCAATAGTTTCTGAAGAGATTCCTGAGCCATTTAAATAGACAAAGTACACGCTCTGAAGCGGTACAGCTGTGCTCCTTAGCATGCAAGGAACATTCCACATTCTACTTTTAATAAACAATCAAACTTTTATACCAAACATTTTCTATAAACCTACATTTTCTAATTAAAAGTTTGTTTTGTGGAAGGAACTCCAGGTGGTATAATTAGTGAAATGTATTTTAATGATAAATCTTCCTTGTCCTATTTTTTTTAATAACAAAAAATGTCCTATGCATTTGAGATGCTCCCTATGGGTTGTATATAAGAGCTTGGTTAATTAGCTAATCAACTCACCCACCTTACCTTTTTAAATGTGTCCTGTTTCACAGGTGTATTCTCAAATTTTATTTGGGATAAAGGAGATAAATAAAGCCTGTAGTGCTCACCCTGGCCTGCACAGAAGAAGAGATTTTGGGCTGTCCTTTGAATGTCGGTTTCTTAATGGGCACATCAGTCACAGCTCTCAGCCTCTGGTCAGACTACCTACCTTCAAGCTATCCCTGTGTCTCTTACATCAGGCCTTTCCAAAGCAGAATAGCCTAGATGCTATAGCATGACTAAAATATTGTTAACTCTCAGTGTGTTTCTAAAAAAAACTTGCAGCCTCTTAAGACTATCCTTTCCTTCACTTGTGATTTATTTGGTTTTGTCTTCCTTTTTTAAAGTTGCAATCAGTATATGGGTTTTATAGTACTGGTTTTCTGCCTTTCTCTTCCTTTGCTTTATTTCTGCTCTATAATTCCAGTTGTTTTGAAGTTTGTATTCTAATATTGGTGAGCACTGACCAAACCCGCAAGTGTTCCATGTCCTTCCTTTTCATCTTCTGTCGAAAAAGATCTTTAGTTTCTGTTCTAGGTGGTTGACTTGTAGCGTCATTCACCTCTTAAGGAAAGACAAAATCATATATGTAGTGATTCTGTGAATATCATATGTAGCATTAACTTAAAACCCTCTTTAGGTTTCCAGTTGTTGATGAATGTCAAGAACTTTGTTTACATTGAAAAGGCTTTGGGATTTTTTTATATGTTTGGATTTTTCTTTTTCTTTTTTCTTCTTTTTCAGAATAAGACATGGACACACAAACACAATTTACAATGTAATTAATTTGCTTTAATTTACCATAGAAGTTAAAGGATTTTATCTGGGAGTCATTTACATTTCTATAGTTTTCATGACTACACCTGTATTATTAGTTTAACTGTTCCATTCTCATTAGTTTTCCACTGCTTTCTCATACCCCATTCATCCACACATGCAGTAACTTCTTGGCATGTGTCCTCTCTACCATTTTTTAATTCTTCTGACTGAGTTAGTCTGTTTGAGTGATGACATGCAGTTAGATATTCCTCACTGTGCTCTCGGTTTAGGATGATTTCATACACTTGCATTCCCATTGTGCACTGGCTACCCAAGGTATCAGCATTTTTTGCTGTGAAGAGAATAGCTTGCCCAAGCTCATCTGAACAGCCATCACTAAGATGTTGACTACTAAAAGTGTTTGGAAGAGCCCTTGTATATTCTAGATTTTTGTTATGGTTTGGCCAGTGTAGCTGCTAGGCAGAACTACAGGAGCATATTTTACTATAAGGGGCAAGAAGAGGAATGTTTCCAAAACCTCCTCATATTGTGACAAGGTGGATTGTATTTCTTTCAAGGAAGGTAACCAGTGACGAAGCATTTGGATCCAGTCTTAGATTCACCCAAGTTACTCCAAACGTTGATAAGCGAGGGATTATTCCAGACCTTGTCAGCATAGTTCAGCTTCTGGAAACGCCCTCCAAAATGATAGGGAACAAATGTTAATTGCTGCAAAGACGTATCTGGGAGTAAGTGTTGTGTGGCCTCTGTTGGTGAGTGCAGTCATACGAAATAGATGTTAATTATGTGCCCTTTTCTGCCTGCTCAGATTTCTTCTCCACCTCCTCCTTATTCCCCAATATGATTCTCAAATTCCCCCTTGTAGACAGTAGGTTTCTCTGAAATCCCAGAGCCCTGTAACACTGACCAACGTTATTGCCTTTCTACCTGTTTTTCCCATGGTGCTGTTCTATTGACTTCATTCTCTTGAGATCCGAAATCATACATTTTAATCCAAGTTTTCTAGCATCACTGTCATCTGCTAAGAAAAAGAACAAAATCAATTGTAAAATCAGTTTGATCACCACCTTGAGCTTCTAGCTGCTTTTGAATTTTATGAGGTAAGTAATCTCTAAGTATTCTGCAATATCTGTATAGCTTACAAGGTATTTGTGGCTACTTTTACTCAAATCCTTAACATTGACTCATTGGATTCAATGCAATTACAAAAGGTAGTATTTTGTATTTTATTTTGTGCTAATCTGCTGTGAATAAGGGAAATGCATTGCTCTGTGTTGTGGAGCAGTACCTTTTTTCTGGAGGCTTTATTTCTCCTCCAGATGCACACTAGCCTTATTTTTTCTGACTGGAAAAAGAGCTTCTGTCCCTATGAACACTGTTGACATGAATGGAGTTACGGCTATTCCTGTCATGTCTGGTATTCCCAATTTATCCTCTATTTCACTGGATTATGAAGAATTTTACCAGCTGCTTTGGCAGAAAAAAAAAAGAGGATGTACATAGCATATCTGCTTTCCAGAGTAGCTGAAAAATGACAGTGGATTTGGTGATGCTCTCTTTATGAAGTTGCATAATTATGAAAAATACCTGAATAGGTAAATGCTCCCTTTGCAGAGTATCTATGCAAGATAAAGACCCTCACAAATTTGTGAAGAAGTGGCAAGACTTTCTAAATTATTATCCAGAGAGGAAAGAAAAAAACAAACCCACTGCTGATTAGGAAACCTCACGTGAGGCCAGAGTGTAATGATGAATGTGAATGTACAGTCATCAGTGTATAAGATGTACTGTATAAATGTTTTCTTACACATTGATATTATTAGGAGTTGGTAGTAATCACTCCATGGTAGATGTGAGTGTATTGTATTTTTTAATTTCTCATTGATGTACAGATTTAGAAGCTATGGCAGAACAAGCTCTGAAGTGCTGAGTGGAGACATTCATGCTGACAAGATGTGAATGTATGTAAAGAAACCTGAGGATTTGAGTGGTGTGGGAAAAACCTGTCGTTGAAGGTATATAAGGAGGATTTTTACTGTCTGGTACACTCTACAGTGAGTGTCACTATTGGGGGACCAATACATATTTCCCAGTATGTGCTTCCTATGCACCCACACTTCTTTTGGAGTCTCTTGCACTACTCTTGCCTTTTTCTGAAGAAGTTCACAGATGAGGAACTATTGTCCTCCCTTACTTTTTCATTGGATTGGCCAAGAGTTCACCAGTTCTTAAGGTCCCTGCCCATGAATGCCGTCAGTATTTGTTCCAAGGGGACAAACCCCAGCACAAGTAGTTGTTCCAACAGCAGCTCTGTGCCAGTGGTGGTGTAGCATTTCTCTTCCCCTCCTCTGTTTTGTAATACCAGTCCAACTGCTTATCCTGATCTGGATAAAGGTAAGATGCTTTCCCTCTTATTTTCCCCTTTTATAATACTCTTTACTGATACTAGTAGAGTCATGGAAGATAAGCAGAAGATGTTACCTCATAGGTTTTCCTTAGAGTGAAGGATGTTATTTTATAACTCGGGCAGAGAGAGACCTTTGTCTTTTCTGCAGTCCTGCATCGATACTGGTGAGCCCCTTACAGTTATCAAACACTGCTTGCAGTAGCAAAGAAATACACTTTTTTATTGATCTGAGCTCTGATAGGGGTCAAAATAGTAAGTTTATCGTCCAGTAGCCTCGATGGCTTTAAGGAACTGTAACCATAAGAAATAATACAAATGATCAGTAGTAGTCTTCTGTCCACTGTTAAGTCCTGTTACCTTTCTAGTGTGGCCTTCAATAATCACAAACATTGGACACTTGACCTCCTCAATGATAATCGTGGATATTGCTTTTTGAGGTAGCAGTGGCTGGTTTTCTTCTTCATGTTGATGGCTACTTTCTGATAGCCAGCTGGACACAAGTATCTAGGGAAGTCACTTTTTGATCCTAATGTATTCTAGGTAATCTTTGTTCTTTATCATTTTCTCAATCAACCTAGTAGTGCTAGCAGGTGGAATTGAGTATTAATGCTTCATAGAGTAAGGCATTCTGCTAAAATTCTCCCACAGAATTAGCAAATGAGATTATCATTATCCATCCATTGCTTCTCCTAGAAGTAGAATACTGTGGCATCACATACCCTCTTGGCATGTTGAGTTATGGTGAAAAATTAGAGAATTGTCTGGTGGGATTATTTAACAAACATTTGTGTAATATTTATTTGCATGTAATTGTGTAATATTTATGCTGGAGCTTGGTATTCTTTGAAGCCTCTTACACTTTTCCCCATTGCATTTTATCATATCTTCATATTGCCATTACGTTTTTCCTGTCGTTACGCACAATAGATAAGCTTTAGGAAAAAATGGGTGTCTAAGAAGAACCCTGTTTGTTACATAGAAAAACCTCTGCAGCTGGGCTCTGCCAGTGTATAACATTGTTCAAAAGATGTAACAGTACTGAAGATCTGATGATTGTCTTCAGTCTTTGCCACTTTAGGTAAAGCTTTCAAGATGAAACTGAAATTCATTGTTGGTTGCATTTCAGATATTCTTTGTGAGTTTTTCAATTTTAACAGGAGGTAGGAAATTGAAAGTTCCTGTTTATAAGCCTTTAGTATCCACTTAGCTTTCTAATTCTGGCAGATGGATTTTAATATGATCATATAAATTTTGCTGTTCTAAGGTACAGAAACCAGTCTTATTTCTAAAAAAACATTTATATGAGAAGTAGAATCCATGTGAAATCTCTGATGTCTGTGTGGCACAGCAGTTGTGGCGCAGCCTTTATTTTGGTGGGTGAATTGATAACACCGTTGTCTTCCTTTTTCATTAAACTTGGAGCAACTTCAGATCGTTGAAGCTCTGTCACATTTGGAGGAAATCGCCCAGAAGATATTGATGTTTGACTGACTGGCAAAATATGATCATGCAGATCTTCCCTTACGAAACTGGACTAATAAAGTGACATACAAATCTAACTTGTGTTTTCTTAAGCAATATGTTTATATCTATGAAAAACAGGGATGCATATTTAAATAGGGGAAACAAGAAAAACTACTACAGGCTTGCACATGGGAAAAAATTGAGAACAACTTCATTGTCTTAGGTGTAACTGAGCTGGATAGTAAATTCTTGAAATCTAATTATATTAATTTTTGGTAAAAATAAATCCAAGGGAGATGTTACTTTTCTACAAAAAAGGTTCATTTGAGCAGCTGTAATTTATATGTGGCCTTGTCAGAAATATATGGACCAGGTTTTTTTTATATTCAATGCATACCAGTTTTAATTATTTTTAGCCATGCTGTACAGCTGACAACCCTGAAGACATATTGAATAAGGTTCAGCTCTCAGACTGAGGCACCTGAATATACATGCCCAGTCATAGCTGTCTGCGCTTACAATAGGTGGCAGAGTTTCAATTTGTAATGAATGGAGCTCCCACTTTAATCAATACAGTCAACTGAGTCTGGAGGGTGATTTTGCTTGCCCTTAAGTAGGTGTCTAGAGCGGGATTTATTTGCCTAAACAAATGTTTCTGCTGTCACTAGAGATGCCTTTAGATAGCTGAGATGTCCACAGAGGGTTAGCAGATAAAACACAGGACCAATGGGAGACCTCTGTCCTCCTGGATTGGCAGCTAAAAATTGGGCATGATACCCTAGATCGTCTAAAATAACAATGGATACATACATTTAGGCAACTAACTAAGAGCTCTTGTAAATGGGCAGTTTCATTTCTCTCTAGGCTCCATTGACTGTACAGACTGTAGAAGTACAGATTTTTCTTGATTGTAATAGATTATTAGAAACCAAATGTACATGTGAGGACCTAAATTTAAATGCTTTGATGTGAAGCTAAATCCTGCCTTTTTACTTCCCTCTGAAAATATGAAGTCCAAATACTACAGAAAGTTTTTTCCCTGGTATATGAGAGTATTTGAAATCTAAATTAGTTATTGCTAAACTGTCAAAACACGTTAAGGATGTTTGTTCATGATGCAAGACTAAGGTTTATCTATGCAAAATAGATCAGAAAGATGCAACTCAGGTATCAAATTTTATTGTGGTAAAGTGAAGAAATGCTAAAGAACAGTAGACTGTCTTTTTTTTGTTCTAGTTGTAATGGAAAGTAGTGCAATCTCAAATTGAATTTTTAGGTAACTGTTGAAAAATACTAACTTTTAAAGACAATCCCTGGACTCTGCTTACCTTTGGTAGGGTCAAATACCACTTTCTGATGAAGTTCTTTAAAAGCAGCATAAAGGAAGCCTCTGTATCACCTCATCTAGACTTTTTCCTAGATAAGTTTCTGACCTTTCTCTTCCATCTAAAGGAACTGAGGTGATCATGTGCATTCTTAATCTCAATGGCCAGCTTCAATCCACTGCCATATACAGTAGTACAAAGGGATATGTTTCCTGCTCCTTTTTGATTTTGTAAGATTTCATTCACCTCTTCCCATTACAAAAAATGTGGATTGTAAGCAGTTTAAATTATTTCAGAATCTGTGCAGGAAGCAAATAAATAATGGTGGGGAGAGTGAGAGGAAACATGAGTACGACTCCTAGTATTGTTAACATAGCCACCATATTGGCCAATCTGTTTTAAGATAACGCTTTACTTAAGTCTTTTAACACATACTCTCTTTAGATTTTAGCATTGGGCAAGAATAATTTTGGGTTTATGATAGCAATACATTGTTCTGGAAGGGTGGTTTCTCACTTCTGTTAATGTCATTTCCAAAGAAGGCAGGTTCCACTATTCCCAGTTTGAAAATGAAGAAACATGACTTCATTTAGCAGGAATTACATGCTAGCCACATCACTTCTCCTCTGTTTGGAAAGCACCTAGCACGCTGTGATTGCTTTCAAGTGTAAATAATTTTATTATTTATAATGGACGTTGTATGCATTCTTTGGATCTGATGCTATGCAGAGGTTGTTTCACAATCTGTAGCAGTTTTGATGATATTTAGTATATTTTGGTAGCCTCCCCCCCAAAAAAAAGAAATTCCAGTTCATATAGTCATGGATAGTTCAGTCAATAATTTCCCTATTAAATGAATATATTCTGGGGACATACCTAAAAATTGTGACCACTAATATAGATACTAGGTTCATTTGTAAAGAAGTTAGTATCGGAAGCTTATAAATTATTTTAAAAGAAGAAAACACTATCCTTCAGCCTGTGTTAGCAAAGAGGGTTTTTACCAAGATAATGGGTAGTGATTTGGTCAAAAAAGAGGACATGTTTGTTTTAATAATCTGGATACCACACTGTCCTTCAAGATGGACCAAATGCCATTCAGATTGCCTTCTCTGAGATACGTGATAAGATGCTAGATACAGGTTTATCCAGTTAGACCAATTCTGTGTTAGGTCTTGCTTTTTCACAACTTTAAATAAGCCAACAAGTAATGTTTTCAATAAAGATGCACAGATTTTAAGGCCAGAAGGGACTGAAAGGAATAGAAACTCTAGGATAAATGACTGAGATGGGAAGGAGGAGGGAGGTAGGAGGGGAGAGAGAAGAGAGCTAGAAGTGAAAGTGGAAACGCAAAATAGGAAAGAATCACTTACTAATATGTTCTTCAATATTAAGTCAGTTTTTTTCAGAATAGAGAAGTAACTGGATAAAAACAGGAGAGTAAAGGAAAAGCAGAGTGAGAAAATTAGACAAAGGAGGAGAATGAAATTAAAGGGAATGCAGGCAGTGTAAAAGAAAAAATGAATTCTAGGATCAACAAACAGTCAGATACATATAAACAAAACTCTAATATATAGAAGGAAAAACAGAGGTAATGAAGTAAAGTAATAGAAAGATGCAAGACTAACCTGAGATAGAATTTGTCATTTGTGCACTATAAACTGCACACATTTCAGCGTGTCTAGTTTAGATCTGTGTAAATTTGGTGGGCTCTAAGGGAAAGCCATTGCTCTCATGACTTGGTTAAAATAGTTGGACGTTCTTGGGCAGGCAGGTGGGCAAAGTGGTTTTTCAAATTACTTGCCAGGGCGGCAGGTAATCCCCCCAGTCTTAATTTCAGGGCATTTATTCTTGCATCACCAAAGCACTTCTCAGCTTTTTGACAAAGTACAGTAATAGTTGCAATATTTGATACATCATTTTTTGAACGAGCATATTGGCTCTTAAGTAGCATGAACTTGATTGATGGTCTGGTGAATTTTTTCCTATCTCTACATTCTATTTAAAGACATCTGTTAGAGCTTGAATGTTGTGTAATATTCAGCTAAAGGGTCTGACTAAAATATTGTATGAATGTTTGTGGAATGTAATGCACCGGCAAGTATTGGTCTTCTAACAATAACTGTAAACCATGCACATCATAGGGTTTTTTTGGAGAATAACATTCCTTCAGATTAGATACATCAGACTTATCCAGCCTTAACTTCCATAAATCAGTTCTGGGTATACTGGTACTTCTTCCTTCAAGATGTATCTATCCTTCCTCTTCAATCCCCAAGTGGATAAACAGTGTTTGCCTTGTGCATTTGTGTTCCACTTTGCGGGAAACACACAGTAATGTTCTCAAAACAGTCACAGGGAGAGGCAGTCAGGGAGGCAGGGTGGTATTCAGGGCTCARGTTTCTGTTCCCTGTCTGGGAAAAACAGGGGACCAGGTAGACTTAGTCACTTGACGGATCAAGCATTTGTAAAGTGAACACGGTGGGTGTTTATAAGTTTCTGTCCTTTTGAGCTGAACAACCCCAGTTTTTCCTGCTCTGCTATTATGCTAGAGGAGAAAATTTTTGCTGGTGAAAAGCAATTACATGACTTAATACGATTTAAGAATAGGAGGAGAATTAGTTAAAAATAATAGATAAGGAAATACTTGTTGTAAGACATGCTGCAAAAATAATTAGAATAAAATGTGCAAGTTAGGGAAAGGATAAAATTCCTTTAAATTATTCCTCAAGGTGTCTTTGATCAGACTGAGTTCTTTGGTGGTGGTGTCTCTTGCTGTGGTTCACAGAGTGCCTGTATCAGTGGGGCCTCTCAGCTGATGCTTCCAGCCACTTGTAGTAAAAATACTAATGAGAATGGAGATAACAACGTCCTGTTTGTTCTCATCCATATTTACTAGTAGAATGAGTAAGCTGTTAACTCAGTGTATCTGATGTTGTAATTACATAGTTGTCAATGCTGTCTTACAGATGACTTTCTCAACAAAGCCTAACTAATCTTAACTAATCCTTTGCTAGTTTTCCTAACAAGCAAGGG
Source organism: Phoebastria nigripes (assembly GCA_035582835.1). Taxonomy (NCBI): domain Eukaryota; kingdom Metazoa; phylum Chordata; class Aves; order Procellariiformes; family Diomedeidae; genus Phoebastria; species Phoebastria nigripes. The sequence goes on from JAYKAV010003051.1 coordinate 52,241, forward strand.
CAACTTTTTCTAGCTGCTCATTTCCTGTATTTCCTGTAACTTTATATTTCTTAATTAAAAAGTTGTTTTCTTCATGATGTTGGTGACCACAAAAAGATTAAATGAGTTCCTTCCCTCTCACTGAATGAAAAAGTCCACACTCAGCTCCTAAATTTTGTTCTGAGATGGTATACCATTTTCAGTTTAATGAGACTGGTAGTGCTATTTCACCTTTTCATGCTCTGCTTAGGCCCTTAGCATGAAATATTTTCCAGTGTTTTCTGGAATGAACTGAGAAGACAGTTACAGAGTGCAACCAATGCTTTTTTCAGATGCATGCTGATGGTATTCTGAYTGGGAGAAATATCTCTGAGGAAGTTCTTCACTGCTGAGTTTCATACAAATGGAAGATGCTTGGGTGTATTCACTTGAGTTAACCTGGTGCAGGTGTGAACAAAAAAGTCGTATCTGAGCTACCATGTCCTCCTTAGCTCTGATTATATTGCTAAGGCATGGAGAGACGTAACTCGCTCTTCTTTATGCTACAGTAATCTTAGTTGTTTGCATTGAACTGTAGGAGAGCCTTTACGTACTTCTGAGCGTACACATGAGACTGTTCCTTGATCAATGCTGTAAGATTGGTTGCAAGTGCCAAGAGATTTTGCCTGGCTTTTGTCACAGGAAGTGAACTATTCATTTTCTTAAAGTTAAGATAGAACTAACAGTTAAAGTGGGGAATAAAACATATCCTGTATCATAATGGTCATCATGTTACTTATTTACTTTATCTCATCCCCATCCTTAATTTGTCTTGTCTTTTATGGCAACTTTTCTAGAGCAGAGATCTTCCTCATATGTTTTAGCCCATCTATCACCATATATACGGAGTTTTCGTACACTGTTTTTCTACAACTGCTACTGTACCTTTTTTAGTTGTTAAGATTGCTCCCAAATGGGTGATGCTCTCCTGCATCTTGCCAGTTATAGCTGTGGCATATTAAAGCAACCGTGTTTCTTCTGAGGCTGACACAGCGCCCATCACTCAGCACCTTTATGTAATGGTATTTTGATACAACAACTTTGGTTTGGAGAATAAAGTTTAAAGGTGATGGCACTTATCTAGATGGAGGCATGGATCCATCCCCTTGGAGCTGGTTATTGTAAGGGTCCACTGTCAGTCAGTGACCAAAGAGAACAAATGTCTCTGCACCTCTTACTTGGRGATTGTATTTGTTTGCATTCATGCCATGCTTACAGTATTTGGAGTGTTTCAAAGCCATGAGAATAATCTCGCAGTCCCTCAGTGAGGTAGACAACCATTACCTGTATCTCGTGGGTTAGCATTTAAATCTGTGAGATGAATGGTCTGGATTGGAGACATGTTTGGCAACCATGACTGCTTATCATCTCTGAAAATCAAATCCAAAATTATTTTTCTGTCAGTGACCAAAATCATGGCTCTTGTGTCCCAATCCAGTGTTGCATCCTCAGGCCGAGCATTAGCCTGTGAAGGTGGGGGGTTTCTGGGAGGGACGTTAAAGAACAGAGACACTCACTTTGCCTGAGACAGATGCAGGTGGGGAGAGTTGCTTGCTACCTGTAGACACCCAAATATATTTTTGCTCCTTTCTCGTCTTTCTCTGACTCCCTCTCCCAAATGGCTAAAATGCTAACTAAAAATAGCTAACTAAATCTAGTATTGTGTGTAATAAAAATTAAAAACCAAATGCTAGTCAGTGAACAGGTTGATCTTACAGCTGAGTCTTTCAAGCAGGTTGTACAGCCTACAAGGAACCACTTTCAGGACTGGAGTTTTTGCAGTTAAAATTTGTCTGTTAGGAGAAGTTTGCCTGCTTAATAAACTGGGTTTTGTTGGTTTTTTTTTTAGATTTAAGGACAGAAAGAAAATTTGATGGAAGTGTGAGGAACAGATTGAATATATGTGAAATATATATTTTTACTAGCATGTTACAGCTGCTAGCACAGAAAAAAACAGAATGGAACTCTTCTCTTTTATTCTTTTTAATGATAAATGTAATCACCTTCAAACAAAATTAACATAGGGTGTAGCATGTATTTTGAGAAAGATTTGAAGCCGCCTTCTTATTTACAACCCTTTTTTTTTTCCTTCAACCTTGACGATGTCTTCAAAGGGCTTATTTTCCTTTAAATGCTTTCCAGTGTATTTGCAAAAGTTATTAGGCAGGTAATACGGTATAATTGATTGTTTAATATCTTTAATGCTGCACTAAAATGGTAATACTCAAGTATTATATATTTCAAATGGAGAGAAAGAAAACTGTGCTGAACTTAGAAAAACGGGATTCTTACAAACAAATTATTAGAAGAATTAAGTTCCATATCTGAGTAATTTTATTCTGAAGTACAGCTTTACTTCAAGAATATGAAAGGGGTGACATTTTCCCTGACTAGAGATGGAAAAAATGCACATTCTAAAACTGTTTCCCCCATCTTTTCTTATGCAGAGGCTTTATCTGCTGTTTAATGGGTAAACTTACTGTGAAGTATAGTTGCTTGTTTAACTTTACCCCTATTCAAGTCTTTGATTTTGGCAGGTTAGTTAATTCAAATAAAATTTGTGAAGTTAAGCACTTTCAAGAAAAGGCATAGGAGAACCTAATTTAACCTAGAGTGTCTCTTTTATTCTTCTGTTATTCATTTGAAGTGCCCTATCAGCTTGAACTGACCAACTTCAGTCATTTTTACCCTTTTATTTTTTTCTCTAATGTAAACTGAAATTCCCTGCTGTTCGTGGTATTTTAGTGTTTAGCATCATTTAATGAGCAGGTATCATTAAACTTAAAAGGTCCTTTTCTGTATATCTCTGATTAGTTAGTGAAAGAACCAAAGAATTCCTCTAATTTATCTTTGCTTCCTTGTTATATTTTGATGTTGGCCCATTTTACATTTCAGTGCCTTTTTATGAAATACGAAATTATAATCTTGGTGTGAAAGTAGGACAGAAAGTTGAAAAAAATCTTTGTCACTGCTAAGATGTTTAAGCTAGTATATCTTGTTTACCAATGAACTAAGGGAATACTGTTTATTTTTAAACTTCTACTCATATAAATATGTGTGTGTGTGTGTCTACACATATAAATATATATAAAATAGATACATATTCTAATGTAAGTATTCATTATCTGTGCTTTGCAAATATACTTATTAACCCTGCCAGTAACCTTTGCAGCTGGGTACACGTATATTCGGCACAAAATTCTTCCTTTCTTGTACATCCAAAAATCCTATTGAACTCAGTATTGAACTTTTTTTTTTAGAAAATATAAGATCAGTGTCCAATTAGTTGATGATACAAACTCTGTGGAATGGAAAAACTGAAAATTATCAGTTATGAGGGCATTGTACATGTTTGTATATTTAGGTTTGGCTATTTTTAAAATAGTAGTAAGAACAGATTGTTGGGTTTATAACACTCATTTGTTCTGAATTTTACACTTTAAATCCTTCTTGAGAAGAATGGCCCGATTTAAGATATGACTCTCATAACTGAAGGCTCATGTGCTCTTCATTTGAATAAGGGTTTTCTGGATCAGGACCATTGTTTATTCCATCAGTTTGTTCTTTTAAGATCTTAAAGGTCTAAATGATTTAATCAATACTGAAATGAATCATTTCCGTTACTGAGATATTTGCCTAAGGTAATTAATCATTTGATATAGATATTGCCATGTTTTAAATAGTGACAGTTATGGTAATTGATTAATGCAGTCCAATATACCATTCCAGTATCCATTTCCCATTTTTGATGTGCTAAAAAATATTCTAGCATTTTGATTTTCTTCTTATTTTCTTTTATGAAATAAAATCTGGGCGATAGAAACACTGCGTGAAGAAAAAATAATGAGGGTTGAATGGAAGTAAAGGTCAGATACTATGTAGAAAGTTGCAGATGGCACTGTATGTCATTAACATTGCTAACATCTAAAAAGATGTAACAGTGCTGCCTACTGGTAAGATGTAGTAGTATTAAAGCATTAAAGTCAGTGTAGTAAAATTGTGTGTGTGCCATATCCTTCATTGTAACAACAGCGTTTTCTAGTTTTTTATGCCCTGGTAAGTATTGACAAGATTCATGGTTTTTCATCAGGATTAATAACACGTTCTTACATGTGTCAATTGCATGGAAACTGGATGTGCAAAATAAAAGATGTAATTATTTTTCATGGATACTTGTAAAATTCTGTTCTAACATAATTGTATGCATTGTGAAATTTTTGTAGTGAAATTGTCTATATTAGATGTAAAATTGTTTTTATTAACAGTGTTGCCCTGCTATAGAAATAAGATGCCACATGAAAAAACAGTCTTATTTCATGTTACTGTAACAACTTATCTTGTAAAATGCAAAAAGGGCAACCATTTTAATAGTAGTAAATAAGAATACATAGCAGATGCAGAGCTGCTTATCCAAGAACATAAAATCACTTTATAAAAAACTCAGTAGTTTTACTTCTAAAGATGGAGAAACTGAGACAGTGGATTACTAAGATTAAAATTTTAAACTTCATTGCCTAAAGTTAAGCTCTTAAATTCATATTTATGTGTTATTTTCAGGAATAAGGAACTATTTCACCCCTTTGAGAATTAGAACCTTTTGTTGAGATATCTAAGGGAATTATGAGCTTGCCTCTAGGTATGCAGTTTCAAAACATAAAATTGGGGTATAAGCCTGGTGGACAGAACTCCAATCTTCCATCTCCAATACAGCACTTTGTCTACAGATGTTATTAATTACAAATGCAGGCCAGTTATTTACTTAGATTGATGTAAGGAGCTCCCTACCTATTTATTTTTAAAAAATACACAATTATTCTAGAGTTAATAAATGGAAGCTTTTTGAGACAGTGGTCCTATTTGAAGACACTCCCAAAAGCAAAAGACAGAGGTCAAAGAAACAGTCTGGTATCCCTGTGGTAAGCTGTTTTACCCCAGCAGTGAGGAACTGGAAATACTGAGGAGTTCTCCTATCAGCCGGGCAAGATGTAGTCATTCATATGCATAGCTCCTTCTTCCCCCGATGTAGGGCCTCTTTTCTTGTGTTGAAATATCTTCCCTGGGAGTCGCAGACTGTAAGCCAGGGCTGCCTGCAGGAGCTCAGTATCAGTCATGGAGATGATTCAGGGAGCTAATGATACTTGTAGCTAATTATCTCGTGCCACCTTGTCCTTGATTATCTTTGGGAAAAATGAAGAGATGCTACAACAAGGAACTAATTCTGGTATCTTCTGCCAGGCTTCCACTTGAGGCATCTGTTGAGATAATAGGTTAAAAAGGACTAGTTCCAGGAAAGCTGCCCCTTCTCCTCTTAAAAGAAACTGGTTATTGCTAGTTAATGTGGCAGTTTATTTAAAGCGTGTAAATCAAAGATGTATACAGCTAATAGTGATGCACAACTTTTTAGAGTGCTGCAGGAACACAGGTATTTAGTAAGTTTATAATAACCAGTGAAATCTGAATGCATAATTTTTAGAACGGGATGCTTCATGAAATACTAGTAACATTTAGGAGGCAATTTTCACAAAAAATGGTCACTACAGTGTTATGCCATGCATAGTACCAGTCCTGGTTCACTTGCACGTTTTATGCATCTCATACCTGACTAACAAAGATACTGCTGTATTCCATGTGACTACATATCATATCTCAAATATAGTTTTGCATGTAAATATCTATGTTATCACTCAGAGGCAATAATTCTTTTAAAAACGAGGTCACCCATGGAAAGAAAATGGAGTTTAAAGAGCACTCACTCCCCAAACTTTTGACTTTCACTGCGAGCGGAAGGGACATGTCTTTTTCACTCACTTCAACCACTTCTCCACCTTTCTCCTCTCAGTGAGATTCCAGCCCTAACGGATAACATTGGATAAATGCAGTCAGTAAAAATTTAGGATCACATTTATGTTTGATTAGCCTGGTTTTTATTTCTTATAATTTCATCTGACTGCCAAATCTAAGCAATTGAGCCCCATGACACAAAGAATTCAGTACATCATAACACATTGACTCAGAAACCATTAATAAGTACTGTATAACATTATTATCCCTGTATCCTAAGCAGGCATGATACGAAAACTGCATTTGCATTGTTGTAGCCATTTTTGCATTGTTCTTGCAGGATGAATACAGCAAGTAAAATGTCATCGTAGATTATGTAATAAAATGTCTGAAACTGTAATGCAGCCATGTAAAAATGCAGTTTAACATGATGTGCTGTAGCATAGTGCAGAGCAATTAGATAAATTACTGTTAAAAATAGATGAAAAATCCATTCCAATGTATGCTTAGCTCACAGAGGGATGTTCTCTTCCCTCATGCCTTAAAACCCAGAGTGGAAGGTCCAAGAAGCTGTCAGTCTCATTTGTTTTCTGCCATGAGTATTGAGAGAAAGTAAGTTTGACTCAAAAAACTTCAAAACTTCTCTTCAGCATATACTACATTCAGGGAGGTTCAAGAAAGAGTTTCTCCCTGCTCTTCCTATATAAGAAACTGAGATACCCAAAATTGGAAAAGAAGGATAGAGACCCCCAAACCGCTTTTTTAACTCCTTATCCTCAACTCAGTGCTATTTTCTTAAATGATCATCTCTTCCAGTTGTATACTTAATTGACTGGGGTTTTGTGGGTGTGAATCTTTCTTGTATCTTCCAATGCAAAGCTAAGCCCAAGATCTACCAATTGGATAGTCATCAATTTGTGTGAAGTTCTGTGGCCATAGCAGGAAAACTGATCAGACAGGTACACTGAAGGATCATGTGATGGTCAAGCCAGATCAGGCTTGAGAAAAATGGTTTGTACTGTATTATCAGAAGGGAATGACTTGGATTAATGGAAAATCACTGACAGAAAAGAAGGATACTGAAGAACACCCTTCTGAGGAGGTGGAGAGCTCCAGGATAGCTTAGAACCCAAGGATTGCTCAGGGACCTTGGAAAATATGAAAGAAGGAAATGTGTGGAAGTGTTTTTTATTTTGCTGGCGGCTATGTGTTTCTAGTGATTGTTTTTTTTTTTTTGAGTGAAGCAACAAAAACATAACTAGGATGAGCCTTGGTTTCACTGGGGTATCACTGCAACTGCATTTTTAGGCTGTGTCTAGACTGTTAAATAAGACGTATCCAGGATCATTCCCATGCTCTGAGTCCCACTGCACAGAACAGCTGATGTCTATGGTGTAAATTCTCTGGGCTTCCAAAGCAATTGTGGCAAGATCCACCTGCATATTTGGAATGGTTCCTGAAATGTTCTTACGTCTGAACTGTGCCTGCAAATTGTCTAGGAGAGTGCTAGCTGGCATGAGTGAACAGCATTTCAAGAGCAATTTTAACAATTGAAAATGTAGGTGATCATATTCTAGTGCTCAGGAGTGTTTATGGGCCGTATTTGATTTACTAGTATAGATCAAGCTGCCAAGTCCCTGGAAGTGGCAGCAAATGGTGACTTTGGGGTTATGAATGGATCCTTACTAGCCCCAGAGGAGTTGAGAAATTAGGTAGAGCTAAGCCTGATGAGCATTTAGATGAGGGACATCAGCCTGGGCTTTCAGCTGTTACTATACTTAATCAAACTTCAAAAAGAAAGAATTCCTGTTGTCAAAATAATGTCATTTTCTTGTATCTGTCAGATGTCCTCCTTTGTTACTCGGAGGAGGGCATATATAGGTAGAATAGATATGCCTACATATCTATTTTTATCATCCCAGTTCCTGTGATGAGTTGGAGTACTCAGAAAAGGCTTGGCCTGTAAAGAACAGGGTTTAGGTACACACTACCTCTTGTACAAGAGCAGTCCTTACTCCCTGCAGGACAAAATCTGGACATCTTCCTTAAAATTTAGTTTTCTTCCTTTTACTTTCTCATTTTTAGGTTCATTCATATTTTGACTGAGTGGGGTTGCAGTTGTTACCATGGAAAGGATTCCCTTTTGGCTGCTGTTTTCTCTGCCTTTCTCCAGTTCATTGCTCCATGTTCAGCTGTGGCTTTTCCCATCACATACCAGGATTTGGTTATATTCTTTTTGGCCTCGCTCTCCTCTCAGAAAGTTTGAGGTTGTACTGTTTTTTCCCTCTGCCTCATCTTCCATATTCCATTTATTATTTTGGCCCAGAATTGGCATTGTGTTTATCACTTGGTAAGTGATACCCATGAGCTATGCCCTTGAAATTGTGTTTGGCGTTCCTTTTCCGTCTCCTCAGGGATCTGGTGTGGATATACCACTTGTGAGGCATCTGAGGTGTTGAGAACCATGCAGTGCATCTTTTCTAATCTCTCCCGGAGATGTTCCATTTTTCATGAGTAATTAAGAGCAGGAACTTCAAGACAAGTGGGATGTATTTGTAATGAAAATTCTTAAATGTTACGGTGGGATAGGTAGGATGTTTCTTATGACCTCCTTTCTCTTTAAAAAACAAACTTGATTTAAAAACCTAACTAGGTTTCATCCCAGTGCAAAGCAATAACATTGTTATTATTGCAAAATGTTTGAAGAATTGCAAAAGAACTCCTTTTCAATCTGTAATGTGCAGTATATCTTTCCTTTATGAATTAATGAGAAAGTGAAGAATCACTGCAACGTTTACACCTATATATCGAAGTTTTAAGTAAGTAGTGTTTGATGTATCTCCTACGGGTAAGGATGTATGTCGAATGTCCTCAGTTCAGCATTGTGGGAAACTTCAGGGGACTGACTATTCATAGTGAAGCTGGTGGAAATACTTGGAAAGTATTAGTTGTGAACATGCTTTGAATACCTTGCTGAATCAGATCATAATAGGGGAGCAGATACTACATGAGATCCCAGGAGCTATGTAGTTACTTAGATATTCAGTAACATTTTTGTTTACCATGTCAAACAAGGCATTTTGCAGGACTGCACAGCATTTATTGTAGGGCTTGCAGCTTTTTGACCACTTTTCACTCCTCTTCTTGCTGCAGTTTTGAAGAGTAGTAGCCATGCTGCTGTGCTTCATGCTCGGTGCACCGTCCTCCATGGCTGCTAGGCATAATCTGTGCAAGCTTTGCAGCTCTGAAGGGTCCTACGTGCAAATTAGTGAATCACTAACTGCCTCCAGTGTGTGGGGCTATCACAGTGGTGCCTCTCGGCATACACGGTAGCAGAACTTCTGGCACTTAAGTGATGTCTTTTCATCCAGGGAGGCAAAGCTTTGGATTACTTTCATAGACTCAGAGGCTTCAGTGCCACCTGGTATTTCGAGAACTTAATTGCTGTTTTGCAACTTGTTTGTGGGAACTGAGACTGTCTTTCCAAGATGCTTTCGGTGTGTTTGTGTTATACAATGGAAAGTGATGTAGTACATACTCATTCTGCCTGAGCTAGTACTGATCCACGCAAGTACTTCTGCATAGCACAGCTGTATGTCCGTGCAGAGATGCTCATTTTGGTGTTAATGCTGAAAAGCCCTGCTGAGTTTCTGAGCTCCATTCTGCAGCTAGCCTGAATGCTGATGGTTTGTGTTACATTTAACTGTGGAATGTAGTCATGCCTTTAGACTTCCAAGTGAGACACTCTGGATTCTGAGGAGCTTCAGTGTTCGAAAAATTTGTCATCTCTTCTGTCAAATAAATGTAATTATTTTCTTGATAGAATTACAGATCTGGTGAGCAAAAAAAAAAAAAAAAAAAAAAAAAAAAACAGCAGCAATTTTGTTATAACTTTTGGCAAAGTATTTCGTGAAGACTAACCCCAAAATAAATCAGAATCCAAAGGTGGTTAGAAGGACTGTGAATAACAATATGGTAAGATACCAACTGGTGAATCCCAGATCCTTCTGTCATCTCTGCTCTTATTTAATTAATTATCCAGAGTACTACTAAACAGCATGTTAGTGAAGTCCAAAGAAGATACTAATTGGTTAGAGTTGTCAACACTAACAGCACTAAAAGAGTAAGAAAAGCTTTCAGCACACGATAACTATCTGTACAGGGATGAGGAAATCAAGATTCTGTCACCATTAAATTAATCTTAGAGTATATATAATCTCATTTGCCATATCTTTTATTTTATATTTTAACAATCTAGAAAGGTATCTGAGTACCCATAAAGACAACAATAGACGGAGCAGTCACACAACCAGAAAATTAGAATATTTTTGCCTCAAAGTAAGTTAATAGACTTGAGAGAGGGTAAATTGAAATGCAGGAACCCAGACAAAAGAGACATTGGGGTGAGGAAATGACAGTGAGACACATTGCACTAGGTCTTAGGCCACCTTGTTTTTATTCCTGTCTCTGCTGCTGGCTTGCTACATGACCTTGATCCAATCAGTTCCTTATTTTATGCCTCAGTTTTTTCATCTGTTAAAAAATGGGGATAATGATACTGACTTGCTGATGAAAAATGCTTTACAAAATGTGGGTGCTATTATAAGCAGGGTATCAGATTACCAGGTCGGTAGCTTATGGTTCATGAATTTGTAACTATAATGTAAAACTATGTAATTTGTAACTATGATTTACTACAGGTAAAATATTCCATTTAAGTCTGAAACTTGGTTAACCAAAACAAACATGAAGGGTTTCAGTGAGAAAAAGAGATTTTTTTTTGGTGATGATTCAAGGACTTAACATATATGTATAGTTTGACTATTAGTTAGATTTTTAGATGTGGTAGATTTTTTTAAACCATGTCTAAAGCTGTTTGGAACAGATGCTCCAATGCATTGTGATAGATGCAGCGTAAGAATGAGGAGGAGTTACCAGAACAGTGTTATCTAAGTTGATGCAAAGCTACCCAAGTTACCTGTGAATTATTTGATCTGCATGTCCCATTGCAGCCCCGTGCAGGCACACAACCAACCGATGCAGTTTTTAGCATAGCACTACTGCACATGGTTTGTCTTGGCTAATATATGGACATGACTTGCTGTGTGGGCGCTGGGGCAGTGATCTGAGCACGCGCAGGAAACCTGGCGTGTCCCTAGTTTGGCAGAGTTGCTATGCTCGCTGAGTGAGTGTGAGAGCTGGTCTGTGCATGCACAGGGAACTTCTGCAAACGCTTCTATACATCCTCTGGCCATTGCATGCGACAGCCAGAGATAGGCTCAGGTGGTGTCTATGGTACTCAAGGATACCCATTAGCCAGGATTGCTAATGGATAAAATCATGGGCTTCTGGTGGACTTTAGCTAGAAAGGGCCCTCTGGAGGTGATGGGGCCCCATGCCCCACTCAAAGCACAGTTGATTTAGATCAGGCTGATCAGGATCTTTCCTAGTTGATTTTGAATCTCTCTGAGGGTGGAGACCTGTTATAGTGTTAGACCACTTTACTGTGAATGATTTTTTCCTATTGTCTAATTAGAAATTCTTGTGTTGCAACTTGTGTGGTTTTTTTGTCGTGTTGCTGTGCACCTCTGGTTCCACCTTTTCACACCTTACCATTGAGGGTTCTTGAAGACAGTAAAGGGATCCTTACACAGCCTTCTCTTCTGAGGGCTGAACAAACCCAATACTCTCAAACTCTTCCCTACATCATGTCCTGGCTCCCTTAGCACCTTGATGGTCTTCTGCTGGACTCACCATAGTATGTTAGTATCTTGTACAGAAGCCTATAGCTCAGTACTCCAGATGCAGTGCCACAAGTGCCAAACAGAGAATAAATAATTTCCTTTGACCAGATGCCTGCACTTTTGTTAATACAGTATACAACTGGTCTTCTTAGCTGCAAGGGTACATGCAGACTCATGTTCAACTTGTACGTCAGGACTCCTCAGACCTTATTCTGAAAAGATGCTTTGTATCCTGTTGACTCCTCACCTCTAGTATGGAGTTCTTACTGCCCAGTTGCAATACTTTGCACGTGCTTTTGGTGAGGTTCTGCATGAGGTCCTTCGTCAGCTCACTCCTTTGGCCTATTGAGCTCCCTCTGAATAGCAGCCCAGTAGTGCTTCCGCATCCCCTTCACGCACCCCAATTTGGGACCATCCACGGACGTGCCGAGGGTACGCTCCATTCTGTTGCGCAGGCTGTTGACGAAGATTTTGAACAGTATTGGTCCTAGTACTGATCCATGGGAAGCATCACTAGTATCTGGCTGCCAGTTGGTTTTCATACAGATCATCTCAACAAATAGAAGAAAGACATATTGAAGAAAGRAGGTCTCAGCTGCATGTGGGCTGATGAGCAGAGTGGAGCTGTAGTGAATCCGTGATACTGTTTCTGGCCCCAGAGTGAGGGAGCTCTTCTGCATGCCAGAGATTATAGATCTCTCCACAGTGTGATAGGCTTACCTCTAAGAGGCTGCAGTACAAAAGTAGGGCAATTATCTAAAAATGTTAGCGTGCATAGACCTCAAAGATACAGGAATAGGAAAAGAGTGTAATATGACATGTAAACAGTTGAAATCAGGGAACATTTTGGCTGAATGTCAATTAGAAATGATTAATGAGAAACATGTGACTATAGAACAGTGTCTACAAGAAATAGCTGAGTTCTGTCTAGTCAAAATCTTATTTTTTCTCTCATTCACTGAGAAAGATATGGGCTGAATCTTTAGATATCACTGTGTTTTCTAATATTTTTCTATGTTTGGTATTTCTGATGTCTGTGGCTCTTTGCTGCATTGTTACATTCTGTTCTTGTGGCTTCACACCTGAACTCCCAGCCAGAATAGACTGGGGCTGAAATACAGTGAAAAGCTGGATCAGAGGAGAACTACTAAACACAGATATGTATTTCAATTTAACATTATTATGTAGCTTTGTTTATGAAATATATTGTCTCTCTTTTATATCTTATCACTGTGTAGCTTTTTCCACGATTGTATGTGGTCTCTAAATCCTGATTTTTTCCCCCTAATGTGAAAATGAAGAAAAAAGCTATTAGCTTGAAAAAGGAGGTTTCTTTTTAATGACTGGACTTGAAACGTCAAAGAAATCCACATTTCTGGCCTAATCCTGTATGAAATCTCATTAGATAGTGGCTCCAGTGAAACTTAGAGTTGATTTAGCTCCTGAGTGTGCAGGTCTGGTGATACTTGGGATAGAAGTCTCTGTTTGTGAGTTTAATACTTGGTACACTTCAGATACTCTGTACCACTAAATCAGTGTAAGCCTGGTGCAGTAGCAAAATCTGCTTTACTAGTTAAAGTTAAAAGATAATCTTTTACATATATCTCCCTGCTATTCTGTCTTGATGGCACTCTTTTCTCCTAACGATTTCCCCAGGTACTAGCTCTTGTAGTTAGTTATTATTTATTTAAGTTGCCATCCAACTAACACAAAATTAGCTAAACCCATTTCGAAGCGAAGTGTCTGGCACTCCTTTCGCTGCGGTGARGTGCACCTGTTTATACTAGGCCAGAATTTGCCCCAAATGTCTCATTTAAAGAACAACATCAATGATAATTTCAACTCCTCTTGTGCCAAATCCTGTCAAAACATTTTTGTTTCTGCACATCATCATTATTCGTTTATGACTGCGTGGCCGTGGGAAAAGCATTTCTTAGTTAATTACAGACACAGAGCCTGCAGAGGGAGCTCAAACCCTTGTTTATGTGGGCCTCACTAAAATAGCAATTTTTTTCTACAGGCAGTGGAGTAACTTGTTATTTAAATATATCAGAAATTTGTTCTTTAATCTATAAGGTTTTTGTATGCAGAACCTAGCTATTTTGGAGATATATGTGAGAGTAAAAGACTTTGCAAAGTGACTGGGAAGAGTGAGGATTTCTGGGACTTGGTAGGTGGCACTGTTTGAAATCTCCAGAGCTGTAGCGTCCAGACCTCCAAGCCTTCCTTTTTAGTCCTCATTCTGTATGGAAAATAGCTTCAGTAGGTCACTGCTCTGTCAGGTCAGAGCCAAAATAGTGCAGAAAGAGCAAATCGAACTCCATGAGTTGGAGCTCAGATCAGGAACGTGGAGCTGGAATAAATGAGGCCAGGAATAGATGAGCTGAGGAGGCTGTTGCAGACCTTCATCAAGGAAGGACAGAGAGTGCCTTATTTTGGGTGGGAACAGGAGACAAAACTTGTGGTTGAGTGAGATCTTCAAAAAACATTTTATTTGCTTTGCTGACTGTAATATGTTTCGTCATGAACGTCATGAGAGGAGGGAGGTACGTAAATGCCATCGGAAGGAACCAGTAATATTGCAATCTACTGTTTCAAAAAGTAAGAAGAAAAAAAAACCCATGCAAATCTAGCAAACAGGGATAAATTAAAGCGATGGTGATGTTGAGAAGGACAGCAATGCACCCCTTAATCCTCTCCTTGGCAGGTGCAGGCAAGGGCTGGGATTTACCAGGACCATGTCCCTGTGCTGCCCTGGGGGGTCTCCAGTTGCGGATGGCCCCTGCCTCACAGTTGTGAAACATATTGAACTTCCAATCCTTTTTCTTGCAGCTGAAAATGAGAAAGAACTATGTTGTTTTCTATCCTGTCAGACATTTTGGCTTTGCAAGAGACAGGAGCGTGTATGTAGCCAGTCTGGGAACCTGCCAAACTTGGCTGCTGTGAAGGCAAGAAATATCTGCAACTTTGTTCCATTTTGGAAGTCCTTTAATATTTAAGGATGGAGGAATGGTTTTAGTGGTACCGTTGGGGTTTTTTTGGTGAAAATGTTTTCCCTATGATTGCCTCTTGTGCCTGTTGGCAGCGGACTCTGGCATGCTCTCAGAACAGCCTGAAATGAAGATTGGCGTTGGTAGCTGGTCGCTAGTTGCAAAGGTCTGATAGAGGCAAAAGAGATCTGTTAATTTTTTGGTCTTTCTGGTGAGATTGTAAATATTGCCAGAATCAAGGAGGCAGATGGTGTATCAGTTCATACTGAAAAACTAAACTGTGTTTTCAGGGGAAGGGTTTCACCATTCCAGCTTCTTTCACGTCTTGTGTATATGACAGAGGATTTTTGAATTCTGTCTTCACTACTGGATGGTGTAGAATATCTGGCTGCCACTCACTAAAATGTGAATGGTATCTTTCAATATGACTTTTTTTCCAAGTACTATTCATGCTGGAATAAATTTTGAGAGTCTCAAGTGCTTATTTTAAGTTTCCTACTTGGAGAAAAGGTGTCGGTATACTAATAGTTTTTTTGTGAATTAAATATTGGTGATAAATGGTTATGAACAATAACAACTAGTCAACTAACCAGTGGGTGGTAAATAGTGAATTGAAATTCACTTTTCTTCTTTGTTGTATCTCTAGATCTCCAGTCGTCATAGCTTCCTCCTGGTAAACACACATCGATCTCT
The DNA here is from genome assembly GCA_035582835.1 of Phoebastria nigripes. Taxonomy (NCBI): domain Eukaryota; kingdom Metazoa; phylum Chordata; class Aves; order Procellariiformes; family Diomedeidae; genus Phoebastria; species Phoebastria nigripes. The sequence goes on from JAYKAV010003051.1 coordinate 67,467, forward strand.
AGTATTGAGGGGGGAATCTAAAGCAGAGATGTAGACACCTCCCTCCCTCCAACCTGTTCTAGTTTGTTTGATTGCCAAAACCTCTCAGAGTTTCATGAACACCCTGGATCAAGAACATATTTGTAGTTTATTGCAAACAGAGGCTTTAAGGAATATATTTGCCCACTTCACTGTTTTTAATCTAGTATCCTTGGTCATATGCTGTAAGTAAAAACTGTTATTAACCAGTTTGTTCCTGACTATCTGTGTGTTGCACTGTGATGGCATCTTACTGTTTGCAACAAAACATGATCTATCTTGGATTCACATAAGTAGAGAGGTTTCTATGCACAACAGTTAATTACAGAATGGTAAGCAATTAACCATTCTTACTGGCTCAATTTTTTTTTAAATAATAAATTGATGTAGAGTAAATATTGAACTCCTAGTAAGTTGTTAAGTTTTTCCCCAAAGATGTCTGTAACATAGTTTGTTAACCTTCGGAAGGAGAAAAAGAGGTAAGTGTTGACATAGTGTTAACAATTAAAGACTTTGAGTTTTGAGTGGAACCAACCATAATCATCACCAGAAACCACAGACTTTTTTTCAGTCATTCACGAAGTGAAAGATGTTTTGAGTAAAACCCGTGTGCATGAACTTCACGTGTGACGTGCATCAGCTGCCTGGCTTATTCTCTCTTCCCTGCTGGGGCCCCCGATCAACCTCACTGTATTTGTGCCAGTTCCCACCCAGGCTTTCTCCTGAAGCTTCTCCCCCCCAGGAGGCAGAGCACGTCAGCAGACAGGATTGTTCACCCTTGGATCCACTCCAGCCAGACTGACTCCCTTTACCCAGGACAATCCTTCACGACAAGTCTTGTGCCCTTGCTTGCCCTCACGTGTCCCTGTGCCATGCTGAGGGACACACAACTCACACCATTGTCATCATGCCATAAGACCCCACGCTGCTGATCTGTGGCCCAATCCTCTCAATATTTAGGACACTTCGAACTGGAAAGTGAATGAAAAATAATGATTGTACTTTGTTTCTCGTGGTCACCTAGGGTGCAAAGAAGTTGCAGGCTGAGTTGTATAAATCGTGAAGGTGGCGGCTCACCCGCTGAGAGGGTCCCAGCCCTGAGCAGTGCGTACGTGTGTCAGTCCTCCCCAGTGCTGTTGGTTAGGGTTCGCTTCTTCGTGGTGCCTTCACAAGCATTGTAGGCGTAGGCCTCAGTCACCATACGCGTTCCCAAGTGTGTTTCTAGACTGCCCTGGTTGAATGGCAGCAGTGAAACTGTCTGCAGTACAGAGTGAGTTTGGGTTTCCTCAGTGACTTTTCACTGCCAGGCTCTAATAAACCCTTGGAAAGTGAAAACCCACCTACAACGAGCATCTGAGGGTTTGCGTGTTATTCATTTCATGTCTGCACATAGCAAACAATAGACGTTGTTGTTGGAAAACTGCAAAATTGGTATGTTGCTTACAGAGGCCGAACAGTCAATCCTTCCTCTTCCCTGTGCGTGCGTATAATTGCTACCAATGTTAATTGCTGTTAATTGAGTATGTTGGGGTGAAAAAACCTTGCTAAGCAAGCTTAACTTTAAAGACTAGAAATTTGGAGGGCCTGCTTTAAAGTTGTTCATTACATCATCTTCTTTAATTTTATCATCCGTGTTATGTTCTCATTATTAAAGTACAGTTTGAATGGAAACAGTAGAATTCTGATATCTAACTATTTAACCCTAATATTGTAAATGTAGGGAGTAGCATTTGTATACTAGGAAATAAGTGACAAAATTTTACTTTGGATTTTTTTTTAGGATTAAATATGGTAGTGTGTTTTCTGTGATCACATACACTATATAATGCAAATACACACAATTTAAACCTGGTAATTATTCTGTAAATCCATGATTGTGTCTCCTTCCAATTCTTACTTATCCAAGTAGTCTGTCCTCTCACACATGTTAGGGTTTTGCAGGGTTAAGCCTATGATTTCTAGTTACCGGCATGTAAATCAATACAGGGATTCCCTAAATATCTTCCGTGCATCTTGGAATTTGTATTACTTAATGCTGATATGTACTGTTCACATTTCTTCCTCTTAGTTCCTTCTAGTGCTCAGGACTTATTAAATCAGTTCTTTGGCTTATCAGTGCAAGGCTTGCTTATAGATCGTGCACTACTAGAGATAGCATCCAACTGTTGCAAGAGCTGACAGTTGTCCAGAGGATTACAACTGTGATCATATCGAGTTTGGGGGGATCCTGACCTGTTATATGTTCTTTTGCATAATTGTTTCTGGAGGCAAAAGGGCAGGAAGGGTGCAGAATTAGAGCAACACATTTGACGGGAACTTGTCATCTGAAAAACAGTTTGCATTGCCTGTCATCCTTTGTTTGGTAGAAAACAGGCTGTGACATAATACCTGTCACTGCCAGCGGGTTTTTCTCTGCACCCTGGAGTGAAAAATCCCGTGCAGTAGCAGCCTGAGGTCTAGGCTACCTATGTGACTGCGCAGGACCCGGCTGTTGTAGTGGTCTGTATTTGCATACAGGGGCCCACCTGCCCCAATTAAGGAGGGAAGGAGATACAGGGAGATATAAAAAAAAAAAAAAAAAAGAAAAAAGAAAAATCTAATGACAGCCTTGGTCCTGGGAGAGGAGATCAAGAAATGTCTTCTGAGTTTGCTGTTGGGCCAGAAAGAATTCAGTGCAGAAGGGAGAATGGTAAATGCAAAACACGCCAAGTGCATCTCTAGGTTGTTAGTGGGGAGATGGGCCGAAAGCTGGTGCCAATGAGTGGAAGTTTGGAACTGGAAACTTAGTTTCTGGTGAAAAGATGGCAAGTGAAAGAGAGAGAGAAATTACATAATTCCCTGATACTTGGAAATATGTTATTTTTTTAAGTACAGAATAGTACCCAGTGTTGTGACATCTATGGAAAATTTATGCCTTAGAATTATTTCTAATCTGCATAATAGAGTAGGTGTATTGACTGTTTTATTTAAGAGAGTGGAGTGTGTTTTAGGAGATGATGATGATGATGATAATACTAAGGATTAAAAGGTTTTTCACAAATGCAGTGGTATCATAGCCATTGAGAAGCATGTCCTCCCATTAATACACTTCTGTGATCTCCCCCCCCNCATATGGCTTTGAGACTGTTGTTTGCTAGTTTCTTTCTGACTCAGGCTTTGGTCAGTATTTTGTTGTCTTTGTAAATGCCTGATAGAAAATATTTAGGACTGAACTCAAGGTTAATGTCATTTTAACCAGCCAAACTTGACTTACCTCTGATACAGCTTTGTGGAAGAGGCACCTATCGCTTGATAGCTGTGTGAAACTGTTGCCTACAGAGATGGGCTCTTGACACTGTCTGCCAGCCTCAGGCTGTCCGCTTTGTGTCTGCTTTAATTGAAAATTAATAGTTAGGGGGTTGCTATGGAAATGATACCATTGCTTGCAGACAGCAAACCCAGCTTTTTGCAAAGAGACACTAGTGGTATTGTTTGTCCTTGTTGACCTCAGAAGTTCAAAAGCCTGGAGGAGGAAAGGAGATGCAAATATTTTACTTAAAAAAAAAATAATTTGCATATTTATAAAATTATTTTTGAATGTCAGAGATATCAAGTTTTTAAAACAAACTTTTGTGAGTAAAATGAGAGTGTAGGCTTTTAAATGTTGTTAATTGTTATTACACCGCTTTGCAGGTTGATAAGGCAGTATTGCTGAAGAGCATATTATGTTACCCTTCTAGTGAATGTAAACAGAGTGGTGTGAAAATGTTATTTGACTGATGTGATAATGGAAACTATCATTTATTTCCTCTGGAGTACATAAAGTCATTTGTATCATTGTATACATTATTCACAGTTTCTTTGCAATGTGAAAGCACCGTAAAACTGTGGGCAGTTGGGAAAAATAAAAATGTGAAAAAAGTAGATTGGAAAATCTTTTTCTTGAAAGGGAGGGAGCTCATAAACAAACCGCATTGACCACTCAGCCTGAACAAGCAGAGTAGAATTTAAACTCTTTTTTTTTGAATGTTGTTACTGCCTAAATCATAGTTGTACATAGAACACGTCATGTGATTGTGGGCTTTTCGTGCTTTGTTCATTCCTGTGATAAGGCATGTGTTCATATCTGCGTGTGTACAGCCACCCCCACACCTACCCACCCACCCACACACAGAGTGAGTGGTATCGATTTTTTTTTTTTTTTTTTCCTGAAGAGAGGGCTTTCTGGACCTCTGTTTCACAGTGCAAAAATACTGTCAACGTGCTATTTAACGAGTAAATTCTCTAATAGAAAGTGAAGAAAAATAGCTAACCCGCAGAATATTAAACTGTTCTCCATCACAGTGCAAAAGAATAAGTGCTTTCAGTTCATTTCAGAGGAGGTGGAGAAATAGTGTAGCCTCAGGGGTTGAAGGTGAAATGTGAAATTTGCTGTAATTACTTACCCAAAATGTCTGTATTAAAGGCTATTAGAAGCAGTTATTTTAAGTACTTCTTTATACATCTTCTCCTCCTCTGTTTAGTATTTAAACGTACTACAAAAGTGGAGGCAGATGTTATTCATCTGAAGGCACTACTGCGGGATACTGCAGGGCAGTGGCAGGAGCGGCGCCTGGTCCCGGCTCGCCCCGGAGCGCATTGTTCAGCCGCGCCGGGCTCTGCTCCCCCCGCGCCGCGCCGGCGGCTCCGGCTCCGGCTCCGGCTCCGGCTCCGGCTCCGGCTCCGGCCCGGGCTCTGCCTCCGCACCGCGCGGGTAGCCTCCTGCGTCCCGGTCCCGGTCCCGGTCCCGGTCCCGGTCCCGGTCCCGGTCCCGGTCCCGGTCCCGGTCCTGCCTGCCCACTCCTGCCGGCCGTCGGCGGCGGAGAGCTGCGACTTCAAGTAGTCTTTCGCCGGAGTTAGAGGCCATAAAACTCAGGCGGTGTCATGCCTGCCTAGGGTGTAGCTGCCAGAAAACTCGCCAGTTCTTGCAACACGGGGGGAAAAATTACTGCAAACAAAGCTGTGATTTACTGGTTCGAGTCAGGCAGTGAGTGCGAG